>VDFB02256132.1:142789894-142850332 GCA_007258455.2 Sequoia sempervirens
TGTCACAACTAGTCAAACTATCATGCCTTAGGATATGTCCTTCCTAGGCATCATCATTTTCATCTGAAACCTTTGAGGAATCCCTTTTGACATTTGGGAATCAATCCTCTTAAACATCAACATTATTCAAGACGTGTCCTTCATAAATGTGGCAATCTTTGGCATTTCGTCATCTTGGCATCATCAAAACATGAAACCGTAGCATCTCAACATCATCAAGCCTGACATCTTAACATCAAAACACTTGGAATCCAGACACACTTGAGAAACACTTGGCACTTGTCTTTTGGCTTTCATCATGTTACTAGCTTTTCAGCGAGATCCTGACAACAGGATTTAGAAAAGTAGCGATGTATCATGATTGTCTTATCTTGTCATGTTACTAGCTTTTCAGCAAGATCCTGACAACAGGATTTAGAAAAGCAGAGATGTATTATGATTGTCTTATCTTGTCATGTTACTAGCTTTTTAGCAAGATCTTGACAACAGGATTTAGAATTTAAGCAACAACGTATCATGATTGTCTTATCTTGTCATGTTACTAGCTTTTCAGCAAGATCCTGACAACAGGATTTAGAAAAGTAGCGACGTATCATGATTGTCTTATCTTGTCTTGGTACTAGCTTTTCAGCGAGATCCTAACAACAGGATTTAGAAAAGCAGTGACGTATCATGATTGTCTTATCTTGTATTTGGATATTTTTATCATGTTACTAGTTTTTCAGTGAGATCCCAATAATAGGATTTAGAGAAGCAACAACATATCATGACGAATGACGCGCATGATTACTAGTTTCTCAGTGAGGTCCTGATTCTGGGATTTAGAAAAACAACGACGTATCATGATAAAGGCTCTATTTTGTATTTTGGCAATCATGCTGCTAGATTCTAAAGGATGTCCTAGAAATAGGAATTAGAGAAGCAATGATGTTTCATGAATTGACGTTGTATTTTTCTGCTTGTGGTTGATTATGACAAAAATACTGGGGCAATTGTGCTTTTAGTATGAGTCATGATCATCATTTTCTGTGACTGCTCGTCTTAAGTGATGGTATGACCTGGCACACATTGATCTATGTCATATCATGGTGTTTGTTGGCCATCACAATAGTCTGCCCAATGATGATTAAGAGCAATCAATATTAAAGACCTATGACATAGTTTTGAAGGATTTGGTCTAGGAACTAACATGCATCTCATTAGTTTTGGTCCTCTTCTCTCATCAGTTTGGTCCTCTTCTCTCATCAGTCTGGTCATCTTCTCTCATCCATCTCATGATGATATCCTGTGACAAAAAAACATGAGTGCACTCATGATCATATAGACATTGCATTAGATCCATACATACACCATCCATAGCATTTAAATCATATACGTTTCATTACATATTGCATTTCACATTATCATTACATATTGCATTCACATTATCATAACATGGCATCCATTCAAATAAATACATTAGGCATATCACATCATTATTATCATCATCACAAAATCATCATCTCATATAAATAAGCATCGCATCATCATAACATCATAGGTAAGCACCATAGATCACATCATAATACCATCATCCATCATAAATCAACATCATGCATAAGTAAGCATCACATCACATATATCATAATGCATGAATCAAAGAACATCACATAACATACATGTAGGCCGCATCAAAACTGCATCATCATATAATACCATCTCAAAAATGTACAATGTCACAGGATAAAGTCAAGAGATATCCCAAAAATGGAGCTCGCAGGCTCAATGGTCTATACATAATGTGTCATAATAACAACAATTCCCCTAGGGTAGACTCTCATCATCCCCTGGTGGCAAAGAGTGTGGAGGCGGAAGCTCTTCCATTGGCACTGAAATGATAGGCAGACCTATACCAACCTCTGTCTGCACAACTGGCGGAACTGACACTGATGGCATCATCTCCATGGTAATGGACACCAGTCGTCTCACTGCAACTTGACTCGGTGATGTTGACGGATCTACCACTGGTGGCTGCCTCTGTGTTGATCTCTACCTTGAGCTAGTCGACCCATGACTGTGGCTCGAGTGATGACTCGAGGCGTGCTTGTGTGAGTGGTGGGACCTGTGCCCTGGCGAGGTAGACCCTCCTACACTGGTATGACTCCTGCTGCCACTAGTACTCCCTGATTGATGGCCACTGCCTGTCCTCATTTGAGACTGTGACAATGTAGGATCCTGCCGCTCAGGACACAGCTCCTACTCATATAGTGTCATGTACTTTCCCAGCCTCGTGCTCACCCTAGCCAGCTCGCAAGCAATATCCCCTGCAGGCCCTGTGCATAATGTGGAAAACTCAACACACCACTGAGCTAAGTCCTGATGATGGATCACTGCCTGATCTTGCTCTACCCAAGCCACCTCTAGCTCTAACTACAGCACTCTGACCTGTGTTGTGCTCTCATCCAACCTCCTCCGTAAATCAGCCACCCTCTGTTCTGTTGTGGCATTCGGGGGCAATCTCGAGGATGGTATCTCCTCCTCACCCTCCACCATCCTGAATCTGAGAAGTCTCTCAGCCTCATCCATGGCATCATTGTCCTCATCATCGTCATCCTCGATCGCATCCTCTCCGCTGACTCCCTCATCACGGGGTGCATCCTCCTCCTGTCTAACCTCTACCACCTCCACCTCCTCCTCCTATCTCCCCTCCTCCTACCTCAGCTACTCCTCCTTCGCCACAACCTCCTCCTATCTAGCCTCCACCACCTTCGCATCCCCTCTCTCCCCCTCCTCCTGTCTCTCCTCACCCTCTCCCTCTTGTCTCAGCTACTCTACCTCCTCCCTCTCTCCCTCCTCCACCACCTCCGGAATAGCATCTAATGCTACTCTCGCCACACGTGGGCGTACCCTCCTACCCTGTCTCTGAGCATCTCTCCTCCACCTTTGGCCATCTCCTCCATCATCCCCATCATCTCTGTCATCTCCACCCTGACCTCTGTCTCTGCCTCCATCCCTGCCTTTGTCCCAACCTCTATCTCTCCCTCTGCCTCTGTCCCTGCCTCTGTCTCTCCCTTGGCCTCTACCCCTATCAACATCCCTGCCACCTCGCCTGGCCCTCGGCACCCGAGGTATCACTAACCGCCTGTCCACTAGTGTTGGCTCATCTGAATCTGTTAATGCCACTGGTTTGTGTGCCTACCACCATAAATCACAGTTTGTTGTGGTCCCGAGATCAGCTATCCCACCTCTCCATCCCCAAGGTTGGGCTCCTATCCCATCGATCTACTGCTCTGCAAAAGCTACTAGAATGGCTAGCCCCCAAGCATGCTCTCTGGAAGATCGCGCGTACTTAGTTGTCCCTATAGGTACACCCTACTACTCTCCAAACTGCCTAAGGACACGCTATGACAGATACATCTCTATAATCAATGAAGTCTGCACCGTCCTGCCGATCAGATACTGATACTGTCTGCATAGTGGTCATCCTCATCGTCCCACTACTCGTAGTCTCTGTATGGTCGCCAGATAAAGGACACCATCGTGTCGATTCGATGCCACCACCAACCTGTCTTGCCCATCTGGGTCTGTTGTAAAGCACCGGCATAGTAGTAAGCGTAAGGAATCCCCTCAGCCAACTGTGGTCTCTCAATCGGCGGATGAAATATGGCTATGTGCTCCCAAGCCCAAATCATCATTAAGGTAGTCCCACACGAGATACTCTCTACTCTCTTGTACACAACCTCGTGCAGCTGATGGTAGAGTGTTCCTAATAAACACGGGCCCCAGGCACACACTATCCTATCTCGTCTCATCCCAACTAAGACATCTCCCCAGCAAATAGGGAATCTGTGTCCCCGACGGTCAGGAATCAAAATTCTGCCAATCAAGGTCGCTAGGAAAGCATCAAAATGACCATAGTGCTTTTCCATGAACTCCCATTAGATCTTGTAGCCCTGGATGTCGATTCTAGTACCCTCATCATGATAATATGCCTTGAAGGTTTGCTCACCATGGCAGGGGTCATAGATGATCTGCTCTCCTCGGATCAGCACCCGTAAAATGCAGTAGACATCCTCGAGTGTAATAGTAGCCTCTCCCATCGGTAGGTGAAAGGAACAAGTCTCAGAATGCCAATGCTCACACAATGCAGTCAGTAGTCCCCTATTCACCCCAATGGTGGGCATATAGGTGACATAGAACAAACCTAGCCACATCAAACGTCATTGCTCTCATGGGCTTAACTAATCAGCAAACCTGAAGGTCGTCGGTCTGCTCTCTCGGGTGTAAATCGGGGCAAGTTGTCTCTATAAGAAGCCAAGCAACACGTCAGTACCCTCTGCACAACTATCACTATTATCAAAAGCATTTAAGGTTTCGCAAACATTAAAATCAGCCATAGCCAAAGTCAAATCCAAATGCGTCACGTTGACTGCAAATGCGTCGCAAAACATCGAATGCATCGTTTAAATATTCAAGTGCATCGCAACATGACAATTGCATCATTTGATTGATCAAATGCATCACATCAGAGCATTTGCATCATGAGATTGACACTTGTGTCACAATAAAGCGAATGCGGCGTTTAAATAGTCAATTACGTCACAAAGTGACGAATGCGGCATTCCAGCTTTCACATGCAGCCTGCAATGGCAATTGTGTCGCAATTTTTTGCAAATGTGGCGCAAAACCTCTATCTCCTCTAATTTACAATATCATTTGTGTCACGACGCATCAAATGCATTGAACGCGAAGATGAATGCGGCTTACGCGAACGCATATGCGTCACGACACATTTGTTGTTTGTCCTAGAAACCTAATTATGACACGCAAAACAAAAAAATACAAAGTGGGACAGGGGTACATACTGCTGGCTCCGAGCCCTTTGGCTACCTGAATGTCCGTACAATCTTGTCGCGATGCTCTGACACTGGAATCACCATCCTCGCTACTCTCCTTTTTTGCTCTGAACTCTCCAAATTTACAAAGTGAATAGTAAGAATGAATTGACTTATACTCATTTATCAACCTATTTATAAGGTCAAAATGATATTTCTCAATTGGGTTATTATTGGAGGCTCATTTGACCAAGTTTGACCACCCTGTTGGTTGTCTTAAACATATCAAGATCCAAAACCGGCTACGCCATTGTCTTTCTAGTCGTCAAATTGACTTATCGGGACCCTTTCCAAATTTTTCTATCGTTGATCCAAAATTTGAAAAATTTCCCGAGGGGGCATTGATACTCTATACCTTCACTGGGGCATGGCCTTGACTTATTTCTTTGTCATAACGCGACAAGCGACATTATGACAAAGAAGGGAAAAATGTAGACACTTAAAAATGACCTAGGCCTGCAAGCTTCATTTTTACCACTTTTGTCCTAGCATAATTATGACACTTAAATATGTCCTTGGTCCACATTCGACTATTAATTAAATAATTCATAATTATTTAGTTAATTCATGTCCTTTTATTCTTCATGATTATTAAATAAATAAATTCTATTTATTTATTAAATACATCATTAATTGTCTAAGTCTTCCCCTAATTAAATAAATTTTAAATTTATTTAATTACCTTTCTTCATTTATTTCTTCATGATTATTAAATAAATAAATCTTATTTATTTATTTAATATGTCACTAATTGTCATAATTAAATGAATTGATTAATTTATTTAATTATTAATCATATTTGCTAAATTAAATAATTATCTTTAATTATTTAATTGTCAAAATTAATATTCATCCCATTTTAAATAAATGAAATTATTTAAATTGTCATCACATTCTTAACTAACAGTCCATTTTGGTAAATAATCTGAAAAAAGATTATTTATTATTTCACAAATCCATATTTTGAATTAATTTAATTCAAAATGGTAACTAATCTTCTAAAAAATCAAGTAATTGGACCGATTCTTGATTTTCCAAATCTGATTTTTAGTTCATCTCTTATCTTTTTGATTTTTCGAATCTCATAAATCGGGTAGTCTTTATCTTCTTGATTTTCAAAAATCTTTATTTTCTAATTAATTTATCTCATTTATTCTCCACCGCTGATTCAATCTTCTTTGATGACATCTCGACCACTCACTTAAGGATTTTTCCCTAACACTAGTTAGGGATTATCAAATGTAATTTGGACCTCTAATTTTAGGTCTCCATCAAAAGTCAATCTCATCCATCCATTCAAAATGGTATTTTCCATAAAATGCCATTTTCCTCTCATTTCTGGATTACGCATTAGATATTACGCATTTAGACACACGTGAATTATATTATTATTCAGGCATATTTAGGCATAGGCACTTCACTCATATTGTCATAGGCATTAGGCATTTAGGCATTGATCAAATCCTTCAAAGCTTGGTGTAGGACTTAGACTTGTATTTTCAGATTGCTCGCACGTCAAATCTGAGGGCAACACATCAACTAGCAAGCTAGAACATGTTACAAAGGTGAATCATGGAGGTATTGGCGATTAACAGGTATAATCGTTCTTTCATTTACTTCCTTTGTGTTTTGTAATTGCTTTGGGTTTATTATATTTTATTGATTTGCTAACCATTGAATCTAATCTCCAAAATTTACCCTCAGTTACAAGTACAGTGGCAGATCATGGCACTCAAAGCCTACATAGACTCACAACTTATCATCAACTAGGTCAATGATGAATACCAAATGAAGGATGATAAATTGAACCCATTCAAGAAATTAGTGTAAATTCTCAAAGAATTCTTCATTGACATCACATTTGAACAAATACCAAGGGAAAACAACAGAGCAACAAATGTTATGGCAATAATCAAATTGCTACTGGATATCCCACACAATGTATCTAAGCAAGAATTCCTTCTAGAGCAGCTTCTCATACCAGCATTCGAGGTTTTAGAGTTTGAATTTGTGTGTGAAATCATTGGTCCTGATGATCCTTGGTATCATGATATATATACCTACTTGAGAATAGGAGTCCTCCCAACCAATATAACCCCAAACCTAAAAAAGAACATTTGTCAAGAATTCATCTCGTTTTGTCATCTTAGGAGGCACCTTATACCGTAGGAGTATCGAGGGAACCTTGTTACGATGCCTTAATCCTAAGGAAGCTTTGATTGCTTTAACCAAGGTACACAATGGCATTTGTGGGCCACATTTGAGTGTTATGACCTTAGCTAAGAAACTATTGAGGACTGGGTACTATTGGCCTACAATGGAGAAGGAAGCTCGTGACTATGTTCGAAGGTGTGTGCAGTGTCAACATGGGGATTTCATCCATGCACCAACTCAAGAGCTCTAACCAATCATAAAACCTTGGCCCTTTTCATAATGCGGGATCGATATCATTGGTAAAATCACCCCCACCTCATCTAGTGGACATAAGTTCATTATCACCGCTACTAAGTACTTCACAAAGTGGGTAGAGGCCATTCCCATAACCTATATTATAGGAAAGCATATTTCCAAGCTTATCCTGAACTACCTAATTTTCTATTATGGTGTCCCTCAAGCCATTATCTCAAATAATGGGATACTTTTCAAAAACTAGGATGTTCAAGAGCTATGCTGAAAATTCAATATCCAACATCACTTTTCTACTCCATACTACCCCCAAGGAAATGGCCAAGCTAAGGCTACCAATAAAACCATCTTGAAAATCCTAAAGAAAATAATCAATGAAGCTAGTCGTGGCTGGCACTTACAATTGAACCTCATCCTATGGGCCTATCGAACAAGTATATGCACACCTACAGGTGCAACTCCTTTCTCCCTAGTCTATGGATTAGAAGTCATCCTTCCTATTGAGATCAAGCTCCCATCCTTAAGAATATCATTACAGAATCTCATCATTGATGAAGAATATCAAGTGTCACAATTGAACGAGTTGGAACTACTAGATGAGTGGCACATGGATGCCTTGAATCACCTACAAGTCTATCAGAACCATCTCAAGAGGAGCTACAATAAGAAGATCAGGAGTCAGACCTTTCAATTCAGAGAGTTCATATTGAAGGAGAATTAGAAAAATGTACCAAATCCAGATAGCAAGGGAAATTTTGAACCCAATTGGTTGGGACCCTTCATCATCACAACAAGCTCCAAATTAGGAGCATATCAACTATCTACACTAGAAGGTGAGCCTCTACAAGATCCCATCAATAGCTCCCATCTCAAAAAAAATTATGCCTAAACTTGCAAGGTATAAATCCAAAAAATACAAAAAAATCCAAAAATCCAAAAAAATCAAAAAAAGGATTGAAAGCACTAAAGAAAAAAAAATTTCTCTAGTGAAAACCACTTCGGTGGTACTTTGGGCAAGTACCTTGGTGAAAACCTGGAAAATAGGCACCTTGTGTAAATAATCACTTTACATCCACCATGATCTATATGGATTTTTCTGCATCATTCATCCATCACACTTCCATATCTCCTTCCATCACCCATTTGTGTCCACATCATAGCTTGATCATGTGTTCGTATAATGATCATTCCCAGAACTACATGGCACACTCCTAAGGTCAATTTTTTCCTACCTATATCTGAGTAGTCAATTACATCACATTGGGGGCATGTTCATATAGCTATATTGGATCAGATTCATGTATATTCTTGAGTCTTTCATAAAATTAGAAAATTCAAAAATATTCAAAACATATCAAAAATCCAAAAAAGTCAAAAAATTGAAAATACCCAAAAAACATCCAAAACATATCAAAATCCCAAAAATAGATCAAAAGTGAAAAAAAGTCAAAAAAAATATAGTCGTCTTGTTGAACTATGGGTCTCGAAGCTCTGAACATAGGCAAGGTCATCATTGATGTGCCCCCGGGACACCCTAGGTCAGTCCTTTAGGAGTTTGTCATAATAAACTAGTAGTCTAGTTGTTCATTTATCATCAATAAACAAGTTTGTGTCAGTTGAACTACGTGGTCTCTATGTGTATAATGTAGGCAAGACTAATTTTTGATCAACCCCTGAGGCCCCTAGGATAGGTCTTTAGGTTAGGTTCTTGATCAAAATCTAAGAAAACACCAAGAACATTGGAAAATTTGAAAATAAAAACATTTGTAAAACATCTTGAAAATACCAAAACAACTTCAAAACATTTCAAAAATATCAAAAGCATCCAAATATTTGAAAAAATCCATCCTTCCTATCTCGCTTTCACCCGCAATAAACATTCACTCATAATAAATCATCGTCATCGTCAACCTTTGGTACGACAATCCGAAACAAGTCTAGCAGGTTAAAAGTAAAAACTCAAATGTCAGGGGTCTCAAGTCTAGGTCAATAGGTAAACAAGTTGGTCAACTCTTGGTACTAATAGTCCATCATCCAGGTTATCCCAAATCATCTGATAACATTATGTCCTAGGATGCATCCTTCCTACAATAGACATCAACATCATGCATCACCATAGTTTAGTCTTGGCTAGAGGTATGAAGAACATTAGATTTTTTATTTACTTAATCTTTGTCTTGTTGATTTATCTTATTATACCCATGATCTCTCGATGATGTCTAATCAAAATGATTTAGAGAGAAAGGAATGGGGCATTGATCAGTATCTTTTGTCTATTGTGCTTGTTGGATATTCTTGTAATATAACTTTGGTCGTACGTGTTTTGTTTGGTTTGTAGGGAGGGTGTTTTAGGTGTCTTGTTGACCACATAGAAGGCTTTCCTTTCTATGTTTTAGTCTGAGATGTTTGAAATATTTGAACTACATTCTAAATAGGGTTTTGTATTCCAGGTGTGAACAAGGATACTCCTATCTAATGGTCGATTCAAAGTCCATCGCACTAGGTACAATGCCATCCTAGCTCTTTATACCTTGATGTATCATACCTATGTGTGTTATCAAACATAAGGTAAGTAAGCTCTTTTAAAATCCCAATCTCTGATAAGCAAAACATCATCATTATTGCTAATAAAGTCTTGACATATCATGGACTTGTTGGATCCTCTTATCATCATCTCATTTCTTCTTTCATCTCTATGTGCTAACATGGTATCATAATAGTCAACCAAACATCACCAATGCATCCATCCTGCATCCACAAACCATCAGCATGTTGCATATCATTCATATCATTCACATGAATTACATTTTTCATCATTACATAATATAGATCTGTTAGTCTAAGCATCTCATAAACCATACATTTGCATAAAACATCCATTTCATAATCATATAGGCATCATCACATAATCAATACATACATACATATTGCATCATCATATTACACATAGAAAAAATGTTGAAAAGAGAAAAAGAGCATATTATAACATCATCCATTTCATCCATCTCAGATGCATTGCATCATCATTTTAGTTGTTTATGATAATATAGATTGGTTATTCTAAGCATCTTAAAACCAACTCATTTGCCTCATCATCATAACCATCCATACACCCATCTTGAACCTCTTTGTCATGAGATCGACCCTTAAATCAAACTTTTTTCTCAATCTCTCAAGGGGGCATTGTACCATTATACTTCTTTCTGCTAGGGAAACAATGGGGCATCAGAAAAAATAAAATAAAAATTAAATTTTGATCTTAGCAAGATTATTCTTTGAACCAACATAGCAACTATATTGCTTCAAAGAGGGGGAAAATGTAGACACTCAAAATATCCTAATTGATATCATGCACTAGATTCTGATTAACTAACTTTGGTTCTTCCTTGATCATTTCTTTACTAACCAATTAATTGATAATCTTTATTTAATTAATTCATCAAAATTCTTCCTTTAATTAAATAAATTAACTTTATTTAATTAAATCTTAAATCCATCTTTTAATTAAATAAATCAACTTTAGTTAATTAAATCCTAAATCCATTCTTTAATTAAATAAATCAACTTTAGTTAATTAAATCCTAATGTTCTTCATTTAATTGAATAAATCAAATTTATTTAATTAAATTACTAATCTCCCAACTATCCTCTCATTTGATTTAAATAAATCAAATGTCAAATCAACTAACTCCATCTAAGTTAATTAATCACAAATTAATTAACTCCTAAATCCTCCATTCCTCTAGCTTTTGCAAGTTGTTGCACATGTAAATCAATTTATTTGATTTATTAGTTCCTCCTTTTTCCATTCAAATATGACATATTCTTGGAATATTTCACTTATTTCAATTCTCCCTCCTAAAGGACTTTTGTCCTACAACTTGGCATTAAAAGCTCTTACATGTCCTCTCCTTGAGCCAACTTGGCATTAATTCCTCTTACATCCCTCCTTACACAAATCACTTCTTCAAATTCAAATTTCACCTACATGCATTTAACATGCACATTGTTCAAAATGTGCTCCACTCTCCTTCATTAGCATGTTGACAAGTGACACAATTCCATTGGTCCCTTTTTTAATCCCACATTCTTCTTATTCTTCAATATTCAATCCTTCTTCATTATAAATAGATGCCTTCTCTATTGATTTAGGATCTAGATTTTGATGCAAGGTTATTATCCACAAGTTTATGCAAGTTCATTCACATTTTCATCCAAGTCATCATAGAATTTATCATCCATAGTTAGGTTGTTGGCATTTTTCATCAAGGATCAATCAATCATCATCAAGCTTATCAAGGAATTGGGAAAGGGATTATTTCCACATCAAAGAAGCACCAATTCCCCTATGGGATGCCAATTTGAGCATTCAAATGAGATTTAATTAGCTTTTATTCAATATTTTATGTTTTTTTCTTGTTCTTATGCTTGAATGAATTTCATATGGAATGTTTGGTTTAAACTTTTTTGAGGACTAATATTTATTTGTTTTTCCATGTTTGAACAGGTCTAGGCTGAAGCGTTCACACTTTGTAACAACTTCAGGAATGCTATGGCTCTATTTTTTATTACTGGAGATAAAATTTTATCTTATTTAGAAAAGATATCAATATAAAATCTTGAAAGCATGTATAAATCCATTTATTAATATTGGTGATGTAGGTTTTCTTTAGAGATTAAAAACTATGTTTTTCTTGTGGACATATTAAAAAATACTTAGAAGTTCATGATACTGACAAAGTTATATATTACATATAAATATCCTTCACAGAGGTTTCATGTTGGATTCTTACTAGAGAGAGACATATAGCAATTATCAGGTCCAAAAATGTTTAAGTATTGTTGAACTAGGACATGAGTTTTTTTGACACATATGGAAATAATGGAGATATTGTGAGCCAAGGGTTAAGTGATGTGCTACTTATTCAATCCACTTTGAGTGAGAAATTATGTTACCATAACTTTCATATTCTTGAAATGTATGAGATAAATGCTAGCATTAAGAAGGTGATATATTGTTTAATCCTCCTAGTTTTTTTTTCATTATTCCAGTTTAGGTTTGATATGTATCCTTCACAAAACTAACCAAATGTGTCATATACAGCTTGGGCATATATGCCTAGATATTCTAAAGGAAAATTGGAGTCCTAATCTTCAAATTCGAATTGTTCTTTTGAGGTTTGTATTTTTTTAAATTGTAAATGGTAGTAGCATCTAAAATCCTTTTATTAGTGTAATTTAGTTACAAAATTGCTACTATTTTTAATGATTGATATATATTCATCATGTCAATTTGGTTAGCATACAAGCATTGTTGAGTTCACCAAATTCTGATGATCCAGTTTCTAAGAACATTGCAAAGCAATGAAAATTGAATGAAAATGAGGCTGTGGAAATAGGTGAAGATTTGCACTATTCATCTCTATAAATATTCTATATGTATTATGAATCTCTATTTCCATTATGTGTTTCTCTTTATGGTTGGACCCCTCATCTATGGTATCTTTTATTTGACTAACCTTAGTTCCAAAATAAGCGTTAAGGTGACCAAACTAGTCTTCATAATTTTTATCATAAATCTAAAACTCAACCCAGGTAAATTGACACTTTTTAGGTCCCCTCTCTTGACAAGCCAGACCTCACTAGTAGTTAATTTGTGCAAATGGGTTTCAACATCTTTGTAACTTTCCAGATATGTAACTATGGATTCAAGGCATTTACGAACCTTAACTATCTCACACAGATCTTTAAATTCATCAACTATTATTTGTTTCACCCTACTAACAAATAGGCTTTCAAATAGTTCATCCCATAGACTCTGAGTGCTTCAAAACAATCTCACACACGCATTGCCATGGAAACTCAACATTTGAACCAAAAACTATTTTTATCCACTCCAAGCTCCCTTCAAATGCATCTAGACTGTCTAATGTTTCTCTAATCAATGTCTCATTCTCTACAAGTTCCTTGTCACTTTTCACAAGATCAAGCAAATACTTTCCCCCAAGCCTATCTACAAAGAGAATATCATCTGCACATGTCTTAAGCCATGCTAAGCAAAACTCTAATATAAATTCACTCATCAAAATCATCATGGTAGCTTGTAGCTTCTCTATGAGATTTCCATAACTGCACCCCATTGTCTGGGTTTGGAATCCCACCAAATACCTATGATCTAGGTCACTCTGCCAACATAGTCTTATAAAAAAGAGGCAAATCATTTAGAACCCCCAAGAAGAGTTCCCCATCCTAACATAGTGTTACCTATATGACTCTTACCACATTACAAAAAATGGAACTGACTAACCCCACCTTATTGGTCTATCAACGGAGCTATGAGGGGAGTTCCCTCAATGTAGTAATGTTAGGCTAATAGTGTTAATTATAATTCTACTCAGTTCTTTAGTTATAATCTATCACATTACCTTCTTAACGAAAATAATCTGATTTGATCTTGTTTGTTTGATGATTGGATAATGGTCCCATAATCTTGGTAGACTAGAATGGTGGGTTCAATATCCATATATTGATCTACCAAAAAGGTCTCTATTGTTAGCATGGGTATCTCCAACATGGCCTTTTTCAAAGAGATGTTGAGGTGTTCAATTAATTTTGGGTTGAAGAGAAGATCTCCCTTGACCATTAATATTGAAGGAAAATTGATCTAGACCATTAATTGAGTGGGGTTAGAGTGCATTATAAGGGATGATCAATTAGCTTTTGCAGAACCATGTGGTGTCATTTGGTATATTTGGTAGATTGGTCCACCTTCCACCTTGGTAGTTTAGCTATCCATTGATATCATTGATCATCAAAACCAAAGCATCTTGATTGCTAATCTTGTCTTGTGTTTAGGAAATTAAGGCGGTGGATCCAAGTAATGAATAGGCAAAATTTTAAGGAAAATTGGCATAGTAATGTTAACTCTTATTGATCAAGGATTTTTCTTGTAAGGGTATAGTGTTCTAGTAATGAATGTATTTTTTCCATGTGGAGCCTAGTGATAAGTGATGGCAAGTTCGTTTCTCTACTTAATGATGTTCTTAACAAGTTAGTGTATTGATGGAGACATGTAGATCGTAGCCTTTTGGCTACGTGTCACACTCATTTTAATTGTGATTTATTAGTAGATTAAGGGGTTGCACATCTTGGGTATCCATTGATCTATTGAAGCCATAGACCTTGATGGAAAAAATTTCTTAGCCATTAATTTGAATGGGTTTTTAGTATTAAAGTGATAGATATATGCTTGATGTTTTGTTGATCACTTGCAACCATTTCATCTAAGGGATACATGTGGGCCATTGATCACTCATGCATTTAAGATTGGTTATCCCATAAGTCAAATTCTTGATATTTAAATGAAAGTAGCAAAGTATAGGATTTGTTGATTCAACTACATGATTAATGAAGAGGGTGTTGAATTCAAGCAACTTGAAATAAGGCTTGGATTTGAAATTGGATCAATTTACATATCATGATATAATATGAATTGAAATTGGATGGCTTTTAAGTCCTATAAAAATATTTAAGTGCAAATTTAAGAGAGGCGCAAAGCAAGTGAGAAATTATAATGGAAGATTTGATATGTTTTGGCTAAAGTATCAATTGCCAAGTTGATAAAAAAACTCTCTGGTGATAGCTAAGGATGTTGTGATGAAATAATGAGTAGTTTCAGAGGAATACCATGATTTGGATACCAAGTTTCTGCTTGGGAAGATGGTAGCTGAGAGTTTATTTTTTCCCATAGTGTTCATTGAAACTGAGGAGATTGACTCCCTAAGTTATGGGTTGTATTCTAGCCCTTTAATTGGCATTAGAAATCAACAAATTTAGGTCTCTCCATGCATTATGCATTTGAATTTGAGGAAGATTTTTCCCTATTCTACAGAAAATCAGATCCAAAGGAATGTCCTATAGTGCATGAGGTGTGGGCATCATGATAATTGAGCCCTCCAAGTATTGAATTTCTCCTTTGAGATGCAGTGTTGCAATTAGAACATACTTGAAGGTTCTTAACAACTCTAATAGTTGTACCAGGGGCCATGTTTAACAAACCAAATGCAATTTCTAACTTTAATGGTGGCAGACAAATGATCTTTAATACCCTACTGCCTTCATTTGCCAAGCCAATTTCTCCTACTTTGCATAGCTCTGTCATGTTTGTGGATGTGATCCATCTCCTACAAAAAAAACATGTACTAATTTATGGCCTTCAATCCAACTACATCCAAGTATCTTTTTAATTCCTCTATCTTTCATCAATCTCTTTACTATTTGAACCTCATACAGATGTTTTAGAGGAGAACATAAGTTGCAACATTTTTAGGATCCAACTAAAAAAGTAGTGTTGTTGGAATTACTCAGCCTATATTCATATATGATCCACATGTACCACAAATTTAACTAGCATCCTAGTAATAATGTTTAGGGTGTCCTCAATATAGCTAGCATGGGCATGGAGGTCAACCATGCACACCTAATGATAAACTATATATGTAAATTGTAATGCAATAAGGGTTATCAGATGATCGACGGAACTAATGATTCACTCCCACCGATAATAAATTTTCTCCTTAATATGCTTCATTGGGCCATCAGCGGGATGAGGTCTCCTATTCCTGTGATGGTCTGATGGGGATGTTGTCGGTGGAGTTTGTTCCTATCACCAAGACTTGGGTGGTGGTTCCAATGACGGGCCGATGTTCATGTGTGCTCAGTATTAGGATCTTGACTATAATTTTCATTTGAAAAAAATCTCTAAAACCCTTGTCAAAACCTTATTTTCAAGCTACAACTCGCCACTTTGTGGACTCCATTATGTGGATTTTGTGTTCAAGATCAACTCTAGCACTCATAAATCCTAGTTCACTAAGCTTCTAGGTTGATACTTTGCCAATGACCTTATTTCAAGAAATGTTGGGCACAATTTGCAATATCTTATACCTAAGAGGATTCTTAATAGCCGGCAGGAAAATAGTCTCCCTTACTATGATTTTTCTTCTATAACAAAAAATTGATGATCTTATGCAAAAACCCTTCAATTGGACTCATGGATGCTCTCGTTATAAATTTAATGTGGTGAAATATTCTCAGCTATCCTTCTTTCCAACTTACAATGTTGTTAACTCTCTATTACAAAGGAATTGATCTACTAAAATTGGATGGAACAAAATACATAAAAGATATAGTCAGAGATACCATCATTTTCAGTACATGTGTGTCTTTCCAATTATTCAAATAAATTGATGACATTGAAAACTGCTCAAGCAATCCAATTGATGTAGTTTTAGTTACAAATGAAAATGAGTGTGGTCTAAATGAAGAGAAAAAGAGAAAATTTAGAAATGTTAAAGATGAGAAAGGATATGATTGTGTGTAAAGGTGTTTAGAGGTTATTAGAGAAAATTTAGACACAAGTTTAGAAAACATTAAGGGTTTCACAAGAAAACAATCCCTCAAAGTGACACAAATGAAGATACTAAAATTCCTTTAAAAGAAACTCATAAAATGAGATTTTAAGATAAAAATGACATTCTTTAGAGCTTACTTATGTTGAATATGTTGGAAACTATAAAGATTTATCTTATGTTGAATATGTTTGAAACTGTAAAGATTTATCAAAATCATTCTTGATGCCATGCAGGAGTTGTATATAAGGTGAACTCTATTGGGAAGGACCATAATGAGGAGTAATTTAAAATTGATAATTGTAATGCAAGGATGCACATAGATGAGGAGGGAAAAAAAGAGCACAAAATGATGAGTGATAGAGCAATGACTATTATCAACAAATATGCTACAACCTATTGCACCTTCTTGAATTGAACCATTTACATACCCATGAAATTTCTCAAACTAAAATATTTTACTACAAAATATGAATTCTCTCCATGAAACTAAGATAAGAATAGTTTGCATCAAGTGAATAATCATATTACATGCCATGGCAATCCAATTGGTCTAGAATCTATGAAATATGAAATGCATAATAGAAGGCTAATATGAAGTTACGGTCATGAAAGAGGATGGTTAGTTTAAAATCTATAGGCCAATCTTCATGAGGAATGACACAATTCACCCCATGTTCTTAACCCTAGGGTTTATATAAGAATGATAGTGGTGATGTGGATCTAGTTTTGAAAGGTTTGTGTCATAGAAATGAAAAGATGACTAGTGTCAAGTGAGCAAGGAAAGTGAGATGGAAGGGAATTCAAGAGCGAGGATAGTGATCATACCTAAATTCTAATTAGAAGATAGTTTCAAATCTACAGTGCTATAAAAGACAATAGCAATATGTTAACAATCTATAAGCTTGTTTTTCCAAGATAACAAGCAAGAGCTTGCTACAATAAAATAGTCTCAATCATCAAAAGGTAGTTCCATCATAAGATAGTGGACTTTTATCCTAAACTTTGATTAAACATCATTTTTTTTTCTATTTCAAAGTGGGGATGATGGTATTGAGTATGAAAAAAGATTCATAGAAGCATAATACATAGTCAAAAGAGAAGGGCCAGTCCATGAGAAAGCAAGCCCATAAAGTATTTAATAAAAAAATCCTTGAAAAAGAAAAGGAGTAAGACAATTATGAGAATGATATGATGTGCCCATGATAGAAGAGTCTATAGAGGACATAAATGATAGTATAACAATCATAATGGCAACTAAGAGGCAATGAACACAAGAGGAAAATGATTTATGACACAAATGCATGAATGGTTGTAGGTATGGTGATCATAGTGAGACTTAAAGTATGACTTGAGATCATAGTAATGATAGTCATGAAGACCAAAAGACAATCACTTGTTTTTTATTTTTCAGATCACCTTGGCCAAGCAAGGATTTTAGATTGCTATGGTCTATTCTTACCACCATACATAATACAATATTTTCTTTTTGAATTTTTCACCTTTTTGTTTGCAAATGTTATAGCATGACTCATTTGCATTAGCAAAAATCCAATCCTTCACTTGAAGCATCAAACTTTACCACAAATGGTTGTGAGAAATTGGGAATACCAAGTATTAGCATGAGCTAATTACTTTCTTAAGCTTCTCATAAGCTTCTTGAGCTTTGTCTCCATAAGAAGGCTTTCTTCTCATCTTTATTTTATCAAATATAATTGTCAGTGCTTTAGATACCAAAATTTTGGCTTTAGGGCTGCCTTTATGTTTTTGTTGGGTGAAAGCTCTTTTTCTTTTTTTCTTGTTATGGATTTATGGTACATTATTTTCTCTTCTAATCATTTTATACCATTTATTGCTTTCTTTTAGATATAGTTGTTGTAGTTGTTCTTTCAGGAAATTGAAACTTTGAAGGGTGTGTTCATCCCTTGACTCATGCAAATTACCTTGCTTCTCCCCCACTTGTGGTTTCCTATGCTCTTGCTAGCACTGTAAGTTTATTCAATGAAAATTATTGTTTTACTACTACATATTTAATATTATAGATCTAATGTGGACTTAAATGTCATGATTTGGAGTTGGAATACATGTCATCTTTGATTTGTAGGTTGACATTGACTTTGAGATAGAGCCAAAGTTAGCTACATAATGCATATTAAGACTTAGCATCATAGTTTAGCTATAGAAAAAGAAAAAGAAACAAAATTAAAAGAAAAAGCTAGTGCATTTCATTCTCGTTGTTTGACCTCTATAAATTTCACATTTTTGCAGCTTACAAAAAAATTTGTGTAGTTCTTGTAGGTTTGATTTCCTTGAAGTGTATTCTAATTTTTTCTTAAGTTAAGAAAATATTTCATCATCTATGTTTCCTCGCATTTCATTCTTGCTACTAAATTGTCATATTTTATTGCTTCCTCCCACTAGAATTGTAGTTGTTTGCAAGTTCACTATAGTGTTGTACAAAAAATTCATTATCAAGAGGAAAGTTGCCTATTAAAGAAAGAATTTCTTTTTAAAATCATGAATATCATATGGGATCATTAGATCAAATATTTAAAGCAGGACATGTAGTCATTTATTTACTACATTTTGATTCTCTATCAAATTTAGAATTTGACAAAAAAAAGCCCTCTACATAGAGTAAAAGGAATGAAATTTACATATCGTTATCCTACTAAACTAAACAATGATATTACAGTCAATGCATATACAAAACATGGGATATAATTTTAGATCAAGAATGAAGTATAAGAGGGTAATTCTCTTTACCAAATGTTAATAACTTAATAGTAAAGACTACCACAAGAACATAATACTTAACAAAATGGAAAAATCTATCCAAAATGAACAACCAAAGAGGCTTACCTAAAGATGAAATCCCTTTTTTCATTAATGGTCCTTTCACTAGCAGTATACCTGGAGATTGCTCAAAAATAGACACTCGAAATGCTCTCTTGCAACAATCTTGGAGATGAATTTAGATGCAGTGTGAAAATCAAAACATACTCGAAGGTTTTTAACAACTCTAATAGTTGTACCAGGGGCCATGTTTAACAAAACAAATACAATTGCTAACTTTTCACTATGGTGGTAGATTTTTTTTTTTTTCTTCTAACCACAACACTAAGTAAAAGTCTTGAATTTGGAAATACCCTGCTGCCTTCATTTGCCAAGCTAATTTCTCCAATTTTGTTCTTGTTTAGTATTTACTTTTGTTGTTGTCAGCATATGAAGTTTTTTGTCCTTTATGATTTTGTGGGGATTCTAACTTGGTTCACATGCTTTTTTTTTTGGACTAGGTGGACAAAGCCGTGGTTTTATAGAAAATGTAGGTGCCAACTGTAGTTGAATGTCTTCAACATCCTTTCTTCCAGGTTCTTTTTAAAGTTTTTTTCAATACTATGCAGTTCTATATTTTTCTTGTTTCTATTTTATGAATACATGGTAAATGGAAATCTCTAGGACATCCTACATGGTGAGAAAATGATGTTATGTAGAAACATGATAGACTTGTGAGATATGAGTCCAAACAATATTTCTACCATCTGATCAAAATAGATTGGGGAGAACCTAACAAACATTTTAAAATTTTGTGTAGGAACATCAAAGAAGATTAAATTAGACTTGGATATTCATCTAAACATAGCCTATGGTGCTACAAAAGGATTACCATATCTTCATCGTGGCTATAACCAATGCGTTGTTCATAGGGATGTAAAGATATCTAACATTCTTTTAGATGACAACTTTGAAGCACATTTGTTAGAATTTGACATTTCCAAGTGCATTTCCTCGGACAAAACTCACACCTCCACCTATGTTATGGGTACCATTGGTTATATTGACTTTGAATATGCAAGAACCTCAAGGCTTAATGAGAAATTTGGTGTTTACAACTATGGTATTGTTCTTCTAGAGTTGCTGACAGGTAGGAAAGTTGTGGACAATGACTGAAATTTACTTCAATTGGTAGGATTCATGATTGGTGATAAAGAAACTAGCAAGATATGAAGATGAAGAGGTAAATGATCATTTTTTTAAGGGATAGTTCAATGGTAAGAGAAACAATGAAGTAACAATTAACATGGTCATAAGATGATAGTAATTAGAATGAGGGTAGCCTACAAATGACTAGAGCTTTATCACAATCATAGAATGAAAGTTCCTTTGCAAAGATGTATCATGTACTTATGCATTACAAGGGTAAGGGATTGTAGGTTATGATATAAAAGAACAGTCATGCACAAATGACAGAGGATCAACAAGCATTACAAGGGTAAGGGACTGTAGGTTATGATATAAAAGAATAGTCATGTTCCTATTCTTTTGTAAGTTGTTGAACAACATAAAGGCAAGGTTTTGGTGTAGATTTTAGCTAGTTCTTTTCTCTCTCAGCAATGTATTGTAATCTTTTCAAGTTCTTTCATGTTGGGACAACAAATTGTAACTCCATTTTCAAGCTTACACAACTAAATGTAATATCTTTTTGATTAATAAAATAAGCTATTTTTATCTTCTCATTGTTGTTTTATTGTGCAAATATTTTAGATAGTTGATAAGTAATATTTTTAATTAATGGAAACTAGTAAATAAAAATGACTAAATTAATGACTAAATATATGATTACATTAATGACTAAATATATGAATAAAGTAATGACTAAATATATGACTAAATTAATGATTAAATATATGACTAAATTAATGACTAAATATATGACTAAAGTAATGACTAAATAAATCACTACCATGACTAAATAAATGACCAATTAACAACAATCAATGACTAAATTAATGACTAAATTAATGACTAAATATATGACTAAATTAATAACTAAATATACGACTAAATCAATGACTAAATCAATGACCAAATCAATGACTAAATAAATGACTAAAATAGTTTAGTCATAAATTTGGTCACATTATAAATGACCAACAATAAACTACTAATAGTCACGTGACTAAAATTAGTCATTTATATGCAATTTTTAGTAGTTTATTTAGTCATATATTGATGTTTGTGTAATAGTGCTCTGACTAAGCCAATGTTTTCTACCATCTCTATCCCTTGTAATTTCTATCCCTAGAATATACCTTGTTGCACCTAAATATTTCATTTCAAATTTTGTTGACAACTGAGATTTTAAATAAAAAATCATACCCTTACTATTCCCAAAGAATAGCATGTCATCCACATATATAGCTATATTAAGTAAACGACCATTTTCAGATTTAAAATACACAAAATGATCTAATTTTGATCTTTCAAATCCCAATGATAACCAAAATGTGTCAAACTTCTAGTACCACATTCTAGGCAATTTTTTTAAACCATACAAAGATTTCTTTAACTTGAAAACCAAATTTTCTTTACCTCTTTCAACAAAGTTCTCAAAATGGGACATATAAATTTCTTCTTCCAGATCTCCATGAAGAAACGTTGTCTTCACATCCATCTACTCAATCTCTAAGTGATACGCAACTGCAAGTGACAAAAGAAACCTGATAGATGTCAGCCTAGCTACAAGAGAAAATATTTCTCCATGTAGACACTAAAAATTGTCCTAAGGCCTACAACTCCTAATTTCTTCATCATTGTCCACCTTGTCATTCTTGATAATTAAATAATGTTAATTATTTAATTATTTTCTAAATTCATAAGTCTTCTATTAATTAAATAATTTTAATTATTTAATTAATTCATTGCTTTCTTTATTTTCCTCCATTGATTAATTAAATAAAATTATTTATTTAATTATGTCACTAATTAAGTTCCCTTCTTTATAAAATTAAATAAATCCTTATTTATTTATTTATTGTCATTTTCCACTATGATTAAATAATTATTTTAATTATTTAATTATTCATTAGCCTCTTCCATCATAAGTTAAATAAATTTTATTTATTTAATTTGGACCACTCTCTTGAATTTAAAATTAAATCATTATTTAATTCAAAAGGTCCTATTTGTCACATTCTTCTATGATTAAGTAATTGTTTTAAATTATTTAATTATTTATTGGCCACCTAAATTAAATAATTATTATTATTTAATTTTCTATCACCTCTTTGGTCATGCCAATCTTATCTTCCACATAAAGTCTTTATTTGTCCATGTCTCAATTAACCTCCACCCTTGATTAAATTATTTATAATTTAATCTTGACCGTCAATCCTTATCATTTGCCCTAACTCTAGTCCATACTACATCTTTCAATCTTGGCCCTTGATTAAGACATCTTATTGACATTCAATCTTAGCCCTTCATTCAAATTTGTCTTTCCTATAAAAGACCTTGTCATTTTCATTTGTCACCTACATTTTGCTATCTAGACATATTGCCTACACAAGCTTATGCTATCTTGCTATCAAGTCAAGTGCATCCATTGTCAATTGAGAATCTTCAATAATTTGCTTAGTCATTGTCATTAGGCCTATTTGCATACTCAAAAATATGAGGGAAATTGTTCATATCAAGAAAAATGGAGAAGTGCAATGAAGGTGAATCAATGGTGGCATGAGGATTCCATGGTGATGTTGCTTTGTGTTTTATGTCTTTATGCTTATTTGTGCTTCATTATTTATTAGGGTTTGATTTGAATTTATTATTACCTAACCTTGATAATTTTAACCCTGATTTACATTGGTGAACCTAATGTGAAATGAAAAAATTGTAGAATTCATAGGGAAATTCTAGCTTTGTAGGTCATAGGTACATATCGATGCAATCACAAGCTTAAACAATGTATTCACTTTTCATGCAGTGCCACAACCGCAAAGTTGAATGACACAACTATTTTGCATTAGGGAATACTTCGACTTTGTTTAATTTCTTGGTTTTCTAGCAAATTTAGGTCATCTAGTTTTTCATTTTGTTAGGCTAACCCTAGTTACATCTCATATTGGTCATTAGATTATCTATATTTGGTAGTTTTTCTATTGTTTTGTAGGTTCAAGTTCTCGTGATGCAGTCAAGTGTGTTTTGCAGCAATCACTCTTCTTGTTAACTGCATCTGACATTGACCCGAGCCACTGTCGACATCCAAAATGACGTAATCACTATTCTTGAGATGGAATTGCTTTAGGATCTTAGACATCTATGATTTCCTATGACACAATTGCCTGTTCCTTTAAAATTTAGGATTTCATTCAAATTTTCTAGTTTACATCTCTTACATATCATAGTCTAGGGGTTTGTTATTACTGACATTTGATTTCTAGCATGTGGCATAGGTGAAAAGGAGGCATATCACTTATATTTCTCATTCATCTATATTGTCTTCTTTTCATTCATTCATTGGGATTAAAATTAACCTTACATTCACATGTCATTGGGCTTAAAGTTTACCTTAATTTTCATTTCACTCATTGGTTAAAAAGAACTTGCATATTCACTCATTGGTCTAAAATTAACCTTGCATCAAGTGTCTTTTTCACATATTTCTTTGAGAGTTAAAAAGAACAAGTTTCTTCATTGTCTCATGGTTTGAATCTTTCTTCTAGTGTTGTATGCTCTTTTCTCGCACTATTTGGTGGTCTTGAGAATCAAAAAAATATTTTGACATTTTGTATAATCACCCACACATTTGGTTTTGGATTTAAAATCAGCATCATGTGAGTGTGAGAAAAAGGTGGTGTATGCTCTCTCCTTGCGATTCATGTGATCTTGGAGATCAAAAACAATAGACTTATCTTTCTTTTGTTCAGCTTTAGAGGGGATTTCCTCAAAAGAGGGAATGACTCCATTTGGTTTCTTGCTCAAGTTGGTATATAAAAGGATAAGACTAAACTGTGAAGTCCCCATGGTATGTAGGCCTTTGTCATACAGTGTTATTCAAAACAGGGTACTACAATAAAAAGTATAAGCACCCCTAGTAAGGTGATTAAAGCCTTAAGTAGCTTATTGGATGCTCACAAGATTCCATTTCCTCAAGTTTTCACTAAGAACCTTTTTTTTAGTTTCCAAAAACCCTTTCACTAGCTAGCACAAGAACTATCATTCTAAAGTCGCCCCACATCTTTACTATTCATGTGTAGAGATAGAAATTCCTCTTTAGGGAATGAGACTTGGTGTTCCAGAGAAGTGTGTGTCATGTAAGGGGGAACCAAAACCACCAAGTCTCTAGTTGTTTTCCTTGTTTAGTTGGCTAGATAAATCCAAGTGGGGAACTAGAGAGTGGTATCTCTTGAGAAGCCTAGGTTGTGCATTGTCTATAAGTGTCTTATTACACATTTAAACATTTTACACATTTAGACTAGACAAAGAACAATTTTTCTTAGACTGTTCTCTGTATTTTCAAAACTCAAACTTCACAAAATCACATCAAATTTTGTCAAAATTTAGTCAAAACCAAGCAAGATACATTGTGAATTGCAATTTACTATCCTTCGACATAACCGTGACACTGAAAAACACAATCACCATCTCCTGAAAACTACAAGTGATTGTTATTCACCGCAACTGAGACCTAAATTGACACAATTTCCTGTCCTTGAAAACTTTAGGGGAAATTGAGACAAAGCCATTTTTTGATCACAAACTTGCAAAATTTTCCATAATTGTCATCCATCATTCCTCCATCTAATCCATCATTGCATACCTTTCATTGACCATAGGTAAAACATTAAGACATTGTTTAGCTTGCATTCACCTTGATGTAGATGTTAGCTTTGGAAACTTATCAGACTTGAGACTAATCCGTAGTGACCAAATCAATTTTTTTTGACTTCAACCTCTTTCCATATTTAGTCCTTTTGTCATCTAGGTTGGCCCTCAACTGAAAAGGCTATTTTGATACCACCTTTGTCAAACCTTGTCATTTAGTCATTACCATCATTGAAGTCTTGATATAACCAGATTTTTAACTTTGGCTATCCTAGTTTGATTAGGAAACCTTACTTTGGACTTTCAACAAGGTGCTTAATAGTCATACCTTTAGTCATCATCCTAGTTCACATTACCTACCATCCTTTCAACACTTGCACTCCATTTGGCACACCTTATACATTTCTCAAGACTTTGATCTCATTGTGGCACTCTTGAAATTTAACTATTGTCACTTTGGTTTCTTATCTTGACATTATCCATAGACATCATTTGAAAAATTAAAAAATATAGGCATCTTGCATAGACACTACCATAGCTTGGACCTCATTGTGACACCATTCTATTGACATCATGTCACTTTGAATCCAATACTTGGAATCATCCTTAGGCATATTATATATCCAAAAAAAAACATAGTTGCATAACCTTGGTCATAGTCATACCTTGGTCATCCTTAGGCATACCTTTTCATAGTCATTTTAGACATTGTATCACATCATAATCATATCCATTTTCCCTTTTACAAGTCTTACATGGTGGAAACTAGGTCACAAAGGAAAAGAAAAGAAAAGGCCTTCCCACAAGACAATTATTTTTTCAACGCATTTGGTACCTCATCTCATGGGACACCTAGACCATACAAATCTCTACCAGAGAAATTTGTCACTAGAGACCAAAACGAAAACATTGTCATAGAAGAAATAGAGGCAAATACACAAGACCCTGAATTTTCCTCTTTTCTGGATGGTTTTTTGGCACAAAACCATCAACATTACTTAGCTAAACTATTAATAGAAGGTTCCACATTACCTCCCGACTTTGATGTCAACACATTCCACACCAAGCAACAAAAATCAAGGACACAATATACCCATCTCTAGTGGTTCTATCCCGCAAGTTAATACATCTATGCCATTAGGAGGAAGCACACAAGATGCAAAAAAAATCACACCTCCCTATTTGGCACACAAGGCATAACACAAGGAATGACATTTAACATTACACAACCCATGTCACAACCCTTTGGTATGTCATTTACCATAGGGGCATCATCCTCAAAACCATTTGGCACAAAAAATGCAACCAAAAAGCTTAAAGTTTTCATCAACGCACCTCCAAAAACAAATTCAATACCAAGCATAGGGGCCTCTCAACATACCATTATGTCATAAAAGGGCCTACTCCACATATATATAAATGTGTAAAACAATACCCAAGGCTCCATTCCACAAAACACATGACTTGGAAACCAAGGACCTTTCCCACAATATGGCAACCAAAATCCACATGGTCAAACTCTTACAAGCTCATGGCATACACAACCCAATCCTCCCCATAATAATCATATCCCCACTTATAACCAAAACACTTTGAACCAAACGCCACCTTACATATCCTACATGCAAAACCAAAACCCATCATTTACACATACACACTAATCAAAACCTATCCCATATCATTGGACTCCAAAACACCAACATAAGCTCTCAAAATACACAAGACCCCTCATTGACTCAAGTGGATGTACCACAAATTCAAATGCTTTCCCTCCAACAATAGATGGAAAATGTGCAAATGTTAAACAAAAATACCTAATCTACCAAGGACTTATGTCCTAATCCATTTGACAAGAGTCTATAGATGCCACCCTTCCCACATGGCTATGTCATACCAAACTTACGTAAGTACAAAGGGAAGGGCAACCCACTTGAACACGTAAGATAATTTTCCATAGCTTGTATAGAAATTGCATACGACCCTACATATCTAATGATTTTTTTTCTAAGAAGTCTTACAGGCATAGCACTTGAGTGGTTTGCACATTTACCGAATGGCATAAGAACATGGGGAAAACTAGTAGATAAGTTTGTGGAAAATTTTGCATTTAACATTGCAATGAAATTACCATTTCCACCTTATGCCATACCACACAAGAATATGGTGAAAACTTTCTTACCTTCTTCCAATGATGGAGGGGTTTGGCTAGCCAATATCTTGTTGAAATACCTAAGAAATAAAAAGTTGTCATGTTCATTGAAAACCTAAAATCAAACTTGAAGCATGATTTTTTAGTATAGTGTTGCACTTCATTTTCTGACCTTGTGGAGAAAGTTATCATCCTTGAGAAATCCTTCATTTACAAGGGAGAAATCAAGATTTCCAATAAAAAAAAAAGCCAAAATAGCTAAAATGACAAAGGTGAATATTGGGCTCATAACAAGAATGTGACTAATGATGGAGTCGTTGATGCTAAAAAAATGTATAGATGCCCTACCATTACACTTAGAGGACTAAATGCATCTAACAACACACCAAGACCTCCCAACCAAACTACAAATTCCATCCAAAATACTTAAGAGAAAAGAGCTCAAAGGAAGTTCCCTACCAAACGCAAATACACTCCTCTTTGGGAACCAATCGGGTTAGTCCTTAAACAACTCTTGCAACATAATACCATAAAAATTCCTGAAGTAAAACCATACAACCCTAGACAACTCAAACCATCATGGTAGGATGACAATTCCTTTTGTGACTACCATCAAGGTAAGGGACATTTCACTACACAATGTTGACAACTGAAAAACATCATACAAGACCTTGTGGAAAATTGAACTATTGAAGTTAATGGGTAGCAACAACAACATTCATCTAATAGCAACCATAAAATTTTCACCAATCCTTTACATGACCATGGAAAAGGAAAGGCCTCTAATTTGGGCAATACGATGAATAACAATTCAGCCAATTACACTAATGCCAAATATGACTATAACCATACCACTATCATAAATCATATTCGAGTTGTTGATGAACATGTCAATACCATTACCATTAAGAAACTGAATGAATGTGTTGTCAACACTCACTGAACCAAGGTAACCATTCAAGGTCCTCCACATAAACAACAACCACCAAAGCCCCAATACAACTTGCTTGACCAATTAGAGAAGATCCCCACACAGATCTCTATCTTAGAGTTATTGCATATATCACTTGACCATCGATCCATTATTCACAAAGGCTTATAGTACACAACCGTTCCCACCGACCTTGATTTCAATCATTTCCAGGAGATGGTAGGCTACTTAACCAATTCCCATCATGCCACCTTTTCCAAACAAGACTATTCAACCAAAAAGACAAACCATAATAACCCTTTACACCTTGAAGTACTTGTCCATAAAACCAAAGTTAGATGAGTCTTGGTAGACGGTGGAGTAGGGTTAAACATTTCTACCTTAAAATTGATTAAGATGTTAGGATTCTCAGAAGCATTTGTAGAAACCACTAAAATTATTGTTATCAAAGCATATGACAATGAAGAACAGTCCTCTAAAGGAATTATTGCATTGCCTATTTGAGTTGGACCCACAGTTATGGACCTCGACCTTCCATACAACCTTCTCCTAGGATGACCATGGATTCATGCCATGAAGGTTGTCCCATCCACATATAACCAATGCCTTAAATTCCCATACAACGACACTAAAATCACAATAGCCGGTGATCTTGATCCATTCAAATATTCTACCAATCTACATGGAATACTCCAACAAGTTCTCGTTAATCGAGAGGCCTCATCATCCACTTCATCACACTACATTGACCCCTCCACTCTATCTAAAGCATCAACCTTCAAATATCCACCTTGTCATCCTGAGGTTGAGGTCCAAGATAAAGGCTATGGAGAATATCACATCAAGACGTCCTATTGTATCAGAAAGCTCGCTACTCCTAAGTCATATGGAAAATTGACAGTAAATAGGCAACCCAAGGTCACTATTCACTTTCCTCCCTCAACCACTTTCACAAAATGGAGGGAACTAAGTAAAGAAGCAATCAACAAAGAGGATGTGACCTCCTAGCTTTACAAATAAGACAATGAAGAAGCTCTTCCAACCACCCAAATACCTATAGAACAGTATGTCAAACACTTCAAGATCATGCAAGACAAAGGCTATGAAAAACACAGTGGACTTGGATTGAATAAAAATGGAATGACTAAACCTTTGTTCGTGTCTAAGTGACCTAAAGGTCTAGGCCTTGGGTTTAAACCGATTAAGATTGGTGTTCCTAGTACCATGGTACCTATAAGTGAGGAAGTAAATGTTTCTAAGGTGGTTGAGGTATCTACAATACCTGACACCCATGACCAATCTAGACCCTATGCAATGATGACCATATTGAAACTAATTCTAATGACTATGAGTGGGACTCTTATAAGACTAGTGAATATGTCTTCATCGATCTTTACTTATCTGACACTATGATCAGAGATCCCAACAAAACCTATCTTTACCATATCCATCTTGAACCTTGACAATACCAATGATGGCCTGCCCTTAGTTTATCCTTAGCTAATTGATTGGGACCCACAAGGACCTCCCATCTTAGATATATTTGAGAATGATGAAGCAATCACTGAGTTCATGGGACTGCACAAAGGAATCTCTAGTGGTGATCACAAGGATAGATTTAACATCAACCTAGATTTTATGGCATATTTTGGAAAGTCCATCCACCCCTCTAGTTGCAAAAGTGAAAATAATAAAGAAAAAATGAAAAAAATAATAATGAGTCTCTAGGTGAAAATCAAAAGGCGCATTTAGACCATGAAAAAGTAAAAAGAAAGGATGTATTCAAGGGAGAGAAACTTTCTAAGGCACCCAAGGATGGAGGGTTGGACACTCTCCCCATTTCCCAAGAGAAGTCACCAATGCTCATTGAAAAATCCATAGAAATCAATATCGGTACATAAGACAACCATAGAGTTATTCATTTTGAAGCATCACTAATAGAGTTCGAGCAACTAGAGTTTGATACATTCTTCACTGAATGGAAAATTAACATTGCTTGGTCTTATGATGACATGCATGGCTTAGACCCCAAATTGATACTACACCATTTTCCATTACATCCGAATGCCAAACATATCAAGAAAAAGCTCAGAAAAATGCATCCACAAATTGCCCTACTAGTCAAAGTTGAACTAACGAAACTATTGGATGTTGGATTTATCAGGACCATTGACTATGCAGAATGGATTTCCAATCTTGTGCTAGTAAAAATTACAATAGGTGGGATCCACATTTGCACTGACTTTGGTGACCTAAACAAGGCATGTCCTCAAGATAATTTTCCATTGCCGAATATTGACATAATTGTAGACTTGATAGCTAAATATGAAATGTTATCCCTCATGGATGACTTCTTCGGGTATAACCAAATCAAAATAGCACTAGAAGATCAACGTAAGATAGCCTTGACTTGTCCATGGGGAACTTACTATTGGAATGTCATTCCCTTTGGACTCAAGAATGTTGAAGCAACATATCAATGAGCTATGACAACAATCTTTCATGACATGATGCATACCCTAATGGAAGATTACGTAGATGACCTATTGGCTAAGACATTGACCAGAGGTGACCACTTGAGAGTTCTAGATAAGATATTCAAGATATTTGAAGAATACAAAGTCAGAGTCAATCCCAAAAAGTGTGTATTTGGAGTTACATCAAGAAAACTTCTAGGTTAAATAGTCTCTAGATGAGGCATTGAAGTTAACCTAGAAAAATTCAAATTTATAATGGACACGCCTCCACCAACCAAAATTAGTCAACTATGGACACTTCAAGGATGACTCCAATCCATCAAATGATTTATAGCATAGTTGGTTGACAAGATTCATCCCTTCCAACACTTACTTAGAAAAGGGGTAACATTTATATGGACAAAAAAGTGTCAGGAATCTTTTCAATAGATCAAGGAGTATTTACTGACACCACCAATATTAATTCCACCCATTGATGGGAGACCTCTAATCTTATATATTTCAGCAACTACATCCACATTGCAGGCATTACTTGCACAAAATGACAACGAAGGTTGTGAGTGAGCTATATACTACATCAGTCACACCATGGTTGGTTATGAATTAAACTATAGTCCAATAGAGCATGCTTTTCTTATAGTAGTCTTTGCTACTCAACGACTAAGGAGATATATGCTAAATCATCAAAAAAAAATTGTCACAAAAATAGATCCCTTGAAATATCTCCTCAGTAAAGTAGGATTGACGTGGCACTTGGCCAAGTGGGTTATGATACTTTGTGAATATGATATCCAATATATCGAAAGAAAAATGATAAAAGGGCAGGTCATCATAGACCAACTAGTAGATGCACCAACTAAGGCATATCACCCATCAGTCTCATATTTTCCACATGAATCCATTTTCACTTTAGATACAAAAATGACATGGAAGCTATACTTTGATGGATCTCACACAAGCCACTATTCTAGAGTAGGCATACTATTTGTCACCCCTCAAGGTGATACAATTCCTAAGTCATTCAGAATTACCTTTCCATGTACAAACAACATAGCAGAATATGAAGCCCTTCTCACAAGACTTTGGATGTCAATCAAATGGAATATCAAGCACCTACAAGTATATGGTGATTCTCAACTTGTAATCAAACAAGTCAATGATGACTACGACACCAAGGATGAAAACCTCACACCCTACAATAGAATGGTAGACAACTTAAGATAGTATTTTGATATAATCCTCTTTTATCAGGTACCCCATATTTAGAACAAGGTAGTAGATACTATGGATACAATTGGATATGTCTTGGACATACCAAACAACATGCCTCAATTTGAGTTTCTAGTAGAACAACTGTTGATCCCTACCTTCCATATCCTAGAATCTGAGATGGTCTATGAACTTGTGGGTCCCAATTCCCTGTGGTGCCAAGAAATATATGACTACCTTCATGACCATGTCCTTTCCCCTGACCTTTATGCTAATCAATGCAAGAAATTTATCCATAAATCCTACAAATACACCATCATTGATGACACCCTTTATAGGTGTTCCCTGGACAACACCCTTTTTCTATGTCTCAATGTCAAAGAAGCATAAACAACCTTATGTGAGGTACATGAGGATATATGTGGATCCCATTCTAGTGGTCCAACCCTGGCTAGGAATATCATGAGAGCTAGGTATTATTGGCCTACAATGGAAAAAGACTCCTATCTCTTCATCAAAAGATGTCGACAGTGTCAGATACATGGAGGTTTGATACACACCCTAGCACAAGAATTGTGTCCAATAACATCACCATGGCCCTTTTCCCAATGGGTACTTAACCTTATAGGTAAGATTCATCCCACCTCCTCCAATGGTCATAAATTCATTATTTCTATGATTGAATATTTCACTAAGTGGATTAAAGTCATTCCTATGACATACATTACTAACAAATAGATTTCCAAGTTTATCCTCAACTAGATCATTTGTTGGTATGTTGTCCCTCATTCCATCATCACTGATAATGGTTGACCATTCAAAAAAAACAAGTCTTCCAACTCTATGAGAAATTCCACATCCAACACCATTTCTCCACTCCATACTACCCACAAGGTAATGGACAAGTCGAGGCATCTAACAAAACAATCCTTTGAATCCTTAAAAAATATTTTCAATTACATTGGTCATGACTAGAACCTCCAACTTAACCCCACCTTATGGGCTTACCACACAAGCATCCACACTCCCACTAGTGTCACTCCATATTCCCTAGTCTTCGATTTTGAAGCTATCTTACCTATTAAGGTCGATCTTCCCTCCCTAAGGGTATCCATGCAAGGGAATATTGATGAAAAAGAATATTGAGTCTCAAGGCTACATGAGTTGGAACTTTTAGATTAAAAAATATAGAAAGCATTGGACCATCTTCAAGCCTATCAAAATCATCTATGTCGTAGCTACAATAAGAAAATCTTGAATCATCATTTTGACATTAGTGACCTAGTCTTAATGGAAAATCCTAAGAATCAAGTAGAATGAGAGAAGCCAAGAAAGTTTGAGTCGAATTGGTTGGGTCCCTATATTATCATAGTAGTCTTTAGAGCAAGAGCATATCAGCTTTCAACTCTTGAAGGGGAACCCTTGTCAAAACCAATTAATAGTCTGCATTTGTGAAAATTCTACACATAGATTCTAAAATTCTTGTCATAACCATAAAAAATAAAAAAAAATAGAAAAATAAAAAAAATGAAGAAAATAGTAAAGAGAAATAATTTGTCCAATAGTGAAAACCACTTCAGTGGTGCTTTGGATAAGTACCATTGTCAAAACCTAGGAAATAGGTGCCATGTGTAGTTGAATTTTCTCCGTCGTCTACCACTATTCCAATCTGAATTTTATGTATCATTCACCTTTCCCATATCACCCATAATAATAAATGGGTGTCCATTCCATAGCCTAGAATAATTGACATCATGTGTCTCATCACCTTTTTGTATTCCACTCCATTCCACCCCTAATAAATTGGTCTTATACTCAACTGGGGGAAAATATTGGACATACGTCATTGGATCCTACACTTGCTATTGGAGGTCATTATATCAAAAAACCAAAAAAGAATAAAAAAAATCAAATATTCTCAAAAAGACAAAAAAATCATAAAATGACAAAATGACAAAAAATAAAATATTCCCAAAAAGACAAAAAAATCATAAACTCTCAAAAATCCAAAAAAAATCAAAACATGTCAACACACAAAAACATCCAAATAACTATCAAAAATCCCAAAAACAAAGTCAAATTCAGTCATGTCATTCATAGTCTAATCGAAGTACGTTGCCTCTGTGACTTAATGTAGGCAAGGCCATCTGTCAATGTACCCTTGAGGAATTAGGTTAATCCTTTTAGGTTTGTCGAATAAAATCATGACTCAGTCCTTTGTCAATAAAACAAATTCATGTCATGTTGAACTACGAGGTCTTTGTGCATTGTTACATGGGCATGACCATCTGTCGATGAGCCCTCGAGGCCACCTAGGTCGATCCTTTAGGTTTTTTCGTGTCAGTCACAATAAATCAGACATTGTCAACTTAGACACAAATAGTCATCAAAATATCAAACAAGTCACGTATCAACAAGATAAATAGGTCAATAAAGTCACTTAGTCAAACCAAACAAATTGTCAAAACAATCAAATAGTCAAACTATTAAACCAGTCAACTTATGTCTTATATAGGATGTGTCCTTCCTGAAACTAGACATTGGACCATTTACTCAAACTTTGTCATTTTCCTTATACAAGTGGTTGCATGATTGAAACTATACTTGACATCTTATATGACATGTTTCCTCTCTTGAAACCAGGATTCACCAAAGAAACAACTCGTTAATCACCTAGTCAATTAAACGCCAAACAATCATATTTTGGAAAACACTCTGAATGGTTTTTGACCTTGTGGTTTGTTTTATTTTATATTTTGTTTATTTTTCTTTGAGTTGGGTTACTAGCTTCCTCAAGGATTCCCCATGAAGGATTTAGAGGAGCGATGATGTCTTATGACTCTTTTCTTTGATTGTTGTTTGTGGATTGTCTTGGAAAAAAGTTGAGCAATTTTTCCTTTAGTATGAGCTAAGACATTCCTTGTCTACGATTGTCTATTTTGTAAGTGGATGACCTTGCACACCTTGGTCTATGTCATACCATGGCATTTGTTGTCCATTTGTTTCATTTTACCATCCAATGATGATTAAATGTAAGGCTTATTATCTATTTGGAAAAATATTGAAGTTCTTTCTTCACACTAACATCCATATCTTCCTTGCTAGCATTTCTTCTATCAATTTCCTCTTATCCATTTCGAGAGCACACTCATGTTCTTTGAACCCGCCTGTTCTCTCGAGGGGCCATACCACTACCTCCTCGTCATACTTCCTCATCTTGTTCACACCAGGGCATGTTTTGACTAAATTTCTTTGACAACACAATAAATTGTAGTATGTCAAAGAAGGGAAAAATGTAGACACTAAAAATTATCCTAAGGCCTGCAACTCCTAATTTATTCATCATTGTCCACCTTGTCATTCTTGATAATTAAATAATGTTAATTATTTAATTATTTTCTAAAATCATAAGTCTTCTATTAATTAAATAATTTTAATTATTTAATTAATTCATTACTTTCTTTATTTTCCTCCATTGATTAATTAAATAAAATTTATTTATTTAATTACATCACTAATTAAGTCCCTTTCTTTCTAAAATTAAACAAATCCTTATTTATTTGATTGTTGTCATTTTCCACTATAATTAAATAATTATTTTCATTATTTAATTATTTATTAGCCTCTTTTTTCATAAGTTAAATAAATTTTATTTATTTAATCTAGTCCACTCTCTTGAATTTTGAATTAAATCATTATTTAATTCAAAAGGTCCTCTTTCTCACTTTCTTCTATCATTAAATAATTGTTTTAAATTATTTGATTATTCATTGGCCACCTAAATTAAATAATTATTATTATTTAATTTCCTATCACCTCTTTTTCCGTGTCAATGTTATCTTCCACACCAAGTCTTTATCTATCCATCTATCAATTAACTTCCACCCTTGATTAAGTTATTTATAATTTAATCTTGATAGTCAATCTTTATCATTTTCCCTATCCCTAGTCCATACTACATCTTTCAATCTTGGCCATTGATTAAGACATCTTATTGACATTCAATCTTAGCCTTCATTCAAAATTGTCTTTCCTATAAAAGACCTTGTCATTGTCATTTGTCACCTACCTTTTGTTATCTAGAAATTTTTCCTACACAAGATTATGATATCTTGCTATCAAGTCTACTATCAATTCAAGTGCATCCATTGTCAATTGAGAATCTTCAATAGTTTGCTTAGTCATTGTCATTAGGCCTATTTTCATACTCAAGAATCTAAGGGAAATTATTCATATCAAGAAAAATGGATAAATGCAATGAAGGTGAATCAATGGTGGCATGAAGATTTCATGGTGATATTGATTTATGTTTTATGTCTTTATGCTTATTTCTGCTTCATTGCTTATTAGGGTTTCATTTAAATGCATTATTTCCTAACCTTGATAACTTTTAACCCTGATTTACATTCCATAATCAATTCCCTCTATCTAGGAATAACCTTTCACAACCAACATAGCTTTATACTTCTCCACACTACCATCTAGACTAATTTTCCTTTTAGATACCCATTTATAGCCAATAGGTTTTTGACCTTCAGGAAAAGGTACCAAATCATAGGTCTCATTCTTTTTCAATGATGCCATTTCTTCATTCATGGCCTCCAACCAGGAATCTAAATCAGACATTTTAATTTCCTTTCATAGTCCTAGGCTCATCAGTGCTAGTAATCAAAGCATAGGCACAACTCAAATCCAACATGGAATATCCATACCTTTTAGGTTTTCATCTTTCACATGTAGACTTCCTCATAGGCTAAGGTTGAGGTAAAGGTTCTTCTTCCTGTTCAAAACTCTTAGCACTACTTGAGCTCTCCTCATATTTAGGTACACTTGGTGTTTGTAGTTCCTCTTTTTCTGGAGTTAGAGGAATTTTAGCTACATATTTTTTCTTCTCTTTCATCTCTAACTGCAGATCCACTATAGAAGGTATCATCTCATGAAAGATTACACTTCTGTTGTATACTACCTTCTTAGTAATAGGATTCCAAAGCTTGTATCCTTTCACACCAATTCCATCTCCAATGAACATACATTTAATAGCCTTGTTCTCCAATTTATATCTTTTCTCACTATGCACCTATGCATATGCCTCATATTCAAAGACTCAAATATGTCTCAGAGAGGGCTTCTTAACAAACCATGCTTCCATAGGCATTTTTTCCATGAGTATTGAAGAGGGAGATCGATTTACCAAGTAACATGTTGTAGCCACTACCTCGGCACATAACTTCTGCTCTAGACCAACACTACTCAACATACTTATTGCCCTTTCCATCAGTGTTTTGTTTAACCTTTTAGCGACTCCATTTTGCTATGGAGTGTAAGGTGTAGTTTTATGCCTTTTAATCCCATGGTCTTTACAATACCTTTCAAAATCTATAAAATAGAATTCGCCACCATTATCCATCCTCAAGCATTTAATCTTCCTTCTAGTATGATTTTCTACCAAGTTTTTAAAATCCTTAAACCCATTGAACACTTTTGATTTACTCTTTAGAAAATACACAAATGCCCTTCTCAAATAATCGTCTATAAAATAAACATAATATTTAGACTTCGATAATGAAGGAAAATTCACTAGACCAAATACATCAGAGTGAACATAATCCAGTATGCCAAAAGATTTATGAGGACTACAGTAAAAAGAAACACTGTGTTGCTTTCCATAAATGCAATGTTCACAGAAATCAAACTATAGGTTACAATCATCAAGCCCTTCAACCAAGATTTTATTTTTCAAGGCTTTCAAGCCCTTTTATCCTATGTGACTAAGTCTATGATACCACAACATGGCTTTCTCTACTGAGAGTTTCCCCTTCAAAGAGTTTTCACCTAGAGGAACAACATTCTCCTTCCCTACACGAGCAAATTTTTCTGACTTTGCAGTGACACTGTTACATTGAACAACATGTGGATCCAGCTTGTAGAGAGTGTCAATGTGTGCACCCTTGGCCAACACCATTGAGCCTCTAGTCATTTTGCAGCCATCACTCGAGAATGAAACTTACACACCAACATCATTCAACTTACTAATAGAAAGAAATTTTTGAACCAATCCTAGTATGTGCATTATGCCATCAATTCCTTTGAATCTTCCATTAGGAAATTGAATTTTGGCTCTTCCATGGCCAACAATTTCAAGAGATGAGTCACTTTCTAGATACACCTTTCCACCTGCATACTTTTTGTACTTCATGAACCAATCTCTATGAGATATCATGTGAAAAAATGCACCTAATTCAACCAACCAGACAACATCTTATGCCTAGGTCACCAAGGAAGCAATGAAGGAATATGTATCACTCTGAGAGGAATCGTTATCCGAAGAGTTGTTCTTCTTCTTTTTCTCCTCTTTGCAATCCTTTTTGATATGTCCAATCTGCTCACAATTCTAGTATTTCACCTTGGAATTCTTTCCTGGAGACTTTGATATCCCTTCAAACTTGGATTTAGAATTTTTATCTTTATTCTTACCTCTCTCCTTTGATATACCTCAAACAACAAGGGCCTCCTTGGCCATCTCATAATACTTCCTTCACATTTCTTCTAAAAAAAATGAAGCAACCACATCTTCCATCTTGAAAGTGGATGTTGTACTTCCAATAGCCATCACCAAATGGTCCTACATGTTAGGAAAAGAACACAACAAAAGCATACAACAATCCTCATCAGCAATCTTCACACCCAAAGACACCAACTGGGTGACAATCATGTTAAATGAATTTAGATGGTTTGCAATAAATGCACCTTCCTCCATCTTCAAGGAGTATAACTTCTTTCTCAAGAACAACTTATTTACCAGACACTTTCCTTGATAAATATTACCAAGTTTCTTCCATAATGAAGATGTGGTCTTCTCCTCATGGATTTTTAGGAGAACAAAGTTTGCAAGGCATATTCTAATAAGCCCTTTGGATTTTCTATCGGCGAGGCCCCAATCTTCTTATTTCATGCCTGATGGTTTAGTTCCAGAAACAACAATCCAAAGATCTCTATCCACCAATAGGTTTTCCATTTTGAGTTTCCATAACTCAAAATTACCACCATTGAACTTTTCAATTTCTCTTCCTGATGTGCTTTCCATCTCAATCTATAATCTCAACTACCAATTTCCTCTGCAAGGCCCCCACTGCAAAATTAGCACAAAAAACCCATCCTACCCATAAGGATAACACAACTGACCATGCTCTAATACCACTTGTAAGGAAAGATGAGTGCAAAAACACATTCCTAATGTTAATTCTTAGAAGAGAAATACAAATATGTCATTCAAATTCAAGTTATAATTCATTAAGACACATATTAACAGAATAATAGAGTAGAAAAATTTAACACAATCATAGAAGGAACACTAGATTTACGTGGGAAAGCCTTTAAGGGAGAAAAAGCTACACACCAAGCAAAATCTCTTTGTATTTCAGTAAATAATGATTACATACAAAGTTACAAATTATGCTTCTAGATGCTAATTCACACCATCAATTTCAGCAACAATTTCCCTAATCAACCTCATTCACATATCAAACAACATAGTTCTTACTATATTACAAAACATCACACCAAACAAAACCCTTTGTATTCACCTTTTTTCTACATTCCAAATTAACCAAGGAATTATTCAATTCAAATTCCCCAAGCAACTATAGTAAACAGCCTAACTATCTACCATATCATACCATCGAAGAGACTTCGTTCATGCTCTCTTTGAATTCACCAAGTCACTTGGCCAAAAAAACCTCAATGGTCACCAACCAATCATTGCTTTCCAACTTGGCATAGTCAGATCCCACCAAGTCATCATTCATAGGCTGGCAAGTCACACTCATTTCCATATTGAGGGGACCTCATATTGACTCCCACCAATATTGAAGTGTCACTTCAATGAGGATTATGTCACCCCATGTAGCCCCCATCTCCATAAACCATTGGCTTATCAGCTTGTCGAATGGATTGACTTCAAATTCCTGGTGAAATTACAAAGTCCTATTGATGGTGTTTTCTGCACAGCAACAACTCAGACAAGATACAATTATCCTATCTCTCTTGAAAGGTAAATCTCTATCAGCAAGCATCAAGAGATAACCCCAAGGTCTCTAATGTCAAGTCTTGACAATACAATGAAAAAAATTAGAGATAATGTGTAAAATGATGGTAATCACAAGGGGCCTTACAAATGCACAATGTTGGAAGTATTTTTTCATCAGATGTGACAATATGGTGATGCATTGTTTCCTAAACTAACCTAGATGGTAAAATAAAAGGAAAAAGAGACAAAGGGTTTAAGAGAGATTCTAATACTAACACCTAAGATCAATCACAACAATGATAAATGTTGCAAATGGATAGATCCTCAATAAAACAAATCTCTGCTTGATCAAGGACAAACCTACAACTACACAAAAATGGTGCAATCTTCTAAGGAAATCTGAATATTTTCAAACTATGAACATCCATCTACATACCCAATTACTGGTGCAATATAAATAAAAATTCACAATTGAACTTAGCACAAAATAAGGCCCAAACTAACTTTACACAGCAATCTAAAATCAACAAATTGCTAAAAGTATGGACCAGAGATCGATCAACATCATTAACATTTCACCATTATTGCAAAAGAACTGAAACTAGCATCTAGCATTGAGAATTGAGAACAAGAAACCATAAACTGTTGAAGATCAACATAAATTTCACTAAACAATGACCCAATTGCATTAACTCCTCTAGCATTTACATAACAATTTCAAGTCTCTCCTCTCCTACAACTAATTCTGAAATCTACCTGCCAATTCTGACCTTCTAACTCAACAATTCAAACCTAGTCTCTCTTTCAAATGAGAAGGCCTTAGCCTTTTATAGAAAATTACATTTAGATTCAATGTCCAAGATTAGATCAATCCAATGACATAGATTTCTCATCTAGGAACACCCAACACTTACATTAGGGTTTGACAATTCTAGATACATCATCATCCATTGAGAATAATTTAGTTGCAGCCTTGACAAATGAGAAAACAACATTCTGCCAACTTGATCTCAGTAAACATCCTGATTGGAGAAATAAAATAGCTTCACATGATGCAAATATCTCCTAGAAAACCCCCCCAATAGTAGACAGCTTCGGGCACAAATTCTTAGGCATGTGCATATTAAATGTTTGTATTGCAATAAAAACATAGTTTGGAATCCTCCTGTCAACACCATTAGGGCACATATCCATAGGTGGGGCATTTGAAAACTTGAAAATCTCCTCCCCCAGGCACATTTTCTTATGTTGATGTTCTTCCTAGACTTCACTCCTCCTGTAATCATGCAAAACAATTATAAGTCTATCAAAGAAGCTTGAAAGGAACATAAAAATAAATCACCTTTATATTGGAATAAATCTCGTGTAGGTCACAACATTCTAGAGAAGCCAGATTGATTTAAAATTCCTGATCCCTAAAGACTAAGTTTGAAAGGCCTCATGCAATCAAATAATTTATCCTAATTCTTCTCCACATTATCCTATTTCCCACAAGACTATGTACATTCCATAATTGCCAATAATATTAAATGTGACCCATTACTGACCACAACCTCTATACTTCGAACAACTGCCTTTTCTAAAGCCAAATGAGAATTTAATCTTGCCTCCTATTGGTAACCTTAGCCAACCTCTACCAATTTCTCATAGCACAAATCTTAATGAATCCTTTTATAATATCGCTAGCCATTTAAATGATGAACATTGTAACAAGCATCTTGTCAAGCATATACTATCATTCGATATATACCGAAGACATCTCAGACTCATACATCGTGTATTTTCCTTCATCACGGGTTGGTCAATAGTAGGGCGGTGACTTACTATGCATCGCGACTTCAAGAATTTTGAACCTCTTCTTACATTTTTAGAGACTTTGCAATTCATCCTAACCTCGCATTGTCACCATATTAAATCCTTATCATCGCAACCATTTTATCTGCAACATGTAGGAAATCAAGAAATTCGATACATTGGAGTCATTGGTGCTCATTCCATTTAATCTCTATGCCAATTATCTCCACACGCCACTTGCTAATTTATTTATTGTTAACAATTCCTAGAGATTGTGAACCACTTCAAGATTGGAGATGACAGTTCCTCTACATTCTTTAACTGTCGCTTTCGACGCAGACTTCCCTTACTCACACCTATGTCCATTCATGCCCAAATCTTATTGAGAAAGGGAGTATTTGATGCCATTTCTATTGATCATAAACCATTATGCGCCATGTTCAGATACCCGCTATGATGCCATGGCTTTAACAAAGCCCCCAAGAAATCTTGTTCTATATTGCTTCAACTTCCAATCATCCCACATCCTCATTCATCATGGATTCTACATACCCATGGAGTTAGAAATTTCATGGAACTTGAGCAGCTATGGATTCCCCAAAATTCCATCAACCAAAATAGCCATAGAGTTCCTCTTCTACCTAGCATTTGTCAGAATGACCACAGTTGGTGTCGATCATCCTTCACAGGCCTCATGCAGTATAAAGATTGTAGAATGATACCCTGCCGTTCTCAATAAAGGATGATCATATCACTACTTTATCATTTTAAAGCCTACTCCATGATTCCAAGCAAGGCCTCAACCTACACTTCCATTGCACCAGAACCTGTGGAGTATTGAAATTGCATGAAGTTACGAATATTAAGATGTTAGCCCTGTAACTTTAGTTTCCCCTACTATACAAAATTGTAGATCTTTGATTGATTCATTCTACCACCTTTTCAAATCATCGTCATTCAACCATTTGAGGCCTCAGATAGACCAATTCTTGAAAGACATGGTATTGGAATTTTTGTGTCTTGACCATTTTACAGAACCCAAATGATGTCCGCTCCATCCTTTATGTCGAACATCCTTAGCCTTCTCATATGATTTCAAGGATTATGAATTCTCGGATAATTCCTACACGGATGGATTTTCCTGAACAACACAAGTTTGTGCATATATCTCGACAACATGATTTGAAGGCTCCATTAGGAAGGAATCTTTGTTGTCTCTGTTGTTTCAGAATGATCAATAGCTTCATTGTACGTTGTCGTCCTTTACAACATCCCGATTGATCTAGATGCCAATTTCCCTTACCTTAATTATTTCTTCTCATTTCACCACTTTGGAGATTTACCAAGTCCACAGATTTAGATGTTTCAAGGAATTTTGAAGTCTCGGTCGATTCCATCATGGAGGGATTTCTCTGAAGTTTTACTTCATCACATAATCCATCGTTATTTGAATCTCCTGAACATCATTGATCTAATCTAACCCTCCAGTTGTATTGACAAGTAATTAAATTTATTCCACTAGTGATCACTCATCAACGTCAAACAAAGAGACAAATAATGACATGAAGCTTCAACAATAGGTGGCACTCCCTTATCATACTGTGGATCTCTCAATCCATAGCTACCATCTGCTGATAAAGATTTATTAACCCAGGCTGCAATTCTATGTTGTTCTTAGCAAATTCAATCTTGTCACTGTCTCATCCTCTAACTTATGGGAAAATCAACATGTTCACCTATTCTTTGTATACCCTGTGCCCATCAAAATTCATCTACTCTTTTTATCCAGGAGTTTATCTTGTGAACAACAATGCTCTCATTCTATTTTTTCTACAGACATGTCTTGCTTTTGAATTCCATACTTTTAAAACACATACTCTTAGAATCTTGCCCTTTCCCAAAATCCATCCTAGGATGGAACCCCCTTCATAAATTGTGCCCTCATTTCAACTAAGAATACATACTCTCTACTTTCTCTCAAGACCAAGAAGCATGATGAATTGTACATAGCCTACAAAACATGATTAGTACCAAAATACAAACCTCAATCTAGACCAATAGGTGACATGATCAAATTGCACTTGAATATTAGAAAGTACAAATTGTTGTTATATTATACGACTTAGAATTCACGATGAAATGCATGAAGATTCAATTCTTGAATCAACCCCTAGTTCAAATTCAGAGAAATTTAAATTAGAAACCAAAGAAGTGAAATGTGAACAAAGATTCTGAGACATGCACACACACACACACACACATATATATATAAATCAACTTTCTGATATGATTGTGCAATAGTGATTGACAATTCCATCTACCAAGATAGCATAAAAAATGATGGGAAATTAAATTAATCTCGAGAACCTTATAATTTGAATGATTAATCAAATCATGCACATAAGTTCCTCAGGCAAGCCAAGACAAACTTTGGGAATCTGAGGAGGTAAAGGAATTTTGGAAAAATCTGGTGGATGCATAATTCAATGAGGGACCAAAATCTTTGAAGTGTAGTTTAAAGTCCTCATCAGGTTTTTAAGAAAACCGGGGAATTCTGCCCAAGGAGGAAATTCCTGAAAAACAGTCAAAAACCCAAACTTTGTCTGGAAACTTAGGATTTTCAATAAATAACTTCAAGGGATCATTTGCATGAGAAAAATAAACATTCAAGCACATTCAAGGGTAATCAAATTCCTAGATCAAAGGATCAAAAAGCATCTAAGGCTAGAGTAAGAGAGGGTCCCTACTTTCAGTGGGGTGTGTGTGCAAAAACTACACAACAAGTCCCACTGACAAGAGTCCCCTAGTCTCCCATCGACATGTCAAGGGAACAAGACTCAATGTCTCGATCACATCACAATGTCACCCCAATACAATCACATCGGAGTATCAAGGAGATGCTAAGAAGACTCCCTTTGATATCTGACTGTCCCATCGATGAAGCATTTACTGCCTATACAAACTTGAAACATGAAGTCCCTTCATGGTTTGGGGTTCGAGGTTCCTCAATACCTGATACCACAAACTCCACCAATAGTACTTATGACGAAACTCTGAAGCCCGATTGCTGACACTCCTCTACTTCACAACTAGATTTGGTAAGTGATAAGCCCAAATCTTGATGCCCAATTACTACAAAATGTCTAAGGCTTTTACCATGAATTTAATAATTGACAAGCCCAAAGCTTGAACATCTTAACATGCCAGTAATTTTGAGGCATAATCTCTCAACCACTTGAGGTAGATCTAGGATGGCAAACAAGATTGCTTTTGAATATCCTAGATTCGATGGCTTAGATTATGCATTTTGGAAGACAAATATGGAAGGATTTTGGTCTTCTCAGAGATATGAGATTGAGAAGGCTTATCATAATACATATACTCCAACTCTAAATGGTCCAAGTACAAGTGAAAAAATCAAGGCATATGAGATCAATGCTAAGGCAAGATTTATTATTGTGAATAGTCTTTCAAATATTGAATTAGTTAAAGTTGTGAGTTTGAAGATTGCTATAAAAAGTTTGGGATCAGTTAGAAATAATTTATGAAGGAGATTTGAAGGTCAAACAAGAAAAGTTATAGAAATTGAAGGCACATTTTGAAATGATGTATATATCTGAAGATGAAACAATTAAAGGCTACATACTGAGAGTTGATCATGAGTTGGTAAGTGCTATGAGAGGCCTTGGTGAAATAATTAAACAATCTAAAGTGGTGAAGAAAGTTATCAAATCTCTTCTGGATTGTTATAATGAAAAGGTATCTGCTATTGAGGAAAATTTTGGTTCTGACAACTATTCTAGAGATTAGTTGATTAGTACTCTGATTGCATTTGAAATGAGAAAATTGAAGAAAGGTACAAAAATAGAGACTGCTTTCAAGGATAGAAAATCAGAGAAGGTTGAAGATTTAGGTGAAGAATATCTTGATGATTTGGAAGCTAACTTTGTGAGGAATATGAAAAGGGGTACCGGTAAGTACAAAGGTAAATTACCTTTCAAATGTTTTAGTTGTGGTGAGATAGGTCATTATGCTTCTAGATGTCCAAAAACAACTCTAAACAATAAGAAAAAGGAAAATAAAGGAAAGATGATTAGGAAAGCCTACTATGTGAAAGAAGATGCTAGTATTTTTTATGATGAATCTAATTATGGAGATTTTGATGATAATGAATGTTTGTTTTTGGCTATAAAAGAAGAACCTATTTTTTCTAACCTTGAAAGTTATGTGAAGGAAAGTATTCCAAATATAAAGGATAAGGTTGAAGGTACTTTGGTATATTATTTTCATGTCAAAGAGGATAAGAATTACTGGGTTGTTGACATTGGATGCTCTAATCATATGACTAGAGACAAAAATAAGTTTGTTAAACTTGAAAAGTATGATAGAGGATAAGTTAAATTTGGATATGATTCAAGAGCCTAGATTTGTGGAATAGGTTCAACTAGTTTTGATGGTAGGCATAATACTAACAATGTTTACTGTGCTAAGGGCTTAAAACATAATCTCTTGAGTGTTGGATAAATGTGTAGCAAAGGGTATAATATTGTGTTTAAGGATGAAGCATGTGAGATATAGAAAGGGTTTGAAACTATGATTGTTGTTGAGAGAACAGATGGAAACATCTATCAACTTAAGGGTGTTGATGGTCATTGCTTTATGTCTCAGATTAATGATAGTTGGTTATGGCATCGAAGAATGTGTCACATGAATTTTGATAATTTGAGAAGAATTAGTTCGATTCATGTAATGAGAGATTTACCTAGAATCACAAAACCTATCAATGTTATTTGTGAGAGTTGTCAATTTGAAAAAAAAATGAGTAGCTTTAAGGGAAAGGAACAATCTACTACCAGAATACTATAATTAGTGCATATATATCTTTGTGGTCCTACAAGAGTGAGAAGTCTACAAGGTGACAGGTACTTTATGCTTTTGATTGATGATTATTCTAGAATGACATGAGTTACTTTTCTTAGAGAGAAATTTGATGCATTAGATAAATTCAAGGAATTTAAAGCTATGGTTGAGAATGAAATAGATTTGAAAATAAAATGCATGAGGTCTGAAAAAGGTGGTGAATTCACCTTTGATGATTTTATCATGTTTTGTGAATTCCATGGAATAAAGAGGCATTTGTGTGCCCCTAAAATTCCTCAACAAATTGGAGTTGTTGAAAGGAAAAATAGAACTATTCAAGAAGTTGCAAGGAATATGATGAAAGAGGAAAATCTATTGGAAGTCTACTAGAGAGAAGCTATTCATACTACTTTTTACATACTTAATAGAGTTCAAGCTAAAGCTAACAACACAAAGACTCCTTATGAGCTATGGTTTGGAAGGATTCCTACAGTGAAGTACTTTAGAGTGTTTGGAAGAAAATGTTACATCAAAAGAGAAGAAATAAACTTAGGAAAGTTTTATGCAAGGTATTATGAAGCTATCTTAGATATTCTATTAGAAGCAAAGCTTATATATGTTACAAAAAAAAGGTTGAGAATGATAGTTGAAAGTGTAAATGTTAAAGTTGATGAAAACTTTCAAAATTCTATTACAATAGATGGATATGTGTCAAATGAACCTAATTGTAGAGAAGTAGAAGAAAATTTTGATGAAAAAGAAGTGTATAATGAAGAGGAAGAAGCTCCAGAGAAGACCCCTAAGTTTGTGCAAAAGAATCATTTTGAAGATCAGATCATTGGAGATAGGAGGAAAGGTGTATTGATAAGAAAAAAAGTTGTTGAAGTTGAGGTAAATTTGTGTTTACTTTCTATAGTTTAACCTAAATCTATGAGTGAAGCATGTAAGGATGACCATTGGATGAAGGAAATGGAAGAAGAAATTATGCATATAGAGAAAAATTAGACTTGGAAATTGGTCCCTAGACCAACAAACAAAAACATAATTGGAACTAAATGGGTATTCAAGAACATGAAGAATGAGAATGGAGTAGTAAGAAAAAAGGAAAGACTTATGTGTAAGGGTTACTCACAAGTAGAAGATATATATTTTTAGAATTTTTCTCTTGTGGCTAGGATAGAAGCTATCAATTTTTTTTTGGTATTTGTAGAACATAAATATTTAATGGTTTATCAGATGGATGTGAAGTTTGTTTTTCTAAATGGAGAATTGGGAGAAGAGGTTTACATGGAACAACCAAAAGGATTTTAGTTTTTAGATAAACCAAATATGGTATGTAAGTTGAAGAAGGTTCTATATGGTTTGAAGCAAGCTCCTAGAGCTTGGTATGTGAGATTGGATAGGTACTTTATATGACAAGGTTTCAGTAAGGTCACCGTAGATAGTAATCTTTACTTTAAAATTAAGGAAGACAAAATATTGATAGTAGTATTATATGTGGATGATATTATCTTTGGTGGAAATGAGGATATGTGTGTGAAGTTTGCAGAAGAAGTGTAGAAAGAGTTTAAGATGTCAATTTTTGGGGAGATGAATTTATTTCTTGGGCTACAAATCAATCAAACAAATAAAGGAATTTTTATTTCATAGTCTAAGTATGTCAAAGAGATGTTGAATAAGTTTGGAAAGGATGACTCCAAATTGATATGTACTCCTATGGTGATTGGTTGTAAATTGAGAAAATATGATGATTCACCTAAGGCTGATCAGAGAAAGTATAGATCTGTGATTGGTGGACTGTTGTATTTGACTACTACTAGACCAAATATCATGCATGTAGTTTGTTTTGTGGCTAGATTTCAAGAAGATTATAAAGAAACACATGTTCCAGAAGTGAAGAGAATATTTTGATATTTAGGAGCTACATAGAATTTTCTTGTGGTATCCTAAGTATATTTATTTCACATTAAGTTCTTATACATATGTAGATTGGGTTGGTTGTGTTAATGATAGGAAATTATGAGTGGTGGTGCATTATTTTATAGATGTAGATTGGTGTCATGACTGAGTAAGAAATAGGATTCAATTTATTTATCCACTATAGAGGTTGAGTATATTGTTGCAACATAATCTTGTACATAGGTATTATGGATGAGACATACATTGAAGGATATCATAATAGTATATGACGAACCTATATCTATCTTCTATGATAATACAAGTGCAATTAACATTTCAAAGAATCTAGTGATGTATTCAAGGACAAAGTATATATCTATCAGGTATCACTTTTTGAGAGAGAAGGTTATGGAGAATGAAGTAAATCTTGAGTATGTTCCTACAAAGGATCATATTGCTGATATATTTTCTAAGGTTCTTCCTCAAGAAACTTTTGAGTATCTTTTGGAGAAGTTGGGGGTTATTGCCCCTCTTTCCTTAAACTAGATGCATATGGAGATGCATCAGTCCAGTGGGTCTATGGATCTATATATTTTCTGGACTGATGTTGGTGGCTACCTCTCAAGGGGAGTAGGTAGTGTCATGTGTTGTCATTGAATTGCTGATTTAGTTGGGTGTACTCCTAAGGGGGAGTATTTAGAGTAGGTATTTTTTGGTTCAGTTTCAAACAGGGATAACAACGAAAACATTTTATCCTTTGCCATTGATGTCAAAGGGGGAGAGAATCATGTGAAAAAGTACATAAAGTTATTGTTAGAGAGAGAGAGACTCTTATAAGGAGAGGAGAGAATCATGTGAAAATGAGCTTATCTACTCAAGGAGAGAGAGAGAGAATCATGTAAGATATTAGGAGAAACTGTTTAGAGTTGTTGTATGGTCTTTGGTGAATTTTCACATCTTGTGTTGCCATCAATAACAAAGGGGGAAATTTTGCAAGAATGATTTATGTTGTCATTGATGTCAACAAAAATTCTATTGATTGGTGTTGTCATTGATGTCAACTATGGGATGAAGATGTTGAGGATATTGAGAAATTTGTGAAAAAGAGGAAAATAGGTTGTGCATGTGTAGTTGAGACCTTGAGGAAGTGTTGTGAGTACATGGAGCTATTCTTTTTTTTACAGAGTCTGAAGGTGAATTGGAATAAAGCATGAGCTGAGATGATGTCTTTGGTACTTGGTTTCCAAGTTCTTTTGAGAAAATTTAATAAATAGAGTAAATTGTGTTGTGCACGTGTTTATAGTGTGCTCTGATATTATGCTCTATGTTCTTTCTATGTTGATGCTATGCTCATGTGGATCTTACAAGATATTAAAGGTTTTTCAAAGATTCCTATATTCAAAGTTTGGGTTTCTAGATCATTGTACAGTGCAAGATATTTTCACCAGTGTGTGAACCAGTTGTTCAATGATGTTTTATGTGGCCTGGGAGAAATTTATTTTCTTTTTTTTTCTCTATTGTGTGGCTTTAGGTTGTGCATATTTGGGAAGTTGATTATAATTATTTTATCTTTCTATATTCAAGTTTTCACTTGATTTGGTATAGTACAGAGTGATTTCTATCTATCAGTATGCAAATAAGGGTTATCAGTTGTTCTGAGTTAAAGTATTTGTTGATGCGAGCTTGGATTAAGTGTTTGATTAATCTTAAGTAGTTCATAGATTATTTTGAATTGAGTTCAAGTGAATTATTTCTTCTGAAACTTTCAGCTTTTTGGATTGGTTTAAGGAAGTGTGTACTTAATGATTATGGTGTTTTGCACGGGTGTTGTCTGACCTTGTGTTTAACACTACATGTGAGGATTGTGGAAGCATGTTGAAGTATGTTGGGATATGTTTTGGTCCTAATTATGGATTTATGTAGGTCATCTTTCATTCCTATCCATCGCGAGAATTCTTAGGTGCTGACCTATTTTGAATTTGTATGTATAATGGTTAGTGGCTGACATTGGAGAAAGTTTTTAAGCTAGAGATAGATATAAATATGTAAGTGTTGATGCAAGTGAGAGAGGAAAAGAGCAAGAAGCAAGATAGATGCGAGATTGATGTGAGTGATGTGAATTTAAGCATAGAAATGTGAACTTCATGTTAGGGTTCCTAAAGGTAGTGAGCTGAAGGCATCCAAAATATTTCATGTGAGACTATGACAGTGTGCGAGCAATTGTGGTGGACTCCTTGTTGCATTGAGAAATGTTCTCTATGTAACATTCTTCTTCTATCTTCTTGTATTCTTTCTATGGTAGTGATCCCTAACTATGATCCCTTTTGGACAATGTGTCTTATTCTAGAAATGAGCCCTTTTGTACCAGTTTTATTATTACGTATATTGTGAGCTAATCCTCACCATGGTTTTTCCCTCATTGGGTTTTCCACGCAAATGTGGTGTTCTCTTGTGTATGGTGTTGTGATTTTAGTTTGTATTATTTGCATTTCATGTTTACTCAGACTAACAAAATAAGAGTTTAATGAATGCTTGTGTATTTGAATATTGTTAAGGGTTTTGAAGGTTTAATCTACTACAATTGATTCACCCCCCCTCTCAGTTGTCTTGTTCATTTCAACATTATAGTCATCAAGAATCAAATCGTATGAACCTAGAACTCCATCAAATATTAAATTCAATAAATCATTAGAAAAATAATTGATTTTTAGAAAATGAATCTATACAAGATGCATGCAACCATGCTAATATTCAAAATATAACACAAGATAAGTTCATAAACTAAATTTTTGTATTAATTTTGGTAGTTTCTTGGCAACAATTATAAGTTCCCTCTTTTACAATGAAAAAAGGAACAACCTTTTATTTCAAATAAAAATGAAAGGCTTAGATTAATTTCCAATTAATGGCTCAGATCTATATAAACTAGGGTGGTTTACATTGTATTTAATATTGGAGGTGCAATAAATGCTTACAAAATATTCCGTTTTATCTCCAAATTAAAACTTTGTTACAAGATTGATTTTGATACCTATACTCATTTCAAAATTTAAAATAAACACTCATTGTTGATCCCAGAAATATTTTACATAGTTGGCACATACTTTGGAATAGATTCTTATGTGGACCAGCATTAAATATTGGACTACATTTAATATTTATTTTAATTTAGTTACAATCTTTTCTAGATTTTCTCCTAGAATCTTGGGGATACACAAAACCTCCTAGGCTAACAATCATTGACATGAATCCATATGCATTTCCCATTTTGATTTATTTAATCTTCTTCCAAGAATAATTTGATGATAGCTTCTCGATTTTTGAAAATCCACAACTTTATCTCAAGATCCTAAAAATCAAATACCATCCTTATTAGCTCACATGTTGAAAATCCAATCCCTAAAACATCAAAAATAAACCTTTTTGATATTTTGGTTCCATCATAGAATTTTTGAAATTTTAGCCCTATCAGAGAGCTTAGGTTGTCAAGAATTTTGATGATTTTTGAATTTTGAGAAATTTTCCTTTTCGAGAAATTTCCCATTTCAAGAATTTTCCATTTCAAGAAATTTTCCATGTTGAAAAAAATTCTATTTCAAGAAATTTTCCCTATTAGAAAATTTTAGAACTCTGAAAGAGCTTTGGATTTTTTCTGAAAAATGGAATTTTGAGGATTTTTGAGCTTTGCAAATTTTTGAACTTCATAGTTTTTTGAATTTTGTAGATTTTTGAATTTCACAAATTTTTCACCATTTTTTGTGATAGGTGAATTCCTTAGGATGAAGAAATTCTAAAAAATGGGAAATTTCATGGGATGAAGAAACCCCTAAAAATCAAGAGAACTTGAACTTTAGACCCTCAAAATTATTTTCAATGACTTCCCACTTTCCCTTTCTTAGTTTAAACTATTTTAATCTTCCCTATTTGATGATAACTTGATAAATAATAAGATGAGACAAAAAAAAAATGTTTGATGACTTCTCTCCTAAAGAGAAAATAGAAGGAACTTACAAAGAAAAAAGGAAAAAGGGGGTCCCTATTTGGATGGGGCATGTGTGCAAGGTACAAAACCCTTCACTACCCTAGATTAAAATAAGCTCCAAATGTATTTGTAAAAACACCAAAAATTATACCTTTAATAAGATCAACCTAACCCCTAACCCTACACACCCCTCTGAATGAAATAGGCTCCAAATAGGGCTACAAAAATACCATCATTCCCTCCCTCCAAAATGAAATGGGACTCAAACTCAACTATAAAAATAGAAAATATAGGAATTTAATAAAATAAGGCTAAACCCAACCTCACTCCACCTAGAATAAAATGGATGAGAAATGTAACTTTGAAAACACAAAAAATATAACTTTAATAATATCAAGCTCAATCCCTCTTGTCATTATCCCTATAAAATAGGCTCTAAACACGACTATGAAAACATTAAAAAATATATTTTTAATAGGGATAAACCACTTCACTCCTTCCAAAATGAAATTGTCTTCGAATGTGGCTATAGAAAGGAAAATAAATAGAACTTTAATAAGATTAGGTTAAATAAATGGGCTCTAAATGTGTCTGGAAAAAATAGATCAAAAAATAAACCTCTAATAAGATTAGGCCAAACCCCCCTTCTCTCACCCCATAATGAGATGATCTCTATGAAAACACCAATAATTATACCCTTAATAAGATAAAGCTAAACCTCCCTTCACTCTGCCTAGATTAAATGGGCTACAAACAACTACAAAAACACCAAACACATAGACCTCTAATAAGATTAGGTTAAAACCACCCCTTCTCTCCCCCTCAAATTATATGGGCCTCAAACACATATTTGAAAACACTAAATAATTAGACCTTTAATAAGATTAGGCTAAATCACCTTCAAAAAATGAAATGGTCACTTGACAAGGCTATGGAAACCTAAAAACTCCAAGCTTTGTTGAGATCATGATAACCCCCTTCACTCCACCCAAAATATAATGAGCTCCAAATGTGGCTTAAAAAACTCTAAATATTAGACCTTGAATAAGATTAGGATAAAGCCCCTTTAGTCCCCCTAGAATGAGATGGGCTCTAAACAAGGCTCTAAAAACACCAAAATTAGACCTTTAATAATACTATGCTAAACCCCCCACACTCCCCATATAATGAAATAGGTTCTAAACAAGGCTCCAAAAATACCAAAAATTAGACATTTAATAAGATTAGACTAATCCCCTTCACTCCCATCTAAATGCAATGGGATAGAAATATGACTATGAAAAAAATAAGAAATTAGAGATTTAAAAAGAACACAATAACCCCACTTTCACTTTTCTCAAATGAAATGGGCTCCAAACGTAATTGCAAAAACATAAAAAAAAGCCTTTTAATAAAATTAGGATAAAACTACCCTTCACTCTACCAAGAAAGAAATGGGCCCTAAATATGATTGTTAAAACACCAAAAGTTAGTCCTTTAATAAAATAAGGCTAAACCATCCCTTCACTCCCCCTAGAATGAAATGGCCTCTAAAAGTGGTTGCGAAAACACCAAAAATAAGACCTTTGGTAAGATTAGGCTAAACTCCCTTTCACTACCCCCAAAGTGAAAATAGATTCAAATCCAGTTATGAAAGCACCAAAAATTAAATCTTTAATAAGATGAGGTTAAACCTTCTTTCACTCCTCCCATAATGACATGGGCTCCAAATGCGACTATGAAAACATGAAAATTATAAATTTAATAAAAGTAGGCTAAACCCCTCCTTCACTCCACCCATAATTAAATGGGCTCCAAATGTAGGTATGAAAAAATAGACTCTTAAAAATATCAAGTTAAACCCCCCTTTAATCCTCAAAGAATGAAATGGGCTCCAAACAAGGTTACAAAAACATTAAAAATAAACATTTAATAAGATCAACATAAACCTCCTTGCTTTAATACCCCAAAATGAAATAGGCCCCAAAAATGATTATGATAAGATGAAAAATTAGACCTTTAATTAGATGAAACTAAACCACCCTTCATTCCCCTTAAAACAATATGGGCTCTTATTGGGAAAATAAAAAATAATTAGACCCTTAAATAGATCAAGCTAAACCTTTCCTTCACTCCCATAAGATTGAAATGGGCTTCAAACATAGTTGTGAAAACATAAAAAATTATAACTTTAAAAAGCTCATGGTAAAACAAATCATTCACTCCCACAAGAATGAAATGAGTTACAAATTAGGCTAAAAAAGCACCAAAAAATAAACCTATAATGAAATCAAGCTAAACCCATACTTTACTCCAAATAATATGAAATGGGATTGAAAGTATGTGTATTTTGTGTATTCATTGATGTCAATAGATCTATGTTGTTTTTCCATTCATGTCAACCTTGGTGATGCTTTGATTTGTTGCATTATGTTGCCATTAGTAGTATCATTGGTATCAACCTATAGTGTTTCTTTGATAATCATGTGTATGGTTGAGTTGTTATGTTGCAGTTGGTTTGGTTGTAATAAGAAGGTGTTTTAGATGATGAGAATGTGTTTGTGGTGCTTGGTTTCCAAGTGCTTTTGAGAAAATTTCAAGAAAAGAGAAATAGCATGGTTGAGAGGTGTTAAGTGTAGTAATTTGGTTTTACTCCACATTTCTTCATGGTTGAAGATCTACTTGTGTAGATTGGATATGTTGATCAAAGGTTTTTAGATGCATTATATCTAGAGTTTCATATTTTGGATCATTATGTAGAGGAAGTTATGTTCACCAGTATGTGAACTGTGTATTATAGTGGTGTTTGGGAGAAATGGTTTTTCTCCGCATTTCTCCATAGTTTGGTTTTTGGTCTTGTAGATCCAAGGGTGTGCTTATATTGATCATTTCTATCTCCAATCCGAGTTGTTCAAATTTTGGTGCTCTGCAATATTGGATTCATGTTTTATAGTATGTGGAAAGTTAACTGGGTGTGCAGGATGAGTATGTTCTTTAGGTGAAATTTGTTGCAAAGGAATTTGTTGGATTTTAGGGTGTTTATAGAATATTCCAGATTCTTTTCAAGTGATTTATGTTGTCTGTGAGTCATTTTTGGATATAAGGAAGCATGTATTTAAATTTTTAATGGTATTTATTGAAAGTCTATTGGAGAGAAGCAATTCATACTACAATCTGCATACCTAATAGAGTTCAAGAAAATGAAAATAGTTCAAAGACTCCCTATTAGTTATGGTATGGAAGGACACCAACTATCAAATATTTCAGTGTTTAGAAGCAAATTCTATATTAGGAGAGATGAAGAGAACTTGGGAAAGTTTCATGCAAGATCTGATGAAGGAATCTTCCTTGGATATTATATAAAAATTAAAGCTTAGTAATGCTACAACAAAATTCTGAGAAGGATAGTTGAAAGTGCAAGTGTCAAGGTGGATGAAGATCTATATAAAATTTTAGTGATGATAGATGGATATGAACCAAATTAGTATTCTTGGAAAGAAGAATAAAAGCATAAAGGTAAGGAAAATGAAGTACAAATTGAAAAGGAAGAAGCTCTAGAAAAGATCTCTAAAACCCCTAAGTATGTCCAAAAGAATCATTCAGAAGATCAAATTATTGGTGACAAAAGAAAAGGTGTATTGACAAGAAGAAAGGTTGCTATGATAGAATAATACGTAAACTTTTTTTCTTTCAAAAGTTGAACCTAAAACTATGATAGAGGAATGCAAACATGAGTATTGGATCAAGGATATGGAAGAAGAACTGATGCAGATTGAGAAGTATTAGACTTGGGAACCTATCCCAAGACTATCAAACAAGAATGTGATTGGAACTAAGTGGGTGTTATAGAATAAATTGAATGAGAGTGGAAAATTTGTTAGGAATAAGGAAAGGCTTGTTTGTAAAGGTTACTCTCAAATGGAAGGAATATATTTTGAGGAGATATTTTCTTTGGTGGCAAGGATGAAAGCTATTAGGATCTCTTTGTCTTTTGTAGCACACAAAGATTTCAAAGTGTATCAAATGGATGCGAAGTCTGCATTCTTGAATGGTGAATTGGAAGAATAAGTTTGCATTGAACAACCAAAAGGATTTCAATTATTAGATAATCATAATATGGTCTACAGATTGAAGAATGAATTATATGGAATCAAGCAAGCTCCTAGAGCTTGGTATGGAAGATTGGATAGGTACTTGTTGTAACAAGGATTCAATAAAGGTACTACAAATAGTAATCTTTACTTTAAGGTTGAAAAAGATAAAATATTGATTGTAGTAGTGTATGTTGATGACATAATCTCTTGAGGTATTCAAGCAATGTGCAAGAGATTTACAAAAGAGATGCAAAAAGAATTTGATATGTGTATATTTGGGGAGATGAATTCATTTCTTGGACTAAAACCAATCAAATATAAAAAGATATATTCATTTCACAATCAAAGTATGTCAAGGAAATATTGAAGAAGGTTGGAATGGATGACTCTAAACTAGTATGTACTCTTATGGTTGTTGGTTGCAAGTTGAGAAAGAATGATGAGTCGCTTAAGACTGATAAGAGAAAGAACATATCAATGATTTGAAGACTGTTGTATCTAACTTCTACTAGTCTAGATATCATGCATGTAGCTTTTATTTGGCTATATTTAAAGAATATCCCAAAGATTCACATGTGGAAGAAGTGAAAAGGATATTCAAATACTTAATAGGAACTCCAGAACATGGCTTATGGTATCCACGGGATACTGACTTCTCTCTAAGTGCTTATACAAATGTAGATTGGGTAGGTTGTGTGGATGATAGAAAAAGTAAAAGTGGTGGAATATTATTTCTTGGAAATAGGTTAGTGTATTGGCTAGGAAAGAAGTAGGATTTAGTATCATTATCTACTATAGAGGCAAAAAACATTGTTGTAGCATAATTTTACACACAATTGTTATGGATGAAGAAAATTTTGAAGGATATCATCTAGTGATATATGATGAATCAATTTCTATCTTTTGTGATAAAACAAGTGCTATTAAAATTTCAAAGAATACAGTAATGCATTCAAGAAAAAAATTTATCTCAATCCGGAATCACCTTTTAAGAGAGAGGGTTGTAGAGAATGAGGTGAAGTTGGAGTATGTTCCTACTATGGATCAAGTTGTAGATATCTTCACTAAGGCTCTTCCCAAGGATAATTTTGATTATCTCCAAGAGAAGTTGGGGGTTATTTCCCCTCCTTTAAACTAGATGCATAAGAATGTGCATCATTCCAGTGCATCCCAAGATTCATTCTTTATTCTGGACTGATCTTGGTGGCTACCTCTCAAGGGGAGAAGGTAGTGGCATTATAGGTTGTAGTTAGGGGGAGTAAGTGTTTTCATTATATGGTATGTATGTGTCTTTCCCTTTTCAGTTGTTTCAAAGGTTATTGTTGGTTGGTGCAAAGAAGTGGAATGTGTAGGTGTGAAAAAGGGTGTGAAGAAAAATTGAGTGCAGTAAAAAGGAAAGGTAGTTGTAGAGCAGTTGTTGTCCCTTATAAGTGTTTCCTTTGTGAGAGAGAGGAAGTATGTATGTTTGATGTCAAAAGGGAAGAGATAAAAGTGTTTTTATTTTCCATTGATTTCAAAGGGGGGGAGATTAAAGTGAAAAAAGGAGAGAATAATCTTAAAGGGGGAGAGAGAGTTAAGTCATGAGAAAGAGAAAGTATTGTACAAAGTTGATGCTTGTGTAAGGGGGAGCAGTGTGCATTGTGGTGCAGTATGTGTTTTAGTAATAAAATTTGTTACTATTATTATTGATGGTGTTTACATCATGTGGTTTCATCAATGAAAAAGGGGGAGATTATTGTAGGTATGTGTACTTTATGTTATCATTGATGCCAACAAATCTATGTTGTTGTTGCATTGATGCCAACCTTCGTGATGTTTTGATTTGTTGCATTATGTTGTCATTAGTAGTGTCACTAGTGTCAACCTCTAGTGTTTCTTTGATAAGCATGTGTATGGCTGAGTTTCTATGTTGCAGTTTGTTTGATTGTGATAAAAAGGTGTTCCAAATGATGAGAATGTGTTTGTGGTGCTTGGTTTCTAAGTGCTTTCAAGAAAATATGAAAAAAGAGAATATAGTGTGGATGAGAGGTTCACTATAGTAATCTGGTTCTACTCCACATTTCTTCATGGTTGAAGATATGTTTTTACAAATTGGATATGTTGATAAGAGATGTTAAGAGGTGTTATATCTAGAGTTTTAGGTTCTAGATCATTGTGCAAAGGAAGTTATGTTCACCATTATGTCAGCTATGTATTGCAAATTTTGTCTAGGAGAAATGGTTTTGGTCCACATTTCTCTACAACTTGGTTTCTAGTCTTACAGATCTGAGGGTGTTCTTATATTGATCATTTCTATCTCCAGTCTAATTTGTTCAAATTTTGGTACTCCGCAAGGTTGGATTCATGTGTTACAGTATGTGAAAAGTTAATTGGGTGTGTAGGATGAGTATGTTCTTTAGCTAAAAGTTGTTGTGAAGGAATTTTTTAGATTTCAAGGTGTTTGTGAAATATTCCAAATTATTTTCAAGTGATTTTGTTGTCCATGAGTCATCTTTGGATCTAAGGAAGTGTGTACTTAAATTTTTAATGGTGTTTACACTAATTACGGATATGCTTTGGTGTTTGTGGAAGAGTGAAATGGAATGTATGTGTATATTTTGGTTCAAGTTAAGGTGTGGTATGGTCTTGGAGTCACCAAAAAAGTAACACTTCTACTTTTTTTAACTAGTTTGGGCTCTCCTTGTGATTTTGGCTTAATATTGCCTTGATTTAGTGTTGTAATGTGGATAACACATTCACATTAGGTCTTAGGCCCTTGTGAACTAATGGAATTTAATGGTTCCTTGCAAAAGTGTTATGAAGTGTTGTAACACACTTTCACACTTTTCTAGGGTTTTATACATAATTTTAATCATAATCAACCTTAATCTTGCCTTATTTGGAGTGTTGTGAAGTGTTGCAACACAATACACTTCTCTAGGCTTGTACTTAATAATTGGGCTTTCTTATGCTTTAATTAGCCCTATTTTTCATCCACAAGCCTCATTGATTGCATCTTTTCAAGAATAATCTCAACACCAACCAGTAATCAATCATAATTCAGGTGTTCCTGGATTGTGTGGCCCAGATTTAATGTTTGGGACTCATTTTCCACGTTGGATGAATGAGTCTCACCTAGCTCTTTTTGGCCCCAATGCAGGTTTCACACATTTCTAAGCACTTTTCAATTTTGGTCCCATACATTATGTCTAGTGGGACTCATTTTCCACCTTGGGCAAATGAGTCTCATGTGACCAAAATTCAAATTTAATTCAAATTTTTACTAATATTTTATTCTCCTCGATATGATGTCGGCTTGTAGTGTTGTAATTTTAGAAGTTATTGCATAATTGAGTATAAATACAAGGTTCTTTCACTCATATTCTCACCTAGAAAATTTTGCAATCATTCAAGAGTTCACAAGAGCATTGAAAGAATTTCAAGGGAAGATTATGAAGAATTTTAGAGCATTCTTCAAGTTCCAATCATCATGTCAAAAATTGCATTCTTCATGTTTGTTATTGTGCTAACAATTGTGATGTAGAGTTCATGATCCAAGCAAGCATTTGAAGCAAGATCAACATCATTCAAGCAAGAGTCAAGAACCACATCCATTGCAGCCATTTCAAGCATACTTGCAGCACCTTATTGCTAGGGTTTGGTGAGTTGCAACATTGTATTTTGTGCATTCATAATTCTCCTTTCATATTTGCTTTCATTTCAAGGTTTAATTACCAACAAGGGGTTTGACCAAGGAAAACCCTT
>VDFB02256132.1:142850432-142860926 GCA_007258455.2 Sequoia sempervirens
AATGGAGCTTTAGGATACACCAGAAATATCATATACAAACCTAGATGTGGCCCACTAGATCCACCTACATATGTTATGGTTGAATTTGATAATTACTTTGGAATTCCTTTTGAAGATGCATCTCCAAATTTAATTCCAATTTCACCAATACAAAGGGGCCGCACACATCAATTGCCCCTACGATTGGCTTGGGCACTAACAATCCACAAATCACAAGGGTTAACTCTTTCCAAGGCAACAATTGATATAGGTGATCTGTATAGGATCTAGACTATTTTGTGTTTTGAATGCTTAATTAAAAACAACTTTGCGGAATTTTAATACATGCATACACTAACAAAATTATGCATCAAACTTAAGGTGAAATAAACAGAATTGAGAGAGAAGAAGATAGAAGGTGCAAACAGAGTTTGATTACGGAGTTCGCCACAAACGTGACTACGTCTCCGGGTCGGCTCCAATAGAGTACGACCAATCCGATTAATCTCCAAAATCAAGTACAATGCACCAAGACCGTTCCTTCTAGCACTTCAGCAGCATAACACTACTCCAACGTACAAGAATGGCTCAAAAATCTCCACAAGCATTCTCCTGTTCTCACCACCTAGACTTGGAAAATCAACCTATACCCCCTCCTTTTATACATAAAATTAGCCTAAAAAGGCTAAAACCCTTCATAATTACAAGAAACAAACATAATTCCTTCATTATGCTACGTTTTCAAGTTGTTCCTAACCCCCTTTGTCATTTCATATAAAAAGGGGGGGCGTTAGGTTTTACCATACACTCAAATTAACAATTTTCGGGCAGGAAATACATAACAAATAGAACCGAGCTCTTCATATAGTAAAGCGAGCTTCGGTGGTCTAACGGCCACACCATATTTTGCTAGGCCGGTGGTTACGGGTTCCAAACCCGTCGGCCATCGTTTGTTTTAAAACAAACTCCAATGTTAATAGAAGAAAACAAACCCGACCTCGCCAGATAGTGAACAGACTGTCGATGATGCAATGGTAGAACTATTGGCTAGCATGCGTTAAGTCACGGGGTCGAGCCCGTCGGCTAAAGAAATTTTGTTAAAACAAACAACTCGACGACCGAAGAGAAGAGAGCCTACACGCGTCCAACCAATACACTGCCACATGACAGGATTCTATTCGCCCAAGCTGCTGACGTGTATGCCGACAATGCCGATGACTGGTCTTGCCAACTCGGATGCCACGCTGGAGTACGGATAGGACACGTGTCAAAATATAATTGGCTCTGTACGGATGATTCAACTACCATGTGTCTCACCTGAATTCATCCATGTGGATTCCATACGGTACAGACGATCTGCTGACGTCATTATCCGTACAGTCACCTTAAAAGTCAACTCAAAACTTTGACCAGCTGTATCTTGAGCATATGACGTCGGATTTCGATGAAACGAACGCCATCAGAATCATCTCGACGAGATCTTTGTGATGACACAAGTTCTGTCAATTTCTGATATGATCATTTTTTCGCCTTCTGGACACCCTATGATCTCAGTTTGACCCTGCCTTTGACTAGCCATAACTTGTGCAAACGGACTCCTTTTCGCTCCGTTCGAGTTGCGTTGGAATCAAGACTCTAAGCTCTTCTTTATGGTGTAGAAATCTAGAGATTTGGAGACACTTCAATTTTCACTAAAAATATCCCCTGGATCAATAGGACCAAGAGAAAGGGCAGGAATAACATTTGTTGCTATATCAAGTGTTAAGTCTTTGGATGGAATTAGAATCTCACCACCATTTACATATGATCGTTATAAAAAAATGAAGACATGAAAGCAACTCGCCAAAAGAAAATCAGAAGAAGAAAGACTAAAATCTTTGGAAACATAACATTTTTAAGTGATTTATATATTTGTCAAGTGAATTCTTCTATTAATATTGATATTAAATTTTTGGTATAAAAGATGAATTCTCTCATTGATTATGAATTCCTATTGTACACATCTCTTTGTGCATTTGAATAAATATGATATGAATCATGATTTGTAAAGTATTATAATTCTTTATTTAAAATAAAATAAGTGATAAAAGCAAAAAATTAAAGAAAAAATCTGTGAGACATCATTTTGAGGCATATTTTTTTAAATTCAAAAGCAAAAAGTGAAAAAAATAAACCGAAAATGATATCTCTTGGTATAATATATAGATTAAGATATTAAGATAGATAAGCTAGTTTAGATTTAATTTCGATTTTAAGTGTAGTTTTTATTTTTCTAATTTCAGTTAGAGTTAGATTTCTTAATTTCATGTAGATTTAAATTTTTTAATTAGGTTTAATTTTTAATTTTTAATTTAACTTTTTAGATTTTAATTTATATTTTAACTTTTAATTTAGCTTTTAATTTTAATTCAACTTTTAGTTTTAATCTAGATTTAACTTTTAATTTTAATTTAGCTTTTAATTTAGATCTAATTTCTAATTTAGATTTAGCTTTTTAATTTAGATTTGATTTTTAATTTAGAATGTAGAGCTCCTTTAATTTAGATTTAATTTTACTTATTTTTATAGTTTAAAATTTAGATTTAATTTTACATTAACTTTTAAGTTATGTTAGCTTTTAATTTAAATCAATTTTTTAATTTAGATTAGTTTTTAATTTTAGATTAGTTTTTAATTTTACATTAGTTTTTAGGTTGGATTTGAAAATCTAAGAATAATTTTCTAATATTAGATTAATTTTTTGAATTTAGATTAACTTTTTAGTTTAGATTAATTTTTTAATTTTAGATTAACTTTTAATTTTAATTTGGCTTTTAATTTAGATCTAATTTCTAATTTAAATTTAACTTTTTAATTTAGACTTAATTTAGAATGTAGAGCTAACTTTAATTTAGATTTAATTTTATTTATTTTTATAATTTATAATTTAGATTTAATTTTAGATTAACTTTTAAGTTACATTAGCTTTTAATTTTAATTAGTTTTTTAGTTTAGATTAGTTTTTAATTTTACATTAGTTTTTAATTTAGACTAATTTTAATTTTAGGTTGGATTTAATCTAGAATAATTTCTAATTTTAGATTTTTTTTTAGTTTCTAATTTTAGATTAATTTTTAATTTAGATTAACTTCTAATTTAGATTAATTAATTTTTAATTTTTGATTAATTTTTAATCTAGATTAGTTTCTAATTTTAGATTAGTTTTTAATTTAGATTAATGTATTTTTCCTTCATACCTTAGTTGTTGTTTCTGTGGCTAATTGTTGGTTTTTCTATTGCAGGTTCGCATGTCAAAGGCTCAAAAACTATAAACATATGTTTGACGAAGATTTGAAATCAAAACTACTAACTAGTTTGGTGCAAGACGTGGTTAAAGGAATGTGATTTGAAAATGAGTGTATTCATTTTATTAAATCACATTTTTCAATTGGTGCTTAAAAATAACAACAGTCTTCTTTCCACGTAAATTTAACTAGGGGGTTAATAAACCATTGTTTGTTGTGCTTGTAAAGAGGGTAGGTATTAGCTCTCACTTTGTGCAAACTCGATGATCAAAAAGCCAAACCCATCTTTTTCTGTGTTAATCCCTTAGAGGGGCCTGCCTCGAAAGAGGGAACGACTCCCACTATTTTTTTGCTTAGGCTAGTATATAAATGGATAAGACTAAACTATCAAGTCCTCATGGTATATAGGCCTTAGCCATGTAGTGTCATTCAAAATAGGGTACCTACCTTTTCTTTTAAAGGTATAAGAGCCCCTAGTAGAGTGATTAAAGCCTTAAGTGGCTTGCTGGACGCTCGTGAGGTGCCATGTCCCCGAGTATTCACTAAGAACCACTATTTTAGTAGCCAAAATCCTTTTATTTGTTGGTACAGGAGGGACCACCTCTCATGCCATCCCACGTTCTTGTGGCTCTTAGTAGAGATGAAGATTTCATCATGGGAGATACATGAGAACTCGAAGCTTGGTTGACCCGGAGCAGTGAGTGTTGTGGAGGGGAGCCATTGTGGCCAAGCTTCTAAGTCATCCACTAAGAGTAAGCGTAGCTAGAGTAATCCAAGTGGGATCTAAAAAATACTGTCCTTTCCAACCCTAGGATTGTGCATGATTGTTTTCACCTTGAATCAAGAACAAATTGAAAAACATTCTATCTAGTGTCTTATGTGTGAGTTCAAAAATCAATCTCAATCAAACATCATCGCCTATCATAACCTTTGGGTCTCACGCTTCATCTATCATAATAATCATCCCTAAACCATCCATAACCTTCCCAAAATTTGACTAATCATCTTACATTCTCAAAACATCCAAAATTTTTCCTAAAATGGTCCTAATCCTTAACAATCCTAGTCACAAGCCCAAGGTCATACTTCAAGGATCCCCTTTGCCTAATCATGACGATAATCCAAAACCATATATCCACCGAGGTGGGTCAAACTTTGCTCTTCTTAGTGATGATGAGAACTTTGTAGATCCTAGTGATGATGAGAACTTTGTAGAAATATTAGGTCATCTTGATGATATTATTGACAAGGGAAATACCACCTTAAGTTTGGAATCATACACCACTCCATCTACTAGTCCTCCATCACCATCTAATAAAATGCCTATATCAAAGCATACTAGTCCTACACCAACATCACCATCCAACTTCACAAGCTCTAATCCATCAACCAAAGAATCCTTTGACAATTTTCTCTAGAGACTACTAGCATGAAATACATCATCCCCATCCTCCAAGACCCTTGTTGATGAAATTTTTTAAGAGTTATGTGCAAAGAAATCTAAGTTCTCAAACACAAATAATGTTGTGCAATCCTACCATGCCATGCATCTATCTTCATCCCCCATAAGTCAAAATAAACCTAATGATTCTTTCACCCAAGTTAACGAATCTATCCAACCATCCTCTCCTATCATACCATCTACATCCAATGATTCATGTCAATCTCTTAGTCCAAATCATGCTAGCATAGACTCCCCTACACATCAAGATCAAAAGTATTTTTTTCCAATTCATCCGGTACCAAAAATATCCATTCCTCCTCAATATTTGACCAAAGTCCATCTCTCTGATAATCTCGCTGATGATTGCCTTATCTCTTTTGTTCGTCAAGATTATCCTTCCATCTCAAGAGAAAATTATCCTTCAAGTTCCTTCCACATCATCCTAATGAATCCATACCATCTCATGATTTCATTGCATCCCAAGAGTGTGATAGTTCTTCCATCATATCCAATGATTTCCTTCCATCTACTAATCAAGATATTCTTTCCACAAAATCTTAGGATTCCCTTCCTCATCAAGATCAAGATATACCTCTATTCAAGGATACCCTTTCATTCCATGATTATTTTCATCCATCTCATGATCAATATATACCTTTCATACCACTTCATGATGATTTCGTACCTAATAAAGAGCAAGCTACTCCATCTCCTATACCTCATGATACTTTTCCAAGTCAATATCAAAGTACCTCATCATCCCCATGTTAAGATCCTATCACCCATCCTAATTCCCATCGTCATCCTCCCACAGAGTCCTATGGCCTATTAAAGCTATCCATGAGGCCCCTTACCTATCAAATGGGTTCCTCACTTTTATCCAAGATTGTTTTGCTCCATAATATTATTATTCCTTCCATATCACATCACACTCATGATATGCCTTGCTTGTTTCATAAAATAATACATATCTTGTTGGAAAATGAATGTTTCAAAGTATGAACTACAAAGGAAAAGGATTAGGCCTTCATGAAAAAGGTATCCTAGAACACCTTTATATCCAATAAAATCCATATTACCATGGCCTTGGTTATGCACCTCACGCTCAACACATGGGTACCCATCGTAAATCAATATTCTATCAAAATAAATATAAGTATCCTAGTCCATTAAACCTTCCATCTATCCTAGGTCCTTATCCTAGTCCATTAAACCTTCCATCTATCCAAGTTCCTTATCCTATTCCATCAAACCATCCATATATCCTTGGTCCTTATGATCCCAACCCTAGTTCATTAACCCTTCCATCCACAACAAAATCACACATCCTTGATTCCCTCTCAAAATTATACCTACATTAACCTATCCATAATACCTCCATATCTTTCATCTCCATCCACCCATCCCATTGCTCTTGCAAGAAATTTGGGTGCCAAATTTCAAAAGATTCCATATCAAAATCCACATATATCAAAGGATCAACATGTCTCCTTGAAGAGACATAAAAAAATTAAAAAAAATGATCCAAAGTGAAAAGAAAAATCAAAGTTCACAAAGGCCCATAAATCAAAAAGGAAAATTTCAAAGACCACAAAGGTCCATAAATAAAAAATAAAAATCTCAAAGGCCACAAAGGCCCACAAAGAAAAAATCAAATTCAAAATCTACATGGATTCCTAAAAGTCTCATAGAAGTAATAAAATATAAATTGGAATCCAAATTTGCTAGTCCAAAAGTTTCCTCCAATTTTCCATCTAAAACCTTGGCCTTCAGAAGCTCCATTTTTCCTCCATCACTCCACCACCCTTCAAGGTGTGTGTTGATGTTGATCTTTCCTTCCTTTCCATATAACCATCAACAAGCTTTCCAACCTCCTATACATTATCCAACATCCATCCTCCATTATCCTCCTTTAATCCAAACCTTTGCATAATTCCTTAGCTTCTTCCATCATACCATTAATCTACCAATTTTTATGAGCCTATTCTTCATTGTCATGGTTTATTAGAGCACATACTAGAGGAATATTAACCGTGAAACTTGATTCTTGAGTCCTCCCTCCATCTTCCTATCATGCATATACTATCTTCCATATTCCTTTTCACTCTACACTTGGGAAAGTTTCATCCACCTATCATTCATATCCATTATCCTCTTTACATTCATCCTTTACCTTTCCACCTTTGATCTTGACAATGTTAAGGATCTTCTTGAACATCGTATATTTTATCCTATAAGCTTTGTGACCTTCCATACCATATCCTCCATTATGTATGTTATCCTATTCATTTTATCCATATCTTTGATACCATATCCTTCACCTTATCCATATTCTACCATCTTATCTAAATGCATCCTTTCTTCCCTTCCTTGGTCTTGATGAGGGATAGGGGAAAAATACTTAGGCATTGTGTCCATATCTTATCTAGTTGATCTTGATCATCCTATTCATTTCATTCCATATCTCCCAAATTATCAAAATCCATGTCCCATTTCCTTCCTTTGTTCTTGATGAGATTAGGGGAAAATTACAAATGCATGCTTTGTATCTCCTTCCATATCCTTATGTGTTACTATTCCATCATAGTTCAAATCCTTATCATTTGTCCATGATTACAGTACCCTAGGGTGGGCCATCATGTCCCTTTGCAATGTTGAATCTTATCATGCATATCATATTTGAGCATAGATATAAAAAATTATCCAATCCTCATATCTTTGGTCAATAAATCATCAACAATCATCAATCTTATCATACTTAGAGGAATCAGTGATCCTAAGTATTTATCATCATGATGCCTTATGGAATCAATCATTCCTGGCATCTTAATCAATCAACCATTATCATCTTTTGACAAGAAATATGTTGCTTGTGTGAAATGTTTTGCAGTGAATCTTTCCTTTTGATCTATCATTTATCCATGGTTGCATTACCTCTACTATGGAAGAGTTTATTCCTTCATTCAATCATCTATCACATTCCATCTCACTCCACTTTAAAACTAAAAAAAAATCCCTAAAAATCATAAAATGTCTTTAAAAAAATCCATAGAAATCATAAAATGTCATGAAAAAATCCTTAAAATTCATAAAATGTCCTAAAAAAAGATTAAAAAAATCATAAAAGGTCTTGAAAAAATCCAAAAAAATTATATATTAAAAAAAACCAAAAACTACATAACCTCAAATCCCCTAATTAGTGATACCTTCTTATCGCTTTTCTACATAGCTTTGAACTTCAACAAAATAAGCATGCCATGATTGAAATCAAGGAACACTATAAAATACCTATTAATCCATATTTCAAATCCAACCAAAATGCATAAACCAAGTGACAAGAACCAATTTTATACTCAAATCATGATGCATGTTTGTTTGTCAATCTTTGATTTTTTTATGTTTTTATCTTTGGTGGCATGTCTTTTAGCTTCTCTGGGATGTCTTGGACTAGAAAGGCAATGATGGTGCATGTTCACTTGTTTGTTTCTTATTCACAGGATGATTCGTCTTAAGATATGATTGTCTAAACTCATCGACGACATATGAGTCTAGTGTGGATGTGAGCATTCCTTTTTTGATAGTGTCTTCCATGCAATAAATATTTAGGTCATCTAAGGTCCTTATACCTAGATGCATATACTTCATTGCTAGATAAAAATGTAAGTAGTATTTAGGTCATCTAGAAATTCATGTTATCTAGATGCTTATACTAATTTGTGACATAATAAGCTCTATGATGATAAAGCACTTTGTAAAGCACAAGAAGCTTCATCACCTTCATTCCCTTCATATCTCTTTTTCACCTATCATTTCTTCTATCATTCATTTCCTTCATCATTTAATTTTCTTTATGTTCCTTATTTCACAGAATAATTAATTGGTTATATAGCTGAAGCTTTTCTTTTAATCTAAATATTATATCAATCAATCTAATCCTTGATCACTCAATCATTGTATCAATCATTGTTTTGTGCTAGAATCAATCTCAATCAGCTTAATTAGCTTAATTAGCTTATCAACCTGGCTATACTGATCATTTACATCAATTGTTTAGTTATGCCCATCAAATGTACATTTTTGCTTAATCACTCATGCAATATCAATTATCAAATTTTCTCCTCATGATCTATCTAGAGATTAATCTTATCACATCTTGTTCGATCAATCTCTCGAGGGGGCATATCATCCTTACCATCATCCTTACCAAGATATCCCTAGGGCATGTATCAATTAATCAATCTTTTTTTCTTTGAAACAACGTGATAGGCTGCATTGTCTCAAAGAGGGGCAAAATGTAGATGCATAAAAATGTCCTCTTAATCATTTTTATCCATTGCATATTTTAATTGATCATCTGCACATAATTATATCTCCATAAAACCATTAAAATATAAGAATTTATTCATAACCATAATCCATTTACATAATCATTTAGTCATTTATCCATTATTTATCCATTTACATATTTCATTATCCATTTCATAAATATTTACTATTTCATTAATCATCAACATATTCATAAATCATTTAACCATTTCATAAATCATTAATCTATAATTGCTTAAATACATTCATTACACATGCATAATCATTATTTAAATTTTTCCATTCATCATCATATTTATATGCATATCTTTTTATAAATCCATTAATTCATCAATTTGCATAAATCATTTCACTTTGACCATTTGCATGATTATCCATTTGCATTAATCTTTAAAATGCATTCATATATTTCATTAAATAATTTAAAATCCATTAATCAACTGTAAAATTAGCTCAAAATTTCATTTGAGCTTCCAAACTATGAATCATGGCATAAATTACTCCACTCATTTCTCATTTCTCATTTTTCCACATTATGCATTCATCTGTAAAAGAAATATCCCTCCTTCTCACTTTTTTGTGGATACAAATTTGATTTCAAAATTTGATTTCATTCTCTCTTCCACTCATCACAACTTCTTGTTACACTTGTGCTCATAAAAATTTGAGAGCATCAAATGCATAAACCAAGAATCATGGTGAAATAGGAAAACAATGGAGCTGATATTTGTTTGAATGCATTTATTTTAGTTTTGCATAGTTTAGTTTTCATTTTTCATTTGCATTCATTTGGAAAGGCTTTATTGTTGATATGCTGAAATTTTGATTCGAATTTATAGATTAAATAATTTAGTTTTTAGTTTTTCAACATATATAAGGGCTAGGGTTTTTTTGCATATTTCATTATCTCTTTCAAGGTTTAATTACCAAACTAGGGGTTTGACTGAGGCAAACCCCCTATTAGCAATCAAATTATATTTTGTTTTGCAAGCATTTTTTGCAGAACCGAAACTGGGTTTTAATATGGGAATAAAGTGCAGGTGTTGGAGTACAGATCAATTATTTAAATTTTCAGATATGTGGAAGAGGATTGATTCGCCATTAGTGGCGAATGAGTCCTACTGGGTGTGTTTTTCATATTAGTTTGCAGATTCTGGTACCCTTTTCCTAAAATAGTTTTTGGATAAACGCGTCACGGGACTAATTTGCCTAGGTTGGAAAATGAGTTCCAGTTGGTCAAAAAGTCAGCATTTCCATATTTTCAGAGCTACATTCAGTTATTCTGAGATTTCTAGGTGCACATCATATAGTGTTATTGTATACACCTAAAAACCATCATCAGATTTAGTTAATTAAATACAACCTATTTGATTAATGCTTCAACTACATATAAATAAGGTCTTACTTTATTTATATTGTTCATTTTCCTTTCAATTCTCCTAAATCATATTCTTCTAAATA
>VDFB02256132.1:142861026-143114052 GCA_007258455.2 Sequoia sempervirens
GAAGAACTTCACCACTATTACCCTCATTTATGGGGCATTCAATGCTACCAATCTTAATACTATTCAAATCCCACAAGGACTGATCTGATGGACTATCCACCTCATAACCCTACTGCAACTCACCACTTTTCAGTTTGTCAATGCCTTCCCCTGTTTCACCCTGCTTATTCACCTGCAAACTCTTCTCAAAACATATTACAAACCTATCATTAGACTGTTCCAAAGGTAAAGGAACCAACTGATATTTAACATCTCCCTTGTGAACCAAATAGGTGTTAAGAAATCCATCATGCAAAGTTCTTCTAACATACTGCCATGGCCTTCCCAAGATAATATGGCCACAAGTCATAGGAATAACATCACAAAGCACCCTATCATGATATGAACCAATTGAGAATTCAACAAAAGCTCTCTTACCAATCTCTACATGCTGTCCTTGAGTTACCCAAGTGGCCTTGTAGGGAGTAGGATGATCAAAAGTTTCAATCCCTAGCTTGGTTACCATATCAACTGAAACTAAATTGCTATGTGACCCTGAATCTATAAGCAACCTGCATATCTTACCATAACTGAGACAATTTGTTTTGAAAATGGTTACCTTTGGTTCTTGATGAAGCCTTTCTCCTTGCTTGATCATGAGAAACTCACCATTAGTCACAGGGTCTGCCATGAGTGTTCTTGGTTCCTCCTTCTTATCTTCTTCTTCTTGCACCAAGGTAGCTCTCCTTTCTCTACCTTTATCAGCTTGTTCCCACTTAGGACATTTGAAGGAAGGATGCCCTGGTTCATTGCAATTAAAACATCTGCCTGTGAATGGTCCTCTACCTTGTCCAAATCTGCCTCCTCCTCTTGGAGTGTATCCACCTCTTTGATCAGAAAATAACTCCTTACCCTTGTCATTGCTGCTTTTATCATTACTGCCTTGTCCTTGCTCTCTATTACCTCTGCCCCTATTTGAGTTACCTCCTCTTCCACCATTGTTTGATCTTTCTTGCTTCCTTTTCACCTTTTCTTCTGCTCTAATGGCCAATTGAAAACATTCTCCTAATGTTCTTGGCAATTGCAAACCAATCTCATCTTGCAGATTGTACCTTAAGCCATTGATGTACCTGGCTATCTTCTCATCTTCTTCCTCATATCCTCCTCTAATACTAAGCTTGTGAAATTGCTCAGTATAGGACATCACATCCAAGTCCTTTTGCTTTAAATTCTGCCTCATTCTTTTCACATGAATGGTATAATCAGATGGTAAAAACTGCTCCTTGACCAAACTCTTCATTCTTGCCCATGTAGAGACCTTTGCCAATCCTCTAGCCATCCTATCATTCTGGAAACTTGTCCACCATGTCAATGCTGTGCCTCTCAACTTAGTTTTAGCAAACTTGACTTTCCTTTCTTCATCCATCTCCTCAAATTCAAAGTAGTTTTCCATGGCATCAAGCCATCCCAATACCTCTTCACTATCCATCTTCCCTTGATAGATAGGTAAGTCAATGTGACTCTTCCCTCCATGACCCTGTACTGCCTTCAATAACCTCACTAACCTCCTTTCTTCAAGGTCCTCTGTATCATCAGCTTGCTGTTCCTGATTTTCCCTCACATGCTCTTCATCCTCTTCATTGTTTTCTTGGTCTTCTTGGTCTTCTCTCCTCCTACTCCTCTCAAGGTTATTGATCCTTGCTTGCATAGTGTCTCTTTCTCTTCTCCATAGCCTTTCCTCTCTTGCTCTTGCTGCTTCTTGTTCCCTTCTTTCTCTTCTCTCCCTCTCCAAGATCTCCTTCAACTCTTCCAACTCTCTTGCCAATTGGTTTTTTGGTGCCATTGCTACTTCTCCAATTCCTAAAGGACCTACTCACTGCTCTGATACCACTCTGATGCAGAGGGTCAGGGATCTCAAAAAAATTCACAAGAATTAAAGATTAACAAAGCTTTGCTCTTCAATTTCTCAACTAGTCTCCAACTTGGAAATAGGGTCTTCACCTTGCAATTAAGGATGTTCTGCCTCCCCTTGTGACTTTCAATCACTGAAATGAATTCACCAGACCTTAAATAAACTTGATTCAAATGGGTTTCAAACCCTAACCAAAATTTTGAACAAAACTCCTTTCTGCTGCTCAACCAGTCCTACTAGCCCTATTAGGCCTTTGGCAATGGAATACTGTCTTTTCTCTCAAACTTTGCACTTTAACCTCCAACTTAAAGATTGTATCAAGTGTGTTTTGTGATGCCTAGCAACATATCAACTTACTTGCACCACTTGTTTTAGACCTTCTTGTTTCTAACCCTGCTGTTTCCTTGAAATGAGGCCTAATTAGCCCTATTTAACAAAGCAACCCACCTCTAGATTTGTCCCCTGGCCTTGAAACTCTCAACAGTCTCCTAAAATACTCCCAAATCAAAGATTTTCACACTTTTAGTCTACAAGAATACTCACAACATGCCCAACTACAAAACCCTTACTAATTTGGCTTAAAACTAGGGCTTTTGGTTTTTAGGGTTTCCTATCACTTCCAGGTCTTGGTTTTTGACTTCTCACCATCCTTTCATCATTTCACAACTAATAGAACTCAGAAACATGCCTCTTATTAAGGCAGTTTACTCACTGCTATACCCTAGGGTCAACTTTCTTCCCTCTTCCTTTGCCAATTCACTGTGCACAGTCAATTCTTCACCTTTTCCTGCATATTTTTTGGTTAGTTTCAATTTGTACAAGTTATATTAGATCCATTTCATAGGGTTCCAGTAATACATTCCTTGAAATGGATCATTATTTCATTGAAAGACCCTCAAAACAGTCTATTTCAGCCTTTTCCTGTAGACAGTCAGCAAGAACACGTGCTAGGATTGATTTTTATGAACTTTCAGAGCATTCAACAATTTAAAAACATGAAATTTATGATGCTTAGGCCTTCACATTTAATGAAACTTCAAAGAGAATTCAATAGACTGCAAAAACACAAGAGAAAAATGCAAAAAACAGTGATTTTCTGCCCTTTCTTGGAAACAGTCCATACAATGTCCTTCAATCCTTCATCCCATCCCGTACAATTGAATTCCCTGGGGTTATAGATCAACTACAAAACTGTCCCAACTAACAAAAATCGGTTTACACCTCATTAAAGCCAATTAAGCCCCTAAACTTACTTTCCCGCCCAAACAAATTTTGAAATTTTAAAATAACAATCTTGAGATTTATTAATAATTATCACCTAAAGACCATTGGATATCTAATATCCAAGCTTATTTAACCTATTCAAAGCCTAAGATCATTTAAACAAATCCTTTAAAACATACTTTGCCCCTTACATTGCATTTTGACTGGATTCCTTATCAGGAATCTTGACCCCTGTAACATCTTCAACTCACTTATTAAATTCAAATGCCATTATAGGTTTCAACACATTATAATTAATGCTTTGACATGCTTGAAATGTCCTCCTGACCCCTGCTCTCTCCTAATTCTTGAAGTGTTCCCTGAATGTCCTGGGTGCTCCTGCACCAAAGTCCACAGATTTAGATGTTTCAAGGAATTTTGAAGTCTTGGTAGATTCCATCATGGAGGGATTTCTCTGAAGTTTTACTTCATCACATAATCCATCGTTATTTGAATCTCCTGAACATCATTGATCTAATCTAACCCTCCAGCTGTATTGACAAGTAATTAAATTTCTTCCACTAGTGATCACTCATCAACATCAAACAAAGAGCCAAATAATGATGTGAAGCTTCAACAATAGGTGGCACTCCCTTATCATACTGTGGATCTCTCAATCCACAGCTACCATCTGCTGATAAAGATTTATTAACCCAGGCTGTAATTCTATGTTGTTCTTAGCAAATTCAATCTTGTCACTGTCTCATCCTCTAACTTATGGGAAAATCAACATGTTCACCTATTCTTTGTATACCCTGTGCCCATCAAAATTCATCTACTCTTTTTATCTAGGAGTTTATCTTGTGAACAACAATGCTCTCATTCTATTTTTTCTACAGACATGTCTTGCTTTTGAATTCCATACTTTTAAAACACATACTCTTAGGATCCTGCCCTTTCCCAAAATCCATCCTAGGATGGAAACCCCTTCATAAATTTTGCCCTCATTTCAACTAAGAATACATACTCTCTACTTTCTCTCAAGACCAAGAAGCATGATGAATTGTACATAACCTACAAAACATGATTAGTACCAAAATACAAACCTCAATCTAGACCAATAGGTGACATGATCAAATTGCACTTGAATATTAGAAAGTACAAATTGTTGTTATATTATACGACTTAGAATTCACAATGAAATGCATGAAGATTCAATTCTTGAATCAACCCCTAGTTCAAATTCAGAGAAATTTAAATTAGAAACCAAAGAAGTGAAATGCGAACAAAGATTCTAAGACATGCACACACACACACACACACACACACACACATATATAAACCAACTTTCTGATATGATTGTGCAATAGTGATTGACAATTCCATCTACCAAGATAGCATAAAAAATGATGGGAAATTAAATTAATCTCGAGAACCTTATAATTTGAATGATTAATCAAATCATGCACATAAGTTCCTTAGGCAAGCCAAGACAGACTTTGGGAATCTAAGGAGGTAAAGGAATTTTGGAAAAATCTGGTGGATGCATAATTCAATGAGGGACCGAAATCTTTGAAGTGTAGTTTAAAGTCCTCATCGGGTTTTTAAGAAAACCAGGGAATTCTGCCCAAGGAGGAAATTCCTGAAAACAGTCAAAAACCCAAACTTTGTCTGGAAACTTAGGATTTTCAATAAATAACTTCAAGGGATCATTTGCATGAGAAAAATAAACATTCAAGCACATTCAAGGGCAATCAAATTCCTAGATCAGAGGATCAAAAAGCATCTAAGGCTAGAGTAAGAGAGGGTCCCTACTTTTAGTGGGGTGTGTGTGCAAAAACTACACAACAAGTCCCACTGACAAGAGTCCCCTAGTCTCCCATCGACATGTCAAGGGAACAAGACTCAATGTCTCGATCACATCACAATGTCACCCCAATACAATCACATCGGAGTATCAAGGAGACGCTAAGAAGACTCCCTTTGATATCTGACTGTCCCATCGATGAAGCATTTACTGCCTATGCAAACTTGAAACATGAAGTCCCTTCATGGTTTGGGGTTTGAGGTCCCTCAATACCTGATACCACAAACTCCACCAATAGTACTTATGACGAAACTCTGAAGCCCGATTGCTGACACTCCTCTACTTCACAACTAGATTTGGTAAGTAATAAGCCCAAATCTTGATGCCCAATTACTGCAAAATGTCTAAGGCTTTTACCATGAATTTAATAATTGACAAGCCCAAAGCTTGAACATCTTAACATGCCAGTAATTTTGAGGCATAATCTCTCAACCACTTGAGGTAGATCTAGGATGGCAAACAAGATTGCTTTTGAATATCCTAGATTCGATGGCTTAGATTATGCATTTTGGAAGACAAATATGGAAGGATTTTGGTCTTCTCAGAGATATGAGATTGAGAAGGCTTATCATAATACATATACTCCAACTCTAAATGGTCCAAGTACAAGTGAAAAAATCAAGGCATATGAGATCAATGCTAAGGCAAGATTTATTATTGTGAATAGTCTTTCAAATATTGAATTAGTTAAAGTTGTGAGTTTGAAGATTGCTATAAAAAGTTTGGGATCAGTTAAAAATAATTTATGAAGGAGATTTGAAGGTCAAACAAGAAAAGTTATAGAAATTGAAGGCACATTTTGAAATGATGTATATATCTGAAGATGAAACAATTAAAGGCTACATACTGAGAGTTGATCATGAGTTGGTAAGTGCTATGAGAGGCCTTGGTGAAATAGTTAAACAATCTAAAGTGGTGAAGAAAGTTATCAAATCTCTTTTGGATTGTTATAATGAAAAGGTATCTGCTATTGAGGAAAATTTTGGTTCTGACAACTATTCTAGAGATTAGTTGATTAGTACTCTGATTGCATTTGAAATGAGAAAATTGAAGAAAGGTACAAAAGTAGAGACTGCTTTCAAGGATAGAAAATCAGAGAAGGTTGAAGATTTAGGTGAAGAATATCTTGATGATTTGGAAGCTAACTTTGTGAGGAATATGAAAAGGGGTACCGATAAGTACAAAGGTAAATTACCTTTCAAATGTTTTAGTTGTGGTGAGATAGGTCATTATGCTTCTAGATGTCCAAAAACAACTCTAAACAATAAGAAAAAGGAAAATAAAGGAAAGATGATTAGGAAAGCCTACTATGTGAAAGAAGATGCTAGTATTTTTTATGATGAATCTAATTATGGAGATTTTGATGATAATGAATGTTTGTTTTTGGCTATAAAAGAAGAACCTATTTTTTCTAACCTTGAAAGTTATGTGAAGGAAAGTATTCCAAATATAAAGGATAAGGTTGAAGGTACTTTGGTATATTATTTTGATGTCAAAGAGGATAAGAATTACTGGGTTGTTGACATTGGATGCTCTAATCATTTGACTAGAGACAAAAATAAGTTTGTTAAACTTGAAAAGTATGATAGAGGATAAGTTAAATTTGGATATGATTCAAGAGCCTAGATTTGTGGAATAGGTTCAACTAGTTTTGATGGTAGGCATAATACTAACAATGTTTACTGTGCTAAGGGCTTCAAACATAATCTCTTGAGTGTTGGATAAATGTGTAGCAAAGGGTATAATATTGTGTTTAAGGATGAAGCATGTGAGATCTAGAAAGAGTTTGAAACTATGATTGTTGTTGAGAGAACAGATGGAAACATCTATCAACTTAAGGGTGTTGATGGTCATTGCTTTATGTCTCAGATTAATGATAGTTGGTTATGGCATCGAAGAATGTGTCACATGAATTTTGATAATTTGAGAAGAATTAGTTCGATTCATGCAATGAGAGATTTACCTAGAATCACAAAACCTATCAATGTTATTTGTGAGAGTTGTCAATTTGAAAAAAAAATGAGTAGCTTTAAGGGAAAGGAACAATCTACTACCAGAATACTATAATTAGTGCATATATATTTTTGTGGTCCTACAAGAGTGAGAAGTCTACAAGGTGACAGGTACTTTATGCTTTTGATTGATGATTATTCTAGAATGACATGAGTTACTTTTCTTAGAGAGAAATTTGATGCATTAGATAAATTCAAGGAATTTAAAGCTATGGTTGAGAATGAAATAGATTTGAAAATAAAATGCATGAGGTATGAAAAAGGTGGTGAATTCACCTTTGATGATTTTAACATGTTTTGTGAATTCCATGGAATAAAGAGGCATTTGTGTGCCCCTAAAATTCCTCAACAAATTGGAGTTGTTGAAAGGAAAAATAGAACTATTCAAGAAGTTGCAAGGAATATGATGAAAGAGGAAAATCTATTGGAAGTCTACTAGAGAGAAGCTATTCATACTACTTTTTACATACTTAATAGAGTTCAAGCTAAAGCTAACAACACAAAGACTCCTTATGAGCTATGGTTTGGAAGGATTCCTACAGTGAAGTACTTTAGAGTGTTTGGAAGAAAATGTTACATCAAAAGAGAAGAAATAAACTTAGGAAAGTTTTATGCAAGGTATTATGAAGCTATCTTAGATATTCTATTAGAAGCAAAGCTTATATATGTTACAAAAAAAAGGTTGAGAATGATAGTTGAAAGTGCAAATGTTAAAGTTGATGAAAACTTTCAAAATTCTATTACAATAGATGGATATGTGTCAAATGAACCTGATTGTAGAGAAGTAGAAGAAAATTTTGATGAAAAAGAAGTGTATAATGAAGAGGAAGAAGCTCCAGAGAAGACCCCTAAGTATGTGCAAAAGAATCATTTTGAAGATCAGATCATTGGAGATAGGAGGAAAGGTGTATCGATAAGAAAAAAAGTTGTTGAAGTTGAGGTAAATTTGTGTTTACTTTCTATAGTTTAACCTAAATCTATGAGTGAAGCATGTAAGGATGACCATTGGATGAAGGAAATGGAAGAATAAATTATGCATATAGAGAAAAATTAGACTTGGAAATTGGTCCATAGACCAACAAACAAAAACATAATTGGAACTAAATGGGTATTCAAGAACAAGAAGAATGAGAATGGAGTAGTAAGAAAAAAGGAAAGACTTATGTGTAAGGGTTACTCACAAGTAGAAGATATATATTTTTAGAATTTTTCTCTTGTGGCTAGGATAGAAGCTATCAATTTTTTTTTGGTATTTGTAGAACATAAATATTTAATGGTTTATCAGATGGATGTGAAGTTTGTTTTTCTAAATGGAGAATTGGGAGAAGAGGTTTACATGGAACAACCAAAAGGATTTTAGTTTTTAGATAAACCAAATATGGTATGTAAGTTGAAGAACGTTCTATATGGTTTGAAGCAAGCTCCTAGAGCTTGGTATGTGAGATTGGATAGGTACTTTATATGACAAGGTTTCAGTAAGGTCGCCGTAGATAGTAATCTTTACTTTAAAATTAAGGAAGACAAAATATTGATAGTAGTATTATATGTGGATGATATTATCTTTGGTGGAAATGAGGATATGTGTGTGAAGTTTGCAGAAGAAGTGTAGAAAGAGTTTAAGATGTCAATTTTTGGGGAGATGAATTTATTTCTTGGGCTACAAATCAATCAAACAAATAAAGGAATTTTTATTTCATAGTCTAAGTATGTCAAAGAGATGTTGAATAAGTTTGGAAAGGATGACTCCAAATTGATATGTACTCCTATGGCGATTGGTTGTAAATTGAGAAAATATGATGATTCACCTAAGGCTGATCAGAGCAAGTATAGATCTATGATTGGTGGACTGTTGTATTTGACTACTACTAGACCAAATATCATGCATGTAGTTTGTCTTGTGGCTAGATTTCAAGAAGATTATAAAGAAACACATGTTCCAGAAGTGAAGAGAATATTTTGATATTTAGGAGCTACATAGAATTGTCTTGTGGTATCCTAAGTATATTTATTTCACATTAAGTTCTTATACATATGTAGATTGGGTTGGTTGTGTTAATGATAGGAAAGTATGAGTGGTGGTGCATTATTTTATAGATGTAGATTGGTGTCATGACTGAGTAAGAAATAGGATTCAATTTATTTATCCACTATAGAGGTTGAGTATATTGTTGCAACATAATCTTGTACATAGGTATTATGGATGAGACATACATTGAAGGATATCATAATAGTATATGACAAACCTATATCTATCTTCTATGATAATACAAGTGCAATTAACATTTCAAAGAATCTAGTGATGTATTCAAGGACAAAGTATATTTTCTAAGGTTCTTCCTCAAGAAACTTTTGAGTATCTTTTGGAGAAGTTGGGGGTTATTGCCCCTCTTTCCTTAAACTAGATGCATATGGAGATGCATCAGTCCAGTGGGTCTATGGATCTATATATTTTCTGGACTGATGTTGATGGCTACCTCTCAAGGGGAGTAGGTAGTGTCATGTGTTGTCATTGAATTGCTGATTTAGTTGGGTGTACTCCTAAGGGGGAGTATTTAGAGTAGGTATTTTTTGGTCCAGTTTCAAACAGGGATAACAACGAAAACATTTTATCCTTTGCCATTGATGTCAAAGGGGGAGAGAATCATGTGAAAAAGTACATAAAGTTATTGTTAGAGAGAGAGAGACTCTTATAAGGAGAGGAGAGAATCATGTGAAAATGAGCTTATCTACTCAAGGAGAGAGAGAGAGAATCATGTAAGATATTAGGAGAAACTGTTTAGAGTTGTTGTATGGTCTTTGGTGGATTTTCACATCTTGTGTTGCTATCAATAACAAAGGGGGAAATTTTGCAAGAATGATTTATGTTGTCATTGATGTCAACAAAAATTCTATTGATTGGTGTTGTCATTCATGTCAACTATGGGATGAAGATGTTGAGGATATTGAGAAATTTGTGAAAAAGAGGAAAATAGGTTGTGCATGTGTAGTTGAGACCTTGAGGAAGTGTTGTGAGTACATGGAGCTATTCTTTTTTTTACAGAGTCTGAAGGTGAGTTGGAATAAAGCATGAGCTGAGATGATATCTTTGGTACTTGGTTTCCAAGTTCTTTTGAGAAAATTTAATAAATAGAGTAAATTGTGTTGTGCACGTGTTTATAGTGTGCTCTGATATTATGCTCTATGTTCTTTCTATGTTGATGCTATGCTCATGTGGATCTTACAAGATATTAAAGGTTTTTCAAAGATTCCTATATTCAAAGTTTGGGTTTCTAGATCATTGTACAGTGCAAGATATTTTCACCAGTGTGTGAACCAGTTGTTCAATGATGTTTTATGTGGCCTGGGAGAAATTTATTTTCTTTTTTTTTCTCTGTTGTGTGGCTTTAGGTTGTGCATATTTGGGAAGTTGATTATAATTCTTTTATCTTTCTATATTCAAGTTTTCACTTGATTTGGTATAGTACAGAGTGATTTCTATCTATCAGTATGCAAATAAGGGTTATCAGTTGTTCTGAGTTAAAGTATTTGTTGATGCGAGCTTGGATTAAGTGTTTGATTAATCTTAAGTAGTTCATAGATTATTTTGAATTGAGTTCAAGTGAATTATTTCTTCTGAAACTTTCAGCTTTTTGGATTGGTTTAAGGAAGTGTGTACTTAATGATTATGGTGTTTTGCATGGGTGTTGTCTGACCTTGTGTTTAACACTACATGTGAGGCTTGTGGAAGCATGTTGAAGTATGTTGGGATATGTTTTGGTCCTAATTATGGATTTATGTAGGTCATATTTCATTCCTATCCATCGCGAGAATGCTTAGGTGCTGACCTATTTTGAATTTGTATGTATAATGGTTAGTGGCTGACATTGGAGAAAGTTTTTGAGCTAGAGATAGATATAAATATGTAAGTGTTGATGCAAGTGAGAGAGGAAAAGAGCAAGAAGCAAGATAGATGCAAGATTGATGTGAGTGATGTGAATTTAAGCATAGAAATGTGAACTTCATGTTAGGGTTCCTAAAGGTAGTGAGCTGAAGGCATCCAAAATATTTCACGTGAGACTATGACAGTGTGCGAGCAATTGTGGTGGACTCCTTGTTGCATTGAGAAATGTTCTCTATGTAACATTCTTCTTCTATCTTCTTTTATTCTTTCTATGGTAGTGATCCCTAGCTATGATCCCTTTTGGACAATGTGTCTTATTCTGGAAATGAGCCCTTTTGTACCAGTTTTATTATTACGTATATTGTGAGCTAATCCTCACCATGGTTTTTCCCTCATTGGGTTTTCCACACAAATGTGGTGTTCTCTTGTGTATGGTGTTGTGATTTTAGTTTGTATTATTTTCATTTCATGTTTACTCAGACTAACAAAATAAGAGTTTAATGAATGCTTGTGTATTTGAATATTGTTGAGGGTTTTGAAGGTTTAATCTACTACAATTGATTCACCCCCCCTCTCAGTTGTCTTGTTCATTTCAACATTATAGTCATCAAGAATCAAATCGTATGAACCTAGAACTCCATCAAATATTAAATTCAATAAATCATTAGAAAAATAATTGATTTTTAGAAAATGAATCTATAGAAGATGCATGCAACCATGCTAATATTCAAAATATAACACAAGATAAGTTCATAAAATAAATTTTTATATTAATTTTGGTAGTTTCTTGGAAACAATTATAAGTTCCCTCTTTTACAATAAAAAAAGGAACAACCTTTTATTTCAAATAAAAATGAAAGGCTTAGATTAATTTCCAATTAATGGCTCAGATCTATATAAACTAGGGTGGTTTACATTGTATTTAATATTGGAGGTGCAATAAATGCTTACAAAATATTCCGTTTTATCTCCAAATTAAAACTTTGTTACAAGATTGATTTTGATACCTATACTCATTTCAAAATTTAAAATAAACACTCATTGTTGATCCCAGAAATATTTTACATAGTTGGCACATACTTTGGAATAGATTCTTATGTGGACCAGCATTAAATATTGGACTACATTTAATATTTAGTTTAATTTAGTTACAATCTTTTCTAGATTTTCTCCTAGAATCTTGGGGATACACAATACCTCCTAGGCTAACAATCATTGACATGAATCCATATGCATTTCCCATTTTGATTTATTTAATCTTCTTCCAAGAATAATTTGATGATAGCTTCTCGATTTTTGAAAATCCACAACTTTATCTCAAGATCCTGAAAATCAAATACCATCCTTATTAGCTCACATGTTGAAAATCCAATCCCTAAAACATAAAAAATAAACCTTTTTGATATTTTGGTTCCATCATAGAATTTTTGAAATTTTAGCCCTATCAGAGAGCTTAGGTTGTCAAGAATTTTGATGATTTTTGAATTTTGAGAAATTTTCCTTTTCGAGAAATTTCCCATTTCAAGAATTTTCCATTTCAAGAAATTTTCCATGTTGAAAAAAAATCTATTTCAAGAAATTTTCCCTATTAGAAAATTTCAGAACTCTGAAAGAGCTTTGGATTTTTTCTGAAAAATGGAATTTTGAGGATTTTTGAGCTTTGCAAATTTTTGAACTTCATAGTTTTTTGAATTTTGTAGATTTTTGAATTTCACAAATTTTTCACCATTTTTTGTGATAGGTGAATTCCTTAGGATGAAGAAATTCTAAAAAATGGGAAATTTCATGGGATGAAGAAACCCCTAAAAAGCAAGAGAACTTGAACTTTAGACCCTCAAAATTATTTTCAATGACTTCCCACTTTCCCTTTCTTAGTTTCAACTATTTTAATCTTCCCTATTTGATGATAACTTGATAAATAATAAGATGAGACAAAAAAGAAAATGTTTGATGACTTCTCTCCTAAAGAGAAAATAGAAGGAACTTACAAAGAAAAAAGGAAAAATGGGGTCCCTATTTGGATGGGGCATGTGTGCAAGGTACAAAACCCTTCACTCCCCTAGATTAAAATAAGCTCCAAATGTATTTGTAAAAACACCAAAAATTATACCTTTAATAAGATCAACCTAACCCCTAACCCTACACACCCCTCTGAATGAAATAGGCTCCAAATAGGGCTACAAAAATACCATCATTCCCTCCCTCCAAAATGAAATGGGACTCAAACTCAACTATAAAAATAGAAAATATAGGAATTTAATAAAATAAGGCTAAACCCAACCTCACTCCACCTAGAATAAAATGGATGCCAAATGTAACTTTGAAAACACAAAAAATAGAACTTTAATAATATCAAGCTCAATCCCTCTTGTCATTATCCCTATAAAATAGGCTCTAAACACGACTATGAAAACATTAAAAAATATATTTTTAATAGGGATAAACCACTTCACTCCTCCCAAAATGAAATTGTCTTCGAATGTGGCTATAGAAAGGAAAATAAATAGAACTTTAATAAGATTAGGTTAAATAAATGGGCTCTAAATGTGTCTGGAAAAAATAGATCAAAAAATAAACCTCTAATAAGATTAGGCCAAACCCCCCTTCTCTCACCCCATAATGAGATGATCTCTATGAAAACACCAATAATTAGACCCTTAATAAGATAAAGCTAAACCTCCCTTCACTCTGCCTAGATTAAATGGGCTACAAACAACTACAAAAACACCAAACACATAGACCTCTAATAAGATTAGGTTAAAACCACCCCTTCTCTCCCCCTCAAATTATATGGGCCTCAAACACATATTTGAAAACACTAAATAATTAGACCTTTAATAAGATTAGGCTAAATCACCTTCAAAAAATGAAATGGTCACTTGACAAGGCTATGGAAACCTAAAAACTCCGAGCTTTGTTGAGATCATGATAACCCCCTTCACTCCACCCAAAATATAATGAGCTCCAAATGTGGCTTAAAAAACTCTAAATATTAGACCTTGAATAAGATTAGGATAAAGCCCCTTTAGTCCCCCTAGAATGAGATGGGCTCTAAACAAGGCTCTAAAAACACCAAAAAGTAGACCTTTAATAATACTATGCTAAACCCCCCACACTCCCCATATAATGAAATAGGTTCTAAACAAGGCTCCAAAAATACCAAAAATTAGACATTTAATAAGATTAGACTAATCCCCTTCACTCCCATCTAAATGAAATGGGATAGAAATATGACTATGAAAAAAATAAGAAATTAGAGATTTAAAAAGAACACAATAACCCCACTTTCACTTTTCTCAAATGAAATGGGCTCCAAACGTAATTGCAAAAACATAAAAAAAAGCCTTTTAATAAAATTAGGATAAAACTACCCTTCACTCTACCAAGAAAGAAATGGGCCCTAAATATGATTGTTAAAACACCAAAAGTTAGTCCTTTAATAAAATAAGGCTAAACCATCCCTTCACTCCCCCTAGAATGAAATGGCCTCTAAAAGTGGTTGCGAAAACACCAAAAATAAGACCTTTGGTAAGATTAGGCTAAACTCCCTTTCACTACCCCCAAAGTGAAAATAGATTCAAATCCAGTTATGAAAGCACCAAAAATTAAATCTTTAATAAGATGAGGTTAAACCTTCTTTCACTCCTCCCATAATGACATGGGCTCCAAATGCGACTATGAAAACATGAAAATTATAAATTTAATAAAAGTAGGCTAAACCCCTCCTTCACTCCACCCATAATTAAATGGGCTCCAAATGTAGGTATGAAAAAATAGACTCTTAAAAATATCAAGTTAAACCCCCCTTTAATCCTCAAAGAATGAAATGGGCTCCAAACAAGGTTACAAAAACATTAAAAATAAACATTTAATAAGATCAACATAAACCTCCTTGCTTTAATACCCCAAAATGAAATAGGCCCCAAAAATGATTATGATAAGATGAAAAATTAGACCTTTAATTAGATGAAACTAAACCACCCTTCATTCCCCTTAAAACAATATGGGCTCTTATTGGGAAAATAAAAAATAATTAGACCCTTAAATAGATCAAGCTAAACCTTTCCTTCACTCCCATAAGATTGAAATGGGCTTCAAACATAGTTGTGAAAACATAAAAAATTATAACTTTAAAAAGCTCATGGTAAAACAAATCATTCACTCCCACAAGAATGAAATGAGTTACAAATTAGGCTAAAAAAGCACCAAAAAATAAACCTATAATGAAATCAAGCTAAACCCATACTTTACTCCAAATAATATGAAATGGGATTGAAAGTATGTGTATTTTGTGTATTCATTGATGTCAATAGATCTATGTTGTTTTTCCATTCATGTCAACCTTGGTGATGCTTTGATTTGTTGCATTATGTTGCCATTAGTAGTATCATTGGTATCAACCTCTAGTGTTTCTTTGATAATCATGTGTATGGTTGAGTTGTTATGTTGCAGTTGGTTTGGTTGTAATAAGAAGGTGTTTTAGATGATGAGAATGTGTTTGTGGTGCTTGGTTTCCAAGTGCTTTTGAGAAAATTTCAAGAAAAGAGAAATAGCATGGTTGAGAGGTGTTAAGTGTAGTAATTTGGTTTTACTCCACATTTCTTCATGGTTGAAGATCTACTTGTGTAGATTGGATATGCTGATCAAAGGTTTTTAGATGCATTATATCTAGAGTTTCACATTTTGGATCATTGTGTAGAGGAAGTTATGTTCACCAGTATGTGAACTTTGTATTATAGTGGTGTTTGGGAGAAATAGTTTTTCTCCGCATTTCTCCATAGTTTGGTTTTTGGTCTTGTAGATCCAAGGGTGTGCTTATATTGATCTTTTCTATCTCCAATCCGAGTTGTTCAAATTTTGGTGCTCTGCAATATTGGATTCATGTTTTATAGTATGTGGAAAGTTAATTGGGTGTGCAGGATGAGTATGTTCTTTAGGTGAAATTTGTTGCAAAGGAATTTGTTGGATTTTAGGGTGTTTATAGAATATTCCAGATTCTTTTCAAGTGATTTATGTTGTCTGTGAGTCATTTTTGGATATAAGGAAGCATGTATTTAAATTTTTAATGGTATTTATTGAAAGTCTATTGGAGAGAAGCAATTCATACTGCAATCTGCATACCTAATAGAGTTCAACAAAATGAAAATAGTTCAAAGACTCCCTATTAGTTATGGTATGGAAGGACACCAACTATCAAATATTTCAGTGTTTAGAAGCAAATTCTATATTAGGAGAGATGAAGAGAACTTAGGAAAGTTTCATGCAAGATCTGATGAAGGAATCTTCCTTGGATATTATATAAAAATTAAAGCTTAGTAATGCTACAAAAAAATTCTGAGAAGGATAGTTGAAAGTGCAAGTGTCAAGGTGGATGAAGATCTATATAAAATTTTAGTGATGATAGATGGATATGAACCAAAATAGTATTCTTGGAAAGAAGAATAAAAGCATAAAGGTAAGGAAAATGAAGTACAAATTGAAAAGGAAGAAGCTCTAGAAAAGATCTCTAAAACCCCTAAGTATGTCCAAAAGAATCATTCAGAAGATCAAATTATTGGTGACAAAAGAAAAGGTGTATTGACAAGAAGAAAGGTTGCTATGATAGAATAATACGTAAACTTTTTTTCTTTCAAAAGTTGAACCTAAAACTATGATAGAGGAATGCAAACATGAGTATTGGATCAAGGATATGGAAGAAGAACTGATGCAGATTGAGAAGTATTAGACTTGGGAACCTATCCCAAGACTATCAAACAAGAATGTGATTGGAACTAAGTGGGTGTTATAGAATAAATTGAATGAGAGTGGAAAATTTGTTAGGAATAAGGAAAGGCTTGTTTGTAAAGGTTACTCTCAAATGGAAGGAATATATTTTGAGGAGATATTTTCTTTGGTGGCAAGGATGAAAGCTATTAGGATCTCTTTGTCTTTTGTAGCACACAAATATTTCAAAGTGTATCAAATGGATGTGAAGTCTGCATTCTTGAATGGTGAATTGGAAGAATAAGTTTGCATTGAACAACCAAAAGGATTTCAATTATTAGATAATCATAATATGGTCTACAGATTGAAGAATGAATTATATGGAATCAAGCAAGCTCCTAGAGCTTGGTATGGAAGATTGGATAGGTACTTGTTGTAACAAGGATTCAATAAAGGTACTACAAATAGTAATCTTTACTTTAAGGTTGAAAAAGATAAAATATTGATTGTAGTAGTGTATGTTGATGACATAATCTCTTGAGGTATTGAAGCAATGTGCAAGAGATTTACAAAAGAGATGCAAAAAGAATTTGATATGTGTATATTTGGGGAGATGAATTCATTTCTTGGACTAAAAACAATCAAATATAAAAAGATATATTCATTTCACAATCAAAGTATGTCAAGGAAATATTGAAGAAGGTTGGAATGGAAGACTCGAAACTAGTATGTACTCTTATGGTTGTTGGTTGCAAGTTGAGAAAGAATGATGAGTCGCTTAAGACTGATAAGAGAAAGAACATATCAATGATTTGAAGACTGTTGTATCTAACTTCTACTAGTCTAGATATCATGCATGTAGCTTTTATTGTGGCTATATTTAAAGAATATCCCAAAGATTCACATGTGGAAGAAGTGAAAAGATATTCAAATACTTAATAGGAACTCCAGAACATGGCTTATGGTATCCATGGGATACTGACATCTCTCTAAGTGCTTATACAAATGTAGATTGGGTAGGTTGTGTGGATGATAGAAAAAGTAAAAGTGGTGGAATATTATTTCTTGGAAATAGGTTAGTGTATTGGCTAGGAAAGAAGTAGGATTTAGTATCATTATCTACTATAGAGGCAAAAAACATTGTTGTAGCATAATTTTACACACAATTGTTATGGATGAAGAAAATTTTGAAGGATATCATCTAGTGATATATGATGAATCAATTTCTATCTTTTGTGATAAAACAAGTGCTATTAAAATTTCAAAGAATACAGTAATGCATTCAAGAAAAAAATTTATCTCAATCCGGAATCACCTTTTAAGAGAGAGGGTTGTAGAGAATGAGGTGAAGTTGGAGTATGTTCCTACTATGGATCAAGTTGTAGATATCTTCACTAAGGCTCTTCCCAAGGATAATTTTGATTATCTCCAAGAGAAGTTGGGGGTTATTTCCCCTCCTTTAAACTAGATGCATAAGAATGTGCATCATTCCAGTGCATCCCAAGATTCATTCTTTATTCTGGACTGATCTTGGTGGCTACCTCTCAAGGGGAGAAGGTAGTGGCATTATAGGTTGTAGTTAGGGGGAGTAAGTGTTTTCATTATATGGTATGTATGTGTCTTTCCCTTTTCAGTTGTTTCAAAGGTTATTGTTGGTTGGTGCAAAGAAGTGGAATGTGTAGGTGTGAAAAAGGGTGTGAAGAAAAATTGAGTGCAGTAAAAAGGAAAGGTAGTTGTAGAGCAGTTGTTGTCCCTTATAAGTGTTTCCTTTGTGAGAGAGAGGAAGTATGTATGTTTGATGTCAAAAGGGAAGAGATAAAAGTGTTTTTATTTTCCATTGATTTCAAAGGGGGGGAGATTAAAGTGAAAAAAGGAGAGAATAATCTTAAAGGGGGAGAGAGAGTTAAGTCATGAGAAAGAGAAAGTATTGTACAAAGTTGATGCTTGTGTAAGGGGGAGCAGTGTGCATTGTGGTGCAGTATGTGTTTTAGTAATAAAATTTGTTGCTATTATTATTGATGGTGTTTACATCATGTGGTTTCATCAATGAAAAAGGGGGAGATTATTGTAAGTATGTGTACTTTATGTTATCATTGATGCCAACAAATCTATGTTGTTGTTGCATTGATGCCAACCTTCGTGATGTTTTGATTTGTTGCATTATGTTGTCATTAGTAGTGTCACTAGTGTCAACCTCTAGTGTTTCTTTGATAAGCATGTGTATGGCTGAGTTTCTATGTTGCAGTTTGTTTGATTGTGATAAGAAGGTGTTCCAAATGATGAGAATGTGTTTGTGGTGCTTGGTTTCTAAGTGCTTTCAAGAAAATATGAAAAAAGAGAATATAGTGTGGATGAGAGGTTCACTGTAGTAATCTGGTTCTACTCCACATTTCTTCATGGTTGAAGATATGTTTTTACAAATTGGATATGTTGATCAGAGATGTTAAGGAGGTGTTATATCTAGAGTTTTAGGTTCTGGATCATTGTGCAAAGGAAGTTATGTTCACCATTATGTCAGCTATGTATTGCAAATTTTGTCTAGGAGAAATGGTTTTGGTCCACATTTCTCTACAACTTGGTTTCTAGTCTTACAGATCTGAGGGTGTTCTTATATTGATCATTTCTATCTCCAGTCTAATTTGTTCAAATTTTGGTACTCCGTAAGGTTGGATTCATGTGTTACAGTATGTGAAAAGTTAATTGGGTGTGTAGGATGAGTATGTTCTTTAGCTAAAAGTTGTTGTGAAGGAATTTTTTAGATTTCAAGGTGTTTGTGAAATATTCCAAATTATTTTCAAGTGATTTATGTTGTCCATGAGTCATCTTTGGATCTAAGGAAGTGTGTACTTAAATTTTTAATGGTGTTTACACTAATTACTGATATGCTTTGGTGTTTTTGGAAGAGTGAAATGGAATGTATGTGTATATTTTGGTTCGAGTTAAGGTGTGGTATGGTCCTGGAGTCACCAAAAAAGTAACACTTCTACTTTTTTTAACTAGTTTGGGCTCTCCTTGTGATTTTGGCTTAATATTGCCTTGATTTAGTGTTGTAATGTGGATAACACATTCACATTAGGTCTTAGGCCCTTGTGAACTAATGGAATTTAATGGTGCCTTGCAAAAGTGTTATGAAGTGTTGTAACACACTTTCACACTTTTCTAGGGTTTTATACATAATTTTAATCATAATCAACCTTAATCTTGCCTTATTTGGAGTGTTGTGAAGTGTTGCAACACAATACACTTCTCTAGGCTTGTAATTAATAATTGGGCTTTCTTATGCTTTAATTAGCCCTATTTTGCATCCACAAGCCTCATTGATTACATCTTTTCAAGAATAATCTCAACACCAACCAGTAATCAATCATAATTTAGGTGTTCCTGGATTGTGTGGCCCAGATTTAATGTTTGGGACTCATTTTCCATGTTGGATGAATGAGTCTCACCTAGCTCTTTTTGGCCCCAATGCAGGTTTCACACATTTCTAAGCACTTTTCAATTTTGGTCCCATACATTATGTCTAGTGGGACTCATTTTCCACCTTGGGCGAATGAGTCTCATGTGACCAAAATTCAAATTTAATTCAAATTTTTACTGATATTTTATTCTCCTCGATATGATGTCGGCTTGTAGTGTTGTAATTTCAGAAGTTCTTGCATAATTGAGTATAAATACAAGGTTCTTTCACTCATATTCTCACCTAGAAAATTTTGCAATCATTCAAGAGTTCACAAGAGCATTTAAGGAATTTCAAGGGAAGATTATGAAGAATTTTAGAGCATTCTTCAAGTTCCAATCATCATGTCAAAAATTGCATTCTTCATGTTTGTTATTGTGCTAACAATTGTGATGTAGAGTTCATGATCCAAGCAAGCATTTGAAGCAAGATCAACATCATTCAAGCAAGAGTCAAGAACCACATCCATTGCAGCCATTTCAAGCATACTTGTAGCACCTTATTGCTAGGGTTTGGTGAGTTGCAACATTGTCTTTTGTTCATTCATAATTCTCCTTTCATATTTTCTTTCATTTCAAGGTTTAATTACCAACAAGGGGTTTGACCAAGAAAAACCCTTATTCACTAACCCCACAACATTTTCCCCTCTTCTTGTGTGTGATTTGCAGGGCTAGGTTGTATATTTGTCAAGGAGAAAAGTTGGAGAAAAGTTCTCAAATCCCTAAAGTTGTCATCAAGCCATGGAGAAGCTTGGAGAAGGCCTATAGGTGGGAATTTCTAGTTTCAACTCCAGAAACCAATCAAGAAGAGTAGAGTAGATTGAGAGGAACAAAATCTAGTTTAGAAATTGAGAAAAAGAAGAAGTGGACTGATTCACCACTATTGGAGAATGAGTCCCACTATACAAGACTAAAAAATATTTTTATAGGTATGGATACCCTTATGGTTGATACCTATATCAACACATTTTCCTAGAAACTGGACTAATTCACCCAGCTTGTAAAATGAGTTCCAATCAACATTAACAATATATTTTTTAGTGATCTAGACCACCATTCTGCCTTCTTCAATTTCCTAGGTGCACACTTCCAGTTTTATAGCTTTTTGTTGCATTTTACTTGTCTTTTTAGGTCATTTAGAGTTAGTTTTCATTCAATTAGGGCTTTGTTTTACAACTTGCATTGCATTGTCTTTTACAAGTCTAAACTTGGTGGTGAATCCCTCATTAGATCATATTCATTTCTTGGGACAACCCTATTACAAGATTTCAATCTCCTTTGCATTGAGATCTCTAGGGTTATCCTTGAGTGGAATCTCTTTGAATGTGGGTCTAAATCAACCATATCATATCACAACACTCACATTTTTAATAGGTTCCATTTTAGTGAACCTGCATTTAGGACATTGAAATTCTAATTTGGAGTGCATTTGCATCCTAGATTTAGCTTGCATTAATATTGCATTAAGATTTGTATTAGTTAATTTGCATTCAAGGGTTTCAAAGTTGCATTAGTGAAAAGCTCATTTAGCTTGCATTATTGCATTCAATTTAATTGAAAATTAATCAAATTCTACATTTTTATCACATACATAGCTCATAAAACATAAAAATCATAAGATTCAATTTAAAAATTCTGAAAATTTTCAAACAAATTAGTTCCTAGACTCATTTCCCACCTTGGGCTAATCAATCCCTTTGTGTATTTTTCACTGCACTTTCTGGCATTTATAGTTCATTTTCTAAGTTTTTGTTTGCTACTATCACCTTTATATTTTAGTTTTCATACTTTCTATTTCATTTAATTCATTGCATTTAGCTTAAATTCATTCATCTTGTGCACTGCTTAAAATCAAATTTGCATTTACAACATTGTTGCATAGTTTAGAATTTGAAATTTGCATTATGGATATATGCTTTAGCAAGCTTTGGATTTCATTAAATTCCTTAGTTGATGTGTCAATTTGTTCCATTGGAGATGAACCTAATGAAATAGAACTCACTCATGCTCACTCAACTCCTAATGCATGTCCTCCTCGTGATGTTGACATCATTGGAGAAGATGATGACAACATGAATAAGTTCCTAAACGATTGTGTTAATAACCTTGAAGCTAACACATCCTTTTATCCATCCATGAACCAACCAAATCCTCCTACCATACCACCTCTTAAGATATTTGGTTACTTACATCCTAAAACAAAAGTTGAGCCTAATTTCCTTACAATAGGTGAACCTATTTCCTCTAGAAAAGAAAATGCTCAACCATTTTATGATAACAAGGTAACAAACACTCCCATCAATCTTGAAGAAAAATATGGAAATGGATTCACAATCTTGATCAAACAAGGATGTGACAAAAGTGAACATGAAATTCATCAACTCCTAGAGCAAATACCAACTGATAAAAACACAAAAGGGTTAGGATATCAAGATCCCTCTCATAACAGAAATCCTCCTAGAGAATATCTAAGGCTTCAAAGTGATGGTATGGTGATCTTTGATTCCCATCCTGATTTGAATGTCCTTGTTCCTAAGGAACAAACACTGACTAATAACAATGACAAGGATGAGACGATCACCATAGGTCCTCCTCAACATTCAACTAGAGAAGTTTTTGAATCTAGAAAATGAAAAAGACCTTACAAATTACAAAAATTACAACCTCCTCATCCACCACTCGAAAGTGAAAGGAAACTAAAATTAATTTTTAGCAAAGAACTAATAACATTACCACCTATGAATAGACTAGTACTATATCCTAAAGACAAAAAAGTCCCACATTGCACATATCATCGAATTTTGAGACACAATACTGATGAATGTTGTGCATTCCAATTAGTATTGAAAAAAAATCATTTTGATGGCAATGATTGCCATCATGTGATTTCCTAGATTAATATTGTTTCACCCCTTGTCATGTAATAGTTGTAGAATATTATATTCTTACTATTACATGACCTTTCCCATCACCTACCTCAACTCATTCTTTTATCACACTCATTGGGGACAAGAAATTGATAGCCTTGTCCTAGTAATTCATTTGTCATTGTCCCTTTGGTTTGTTGTTCACCTTCCACTTATACAAACTAAGATTGGGAGGAAAATGACTTGATCATAGGTTGAATCGCATTTTCCATACTAGTCTTTTGCATTATTTTCTTTTTCATTTTCTTTGGTGTGATTTCATGTGTGTAATCTGATCCCCCATGATGTTTTATTTGATGTTCTCTCTCTTTGTGACATTCCTCTATTTGTACCTTCATTCTTCTCTATGTCGTACATCTCTTTTTCCTTTTCATTTTATCTCTTTTACTTGTCTTGTGTCTTCCTTTTGGGGATGACACAAGGCATCAAGACACCCTATGTATCTTCCATGTTGACCCAAAAGGCTTTATTTTTCATTTTCTCTTTTTCCCTTTTTGTCTTGTGTTTTCCTTTTGGGGATGATGCAAGGCGTTGAGACACCCTATGTCTCTTCCATGTTGACCCAAAACGTTTTTCTTTGTTTTCTCTCTCTTTGTGTCATTCTTCCAATTTTGTGTATTTAGGGGATGATGACAGTTCCAAGCTCTCTAAAAACATTGCAGCAAAGAACATACTGACCCCAAATCCATAGATCCCTTATGTGTTTGGTGTTTTCATTCTACGGGCAACCCCTCACTTTTCTTTTTCTCCCATATGACACAACCTTACTCGGAAACATATGGCTTGGCATAGGGCTTTCCAAGTTGGATCTCATGTCTTCTTTCTTGTTTGCATTTTTCATTTTCTACTTTAAAGTACTTGCTCACAGTATGGTGTTTAACAATTTCTTTAAAGTGGGGGCATACATTGGCATTATTATTTTGCATTTTCCTTTTCTCAGTTCTTGGTGTAATATTCTTACTTCATATGATGTGTTTGTTGCTTTGTGGAGGACATTGGGTGTAATGTCCTTTAGAAGTGTGATCTCTCTTAGCATATTACATTCCTCTTAGTCACTTGATGTGACACACTGCATCCCCTAAGTTGTGAATTTTCTATTCTTTGATTGGTCCTCTCTTGGAGACATTAGGCACAATGTTCCCTAAGTTAAAGACCTCACATGAACTAAGCAAGAATCCTTTGAAAAATTCCTATTTTTAAAATTTTTCATTTATTTTTATATGGCCACCTTGCATAAAATAACTTGCATAACTGTGGAGCCATCTTGTTTGTTCATGAGCTCCAAGCATACGAAGTTTTGCTTGTCTCATGAAGCTCTAAAATCATTTTTGTGTGGCACCTTATTAAAGTTATCAGGAGGTATAACTTTGGTATGGTTTGAGCGGGAAGCCCAATCTAAGGCATGACTTTCCCAATAGCCACTTGCATGTGTGTGAGTGCATACCAGCCATGAGTGTATGTGTCTCACCCATTAGGACTTCTCACCCGATAGATAGCGAGGATTTTTGTCACCTCATAGTGAGTATGAATTTTTTGGAAAATAAGCCTAGATCTGATCCACATTGGGATGGAAAAATAGTTGAAGCTTGATCTAATTCTTTTATTTTTTATTTTTCTCTTTTCATCTTTGGCAGTGTATGCTTGGTCCTTGTCACTTTTCTTTATATTATTTTCATGTGTGTTCCTTTTTTCCTATGTTGGTTTGTCATCAGATCTTGATTGTTATCTCATCTTATTGGCATTGGTGCATTTTAACCCCTCTTCATGCATGATTGTCTACTTTAGTGTTAGTTTGAAGCAAGTTCATCCTCTCACTAAAGTGGGGGCTAGATGTAGTCACCAAAAAAGTAATCCTTCTACTTTTCTGACTTTTTCAGGCTCTCCTTGTTATTTTGGCTTAATATTGCCTTGGTTTAGTTTTGTGATGTGGATAACACATTCACATTAGGTCTTGGGTCCTTGTGAACTAATGGAATTTAATGGTGCCTTACAAAAGTGTTGTGAAGTGTTGTAACACACTTTCACACTTTTCTAGGGTTTTATCAATTAACTAAACATAATAAACATAATTTTAATCATAATCAACATTAATCTTGCCTTATTTGGAGCATTGTAAAGTGTTGTAACACACTTTCACACTTCTCTAGGCTTGTCATTAATAATTGGGCTTTCTTATGCTTTAATTGGCCATATTTTGCATCCACAAGCCTCATTTATTGCATCTTTTTGAGGATAATCCTAACACCAACTAGTAATCAATCATAATTTAGGTGTTTCTGGCTTGTGTGGCCCAAATTTAGTGTGTGGGACTCATTCTCCACCTTGGGAAAATGAGTCCCACCTAGGTCTTTTTGGCCCCAATGCAGGTTTCACACATTTCGAAGCCCTTTTCATTTTTGGTCCCATACATTATGTCTGGTGGGACTCATTCACCACCTTGGGAAAATGAGTCTAGTGTGACCAAAATTCAAATTTAATGCAAATTTTCATTGGGATTTTATTCTCCTAGATCTTGTGTCGGCTTGTAGTGTTGTAATTTTGGGAATTCTTGAATAATTGAGTATAAATACAAGGTTCTTTCACTCATATTCTCACCTAGAAAATTTTACAAGCATTCAAGAGTTCACAAGAGCATTCAAGGAATTTTAAGGGAAGATTATCAAGCATTTTAGAGCATTCTTCAAGTGTCAATCATCATGTCAAATATTGCATTCATGTTTGTTATTGTGCTAATAATTGTGATGTAGAGTTCATGATCCAAGCAAGCATTTCAAGCAAGATCAACATCATTCAAGCAAGAGTCAAGAACCACATCCATTGCAGCTATTTCAAGCATACTTGTAACACCTTATTGCTAGGGTTTGGTCAGTTGAAACATTGTCTTTTGTTCATTCATCATTCTCCTTTCATATTTGCTTTCATTTCAAGGTTTAATTACCAACAAGGGGTTTGACCAAGGAAAACCCCTATTCACTAACCCCACAACATTTTCCCCTATTCTTGTGTGTGATTTGTAGGGCTAGGTTGCACATTTTCTCAAGGAGAAAAATTGGAGAAAAGTTGTCAAATCCATAAATTTGTCATCAAGCCTTAGAGAAGCTTGGAGAAGGCCTATAGGTGCCAATTTACAGTTTTGGATTCAGAAACCAGTTAAGAAGAGAAGAGTAGACTGAGAACAAAAGAATCCAATTCAGAACTTCTAGAAAAGAATAAGTGGACTGATTCACCACTATTAGCGAATGAGTCCCACTGTACAGAACTAACAATTTTTTTTACAGATCCAAATTCCCTTTTAGCTAAAACTTGTATATGAACATTTTCCCAAAAATTGGACTAATTCTCCCAGCTTCGAAAATGAGTCCTAGTCAGCATTAACAATAAATTTTTTAGTGATCCAAACCTCCATTCTATCTTCAATTTCCCATGTGCACACTTCTTGTTTTATATATTTTTGTTGCATTTTACTTGTCTTTTTAGGTCATTTAGAGTTAGTTTGCATTCAATTAGGGATTTTTTTTACAACTTGCATTGCATTGTCTTTTCCAAGTCTAAACTTGGTGATGAACCCTTCATTAGATCATATTCATTTCCTAAGACAACCCTATTGCTAGATTTCAATCTCCTTTGCATTGATATATCTAGGGTTATCCTTGAATGGAATCTCTTTGAATGTGGGTGTGAATCAACCATATCATATCACAACACTCACATTTTAATAGGTTCTAGGTCCACTTTCATTTCTTTCCACCCCCAAAATGCTTAGTTTTGAACTAATTTAAATTTTGATGGTTGAGGTGCATATCCAACCTTGTCAATTATTTTCAAGGTTGAGGATGGTATAAATAAGTGTTGAGTTGATGGAGAATTGATGTATGGAGTGTGTGATGTGAAGCACATAGTTGTGAAGTGTGAAAGTATGAAATTCAATGTGAGCTTTAATGGGTCAGACTAATAGAAGTAGTGAGAAGAAGGTGTTTATATTCTTCAAAGAGGCTACAAATGTACTGGAAATGTTGTGGATTTTCCTATTGATTTGAGATTTATTTCTCATTATAGCATTCTTCTTTCTTCTTTTCTGAAATCTAGTAGTGAGCCCTTGGTAGTGATCCTTTCTTTTCTTTTGGGAAGTGAGCCTATTGTATTTTGTGTTGCAATTACTTTATATTGTGAGCTAATCCTCATTGTGGTTTTTCCCTTCTTGGGTTTATCATGTAAATCCATTGTTTTCATGTGGATGTGTTTTCATTACCATTTCTCATGTTTACATTCTACTAATGCATGATAAAGGTTTAAGTGGTTATTAAGGATTTAAGGACTAATACAGATTTGAATTGTAAAGAGGGTTTTAATGTTTTAATAAATAATTGATTCACTTCCCCCTCTCAGTTTTCTAGTGCATTCAACAAGTGGTATCAAAGAAAGGTTCCTTGGAAGAAAGCTTAACAACTTGAGGTAGATCTAGGATGGTGCACAAGAAGCAGGCTCCTCTATTTGATGCATTTGATTATGCATTTTGGAAGATCGGGATGAAAGGTTTCCTTGTTTGACTAGAGTTGGTAGCTTGCAAGTCTATTGAATCTAAATATATTATTCCTACAAATGGTTTGATCACTGATGATGAGATAAAGGCCTATGAGAATAATGGAAAAGCAAGGTATGATTTTTTTATTTTTCTTTCCAATACTAAACTTGTGAAAGTTATGAATCTTAAAACTGCTAATGATATCTAGAAAAAAGATGGAAATTATTTATGAAGGAGATTGTAAGGTAAATCAAGGTACTTGATGTAAAACCTAAATATTAAGTTTGAAAACCTGTTGATGTCAGAGGATGAATATATTACTAGCTACATGCAAAAAATAGACGAATTTTTCTATTCAATTAGAGGTCTTGGTGGAACTCCTGAAGATGATGAGGTTGTAAAGAAGGTACTGAGAAATATTCCTAAATCCTATAGTCATAATGTTTCTACCATTGAAGAATTTCAAATTCTAAATAATTATTCTAATGATCGATTGCTTGGTACTTTAACTACTTTGGAATTAAGAGAGTTTGGTTCAAGTGATTGAAAGAAAGAGACTTCTTTTAAAGTTGGAAAAGTAGAGAAGAATGAAGTATCTAATCCATTTTATGAGTTGGAAACAAACTTTGTGAGGAAATTGAAAAGGGGCACTAGAAAATACAAAGGTAAGTTACTTTTCAAATTCCTTAACTGTGAAAAGATTGGTCATTATGCTTCAAGATGTCTTGTCAAAGCTTGAAGAGATATACCTAAGGAGAATAAAGGTAAATCAATTAAGAAAATTTATTATGTTAGAGAAGATTCTAGTATATCTAATGATGAATCTAATTACCCTGATAATGAAGATGATGAATGCTTGTTCATGATTATAAATGTTGGAACTAATTCTACTAACTTTGAGAGATGTATGAAGGAAAGTGCTTTGAAAGTAGCTCATAATACTAAAGGAGCTATAGTGACTATTCTTCATGCTAGGGAGGAGAAGAATAACTAAATCATTGACAATAGATGCTCAAATCACATAGTAGGTGATTAGAGTAAGTTTTTTAAGATTGAAAAGTTTGAAGGTGGTTTAGTTAAGTTTGGTGATGGTACATCTGATAAGATATGCAAAAAGGGTTCAATTAGTTTTGATGGAAAGCATAATACAAATGATCTTTATGTTAAGTGTCTGGAACATAACCTTTTGAGTGGAGGAAAGATGTGTAGCAAAGGATATAATATTGTGTTTTAGAATAATGGTTGTGATATCAGAAAAGGCTCCAAAACTATGATTTCTATAGAAAGAAGGATAGATGAAAATGTTTATCAGCTTAAGGGTGCTAATGGTATGTGTTTTATGACTTAGATTAATGAAATTTTTCTATGGCATAAAATAATGTGTCACATCAATTTTGATAGCCTAGTAAGGATAAGTTCAATTCAAGTTGTGAGAGATCTTCCAAGGATTACAAATCTGAAGAAGGATAGATAAAAATGTTTATCAACTTAAAGGTGCTAATGGTATGTGTTTTATGACTTAGATTAATGAAATTTTTCTATGGCATAAAATAATGTGTCACATCAATTTTGATAGCCTAGTAAGGATAATTTCAATTCAAGTTGTGAGAGATCTTTCGAGGATTACAAATCTTATCAATGTTATTTGTAAGGAATGTTGGATTGGAAAGCAAGCTAGAAGTAGTTTCAAATTCAAAGAACAATCTTTTAGTGGTCCTTTGGATTTGGTGCATACAAACCTTTGTGGACTTACAAGAACAAGAAGTTTTCAAGGTGATAGGTATTTCATACTATTGATTGATGATTATTCTATAATGATTTGGGTTACTTTTCTCAAAGAAAATAAAGAAGCTCTAGATAAGTTTAAGGCATTCAAAGCTATGGTTGAGAATGAAATGGATATGAAGATCAAATTTTTGAGATCTAATAGACATGAAGAGTTCACCTCCAGTGAGTTTAACACTTTTTGTGAAGATCAAGGAATAAAGAGGCATTTGTCAGCCCCTAGAACTCCTCAGAAAAATGGAGTAAAACTATGATACAAGAAGAAAACCTACTAGAAGTCTATTGGAGAGAATAAATTCATACTATAGTATACATAGTTAAAAAAGTACAAGAAAAAGAAAATAGTTCAAAGACTCCCTATGAGTTATGGTATGGAAGGACACTGACTGTCAAATATTCCACAGTGTTTGGAAGCAAATTCTATATCAAGAGAGATGAAGAGAGCTTAGGAATGTTTGATGCAAGATCTTATGAAGGTGTATTCCTTGGATATTCTACAAAAATAAAAGCTCACCAATGCTACAACAAAAGGCTAAGAAGGATAGTTGTAAGTGTAAGTGTCAAGGTTATTCACAATTTCATGGAATAGATTTTGAGGAGAATTTTTTTCTAATGGAAAGGATGGAAGCTATTAGGATCTTTTTGGCCTTTGTAACACACAAATATTTTAAAGTGTATCAGCTGGATGTGAAGCCTACATTCTTGCATGGTGAATTAGAAGAAGAAGTTTACATTGAAGAATGAACAACCAAAAGGCTTTCAGTTATAAAATAATCCTAATATGGTTTGTAGATTAAAGAAGGAATTACATGGAATCAAACAAGCTCCTAGAGTTTGGTATGCAAGATTGGATAGGTACTTGTTGCAACAAGGATTTAACAAAGGTACTACAGATAGTAATTTTTACTTTAAGGTTGAAAAAGATGAAATCTTGATTATAGTTGTGTATTTTGATGACATAATCTTTGGAGGTAATGAAGCAATATGCAAGAGATTTACAGAAGAGATGAAAAAATAATTTGAGATGTCTATGCTTGGGGAGATGAATTTCTTTCTTGGAATACAAATCAATCAGAAAGAAAAAAATATATTCATTTCACAATCAAAGTATGTCAAGGAAATACTAAAGAAGTTTGGAATGGAAGACTCTAAATCAGTATGTATCCCTATGCTTACTAGTTGCAAGTTGAGAAAGAATGATGAATCCCATAAGATTGATCAAAGAAAGTACAAATAAAAGGTTGGAGGACTATTAGATCTCACTACTACTAGACTAGATATCATGCATGTAGTTTGTCTTGTGGTTAGATTTCAAGAAGATCCCAAAGAGTCACGTGGCAGCAGTGAAGAGGATATTTAGATACTTAAAAGGAACTTCGTAACATGGCTTGTGGTATCCAAAGGATACTAATTTCTCTTTGAGTGCTTATAAAAATGTATATTGGGAAAGTTGTGTGTATGATAGAAAAATTACAAGTGGTGGTGCATTTTTCTTGGAAATAGGTTGGTGTCTTGGCTATGCAAGAATTGGGATTCAATATCATTATCTACTACAAAGGAACATACATTGTTGCAGCATTATGTTGCACACAGCTGTTATGGCTGAAGAAAAATTTGAAGGATATCAAAGTAATATATGATGAACCAATTCCTATCTTTTGTGATAATAAAAGTGCTATTAACATTTCAAAGAATCTAGGAATGCATTCAAGAATAAAACATCTCAATTTGATATCACTTTTTAAGAGAGAAGGTTGTAAAGAATGAGGTGAAGTTGAAGTATGTGCCTAATAAGGATAAAGTTGTAGATATCTTCACTAAGACTCTTCCTAAATATACTTTTGTGTATCTTTGAGATAAGTTGGGGGTTATTTCCCCTCCTTATTTGAACTAGATGCATAAGAATATGCATCAATCTAGTGGATACCAACATTCACCCCTTATTCTAGAGTGATGTTGGTGGCTTCCTCTAAGGGGGAGCTGGTAGTGGCATTGTAGGTTATTGCAATTAGGGGGAGTAAGTGTTGTCATTATATGGTATATGGGTATGTGCAGGATCATGATGGCCCAAAAAGTGGTGATATGATGGGTATGTGTAGGGTATGTAGCTGATGACTTTTTTTACCCAAAATTGATGAAACAAAAAGAGTTTTTAAAGGAGATTCTCAGCTTTCCACCAATATAAATTATACTTTACTTTGAATTTAATAAATAATTATTATTCATTTTCTATTTGAATTATGACTAAAGTCCTGATTGATAGGTAGATTGAAAAACATCTTTAGCTTTCAAATAGCATCACATTTTTTGAATCTGAAACATGCGTCACATTTTATGCTTCACATACTATAGGATTAAAAAAAATTGAATTTCATGAATTTTTGACCAAGTTAAGGTGGTCGGAAATACAATTTTTTATATTTTAAAAAGTGTTAATAAAAAAATCATAATTATTAATTTACTTGGAAAAAAATTACAAAAAAATATGCATCACATCAAGACATGAGTCCTCTACTTATATGTAAAATATTATAAAAAAATATTATCATTTTATTGTGGTTAGGGTGGTTGGACATACACCTACTTATTTTTTCGGTAAAATTTAAGTACTACTGCATTGAAATTTCAAAATTTCACCAAATAGATTTTTAAAAAAAATAAACTTAGTATTTTAGAAACTACATTCAATTTGTTATAGATTCTATTCTTACATATTTTAAAATAATATAGATAACTTATTCAAATTTTTACGTCAAGTTGTCTAACTCTGATTCTTTTGAATTTTTTGCCACTTAAGGGCCTATTTTTTTCATGATGATCTTGCACATACCCATACAGGTGTCTTTCCTTTGTCAAGTGTATCAAAGGATATTGTTGGTTGGTGTAGAGAAGTGGAATGTGTCAGTGTGCACAAAAGTTGTGAAGAAAAACTAAGTGTAGTAAAAATGAAAGGTAGTTGTAGAGCAGTTATTGTCCCTTATAGGTGTTTCCTTTGGGGGAGAGAGAAAGTATGTATGTTTGATGTCAGGGGAAAGAGATACAAGTGTGTTGACCATTTCCATTGATGTCAAAAGGGGGGAGAGTGGAGTGAAAAAAGAGAGAGTAAGCTAAAATGGGGAGAGAAAGTTAAGTCATGAGAAAGAGAAAGTATTGGACAAAGTTGATGCATGTGTAAGGGGGAGCAGTGTGCACTATGGTGCAGTATGTGTTTTAGTAATTAGAGTTGTTGTTATTGGTTTTTTTTCAAATCACGTGTTTCCATTAATGACAAAGGGGGAGATTATTACAAGTATGTGTAGTTTGTTTTGTCATTGATGTCAATAGATCTATGTTGTTGTTTTATTCATTTCAACCTTGGTGATGCTTTGATTTGTTGTATTATGTTGTCATTAGTAGTATCACTACTGTCAACCTCTAGTATTTCTTTGATAAGCATTTCTATGGTTGAGTTTCTATGTTGTTGTTGGTTTGGTTGTGATAAGAAGGTGTTCCATATCATGAGAATTTGTTTGTGATGCTTGGTTTCCAAGTTTTTTTGAGAAAATTTAAAGAAAAGAGAAAATAATGTGGTTGAGATGTGTTCAGTGTAGTAATCTAGTTTTTCTCCACATTTCTTCATGGTTGAAGATCTTCATGTGTAGATTGGATATGTTGATCAGAGGTGTTTAGAGGTGTTATATCTAGAGTTTCAAGTTTAGGATCATTATGTAGAGGAAGCTATGTTCACCAATATATGAACTGTGTATTGCAGTGGTGTCTGGGAGAAATGGTTTTACTTTGTATTTCTCCACAATTTGGTTTTTTGTCTTATGAATCTAAGGGTGTGCTTATATTGATAATTTCTATCTCTAGTCTCAATTTCTCAAAATTTGGTGCTCTACAAGGTTGGATTCATGCATTACAGTATGTGGAAAGTTAACTGGGTGTGTAGGATGAGTATGTTCTTCAGGTGAATGTTTTTGTGAAGGAATTTGTTAGATTTTTGAGTGTTTATGGAATATTCTTGTAGATGCATAAAAATTTCCTCTTAATCATTTTTATCCATTGCATATTTTAATTGATCGCCTGCATAATCATATCTCCATAAAACCATTGAAATATAAGCATTTATTCATAACCATAATCCATTTACATAATCATTTAGTCATTTATCCATTATTTATCCATTTGCATATTTCATTATCCATTTCATAAATATTTACCATTTCATTAATCATTAATCTATAATCGCTTAAATCCATTCATTACACATGCATAATCATTATACTCGTACATTAAATATTTCGATTCATCACCATATTCATGTGCATATCTTTTATAAATCCATTAATTCATCCATTTGCATAAATCATTTCACTTTGACCATTTGCATGGTTATCCATTTGCATTAATCATTAAAATGCATTCATATATTTCATTAAATAATTTAAAATCTATAAATCAACTTTCATGAAATTAGCTCAAAATTGCACATTTTGAGCTTCTAAACATGAATCATGGCATAAATCACTCCACTCATTTCTCATTTCTCATTTTTCACCTTATGCATTCATCTATAAAAACCTCCTCCTCACTTTTTTGGGACACACACATTTGTTACTTTTGAAATTCGATTTCAATCTCTCTTCCACTCATCAAATGCATAAATCAAGAATCATGGTGAAATAAGAAAACAATGGAGCTGATTTTCCTTTGAATGCATTTATTTTAGTTTTGCATAGTTTAGTTTGAAATTTGCATTTGTATTCATTTGGAAAGCCTTTATTGATGATATGCTGAAATTTTGATTTGAATTTATAGATTAAATCATTTAGTTTTTAGTTTTCAGCATGTACAAAATGGTGAACCTAACGCAAATGATGTATACATTTTAATTGAAATTTCTATTAATGGCTCATGGAAGTATTCAAATTTGATCATATTATTATAGTTGCACTTTTATAAAATCAATCAAAAAAATTTAAAAAAAAAAACAAATAAAATTATAAAAAAAAATCCCAAATAAAATACTTGAGTGATAATCAAAGGAAAATTAACATCCTTATTCATTGTGTGAAAGTAATCATTAGCAAATGTATGTTTGCAAGAAATGGTTTGAATTAAATTTTATGCTTGTAAGATATGTGTTGAAACATTTTTTTTGGCAGAATTTTGTGCTTGACTATTGACATTGATAGGGTGATAATTCCTCTGTGGTTGCATATCTTCTAAAGGATTTATCTCATTCTCTTGGGATTCATATCCTACTTGAAAATCCTTTAGCTTATTCCCATGCACAAACAAAAGATTGAAAAGAGAGAGCCACATGATTTATGTTGCAGTTGTGATTTGTGCAACAGAAGAAACTGTGAGAGCATCCTATTTTGGCAGTATCCTACAATCATGGCATTTTATTTTTAACCTATCTTGCAAATAATGTCATTCTAAACATACCTAATAATCATGACACTTTTGACAATTAAATTCTGAGCTATGAACTTTAATAGCGGGGAATGTTTGATTTATTTTAGATTTTAATTTATTCTAATTAAATTTGGATTTTAACTTTAGATTTAGTTTTAATTTTTAGTTTAGTTTTAATGTAGCTTTAATTTAGTTTTAGATTTAATTTAGATCAAATTTAGATTTTAGAATATGGATTTTTTATTTTTCTATTTTCAGTTAGAGTTAGATTTCTTAATTTCATGTAGATTTAAATTTTTAAATTAGATTTAACTTTTAATTTTTAATTTAACTTTTTAGATTTTAATTTAGATTTTAACTTTTAATTTAGCTTTTAATTTTAATTCATGTTTTAGTTTTAATCTAGATTTAACTTTTAATTTTAATTTAGATTTAGCTTTTTAATTTAGATTTGATTTTTATTTTATATTTAATTTAGAATGTAGAACTAACTTTAATTTATATTTATTTTTATAGTTTAGAATTTAGATTTAATTTTAGATTAACTTTTAAGTTATGTTAGCTTTTAATTTAAATTAGTTTTTTAATTTAGATTAGTTTTTAATTTTAGATTAGTTTTTAATTTTACATTAGTTTTTAATTTAGACTAATTTTTAATTTAGGTTGGATTTAATCTAGAATAATTTCTAATTTTAGATTTTCTTTTAGTTTCTAATTTTAGATTAGCTTTTTATTTAGATTAATGCCTTTTTCCTTCATAGCTTAGTAGTTGTTTCTATGGCTAATTATTGGTTTTTCTATTGTAGGTTCACATGTCAAAGGTGTTGTGCCTATAACATACACACCCCATTCGGAATGGGGACCCTCTCTTTTTCACTTTCATCGTGTCGCTTCCACCTTCATCTCGTTTTGTGTGCCCCCTATTTTGAGTTCCAAATGGTCAAGGAGTCCTAAAGTTATCATCTTGAGTTGAATAGGCTTCACCACCTTGGGAATTTTCATGTCTTTTGCATTCGTGGAGTTCCTCTGGCAGTTTTCCCTAAGACTTTAAAGTTGGCGCCTTTTGCATTGTGCGGGACCGCCTATGCGGGTTTCTACCCCCTCTTAGCTGTTTTGTGCTGGCTGGACCTAGGCATCCGCTCGCATGGCAAGCCCTGTATTATCCATCACCTCCCTATTTCCAAACCATCAAACGGAAAACTCTTGGCTGCCGCCTGCATTGCAGGCTCCAACCTTCTTGCCACCGGTGTTTTCAAAAACTACATCCATCTACCTCGCCTGCCACCATACGGGTAACAAACGTGGGTCATTAATGAATAATTTCCTATAAATAGCCCTATCAACCTGTCATTTTCATTCCTTTGGTCAGAAAGTTGTCAGAGCTCTTCCATCTATCACCACCTTCATGCATGTGTGATCTTGTCATCATTCAAGCATTGCATCCATTGGATTCTTTGTTAGTTTTTACGGGATATTCAGGTGGGTTTTCTGTCGCTGCCACCTTGGTTATGTTTTTAATAGTTTTCTTTTAAATTTGTTAAAATATTAAGAGGAAAACCTTGAATCAGTTAGGGCCCTAAATTATGCATAAAACCATCTTTTGAAAACCCTTCGAAATCGATGATCTAGAGCCATGTGAGACTTGACTCTTTGGCCATCATTCTTCACCAGGGAATTTATGCCCTTGTAGCCATCAAGCTTCCCTTTTCCATTGTGCAAATTTCCAAACTTTAAATAAAATATTTGAGGCCTTTGCCTTTGGTAGATCCCCACATGTGGATAGACATTGTCACTTCATTGTGATGCATTGCAACTTAAAATACCAAGTAGAACTAGAGATCCCTGGCCCCTTATGGGTCCTCTTTTGCAGACATCTGCACATGGGAAGTTCTTCACATTCTGTCGCCTGAAAATTGCCATCTGATGCATGCCCTCCACATTGAACCCGTATGCGGGTCATTCTCGGCGGACCTCCTCATCCTCGTTGCCACTATTTCTAGCACCATCACCAGTGGCCAAGCCAATCTGTCATCCCGAACTACGGACCCCGCCAACTCTTTTTTCATTAAGGCTCACCCAAGCAAAGCTCAAGTTAAAAATTCCTTGCAGGTGGGACTTAGCAGGGCTCCATTTGTGGGCCACCCCCTCCTCATCACTACCTACAAAGTGGCCAATTACATTTGCCCATCTGCCTTGCAGACCTCGGTAGTGGCTTTTCCCTCAATCCTTCATCACAAAAATCTCTAAGAAAAATACCTTGCAGGCGATTCTTTGTGGGTTGCCGCTTGTGGCTCGCCTTTGTGTGAACGTTGTTTAAAAAGAATTCGTGCCCTTCCATCATTCCACATGGTGGAACCCAAATTTTCCTTTTCCATACAGTCCTTTGAGAACAAATGATCAATGCTTAGGTCCTCTACAGACCCACCCTATAGACCCACCTATGCAGGTCACCCATTGCAGGGCGCTGCCTCCCTCCACTATTCGCAAATGATTGTGAAGCCCCATCTGTCTACATTGCAGACACTGCACCATCCATTTCCCCTTCAGTTCCTAAGAGTGAAAACAACTAAGTAAATACCAATGTGGGCTTGGTGGTGTAGACTGCCATCCGCGGGCCATCATCTAGTCTTGGCCGATCCAAACAACTGTTACCTGGTATCCTCCCACAGGTCCCCGCCTATGTCATTCTGAACGGTTTCAACTTTAAAGCTAACACTGATTCACCCTTTCTACCTATGGTTCCCACAATTTGGGACTCCGTTTGCATATTTCCACCCTGCCAGTGTCGTTCCAAATGGTGGATCTCCAAATAGCCTTGAGGTCACCTTCTTTTGCACCCCTTGATTCTGCATTAGCCAAACGACCAAATTAACTCCTCTAAAGATCTCGTAGAGGGAATGAAAAACATTCTTAAATGTTCAAACATCTTAACCAACCACTGAAATTCAAGTGCGAAAGCTCAAGTGTGGGTGTCATGTAGGCCATTGTGTCCCCAGGGTTGTTTAATTTTAACTCACCCTGAACGGCTGCCAGCCTAGGGAAACCCACTTCCCTAGGCCCACATTACTTTAACTATCCCTAACGAGCGTCAAATGATGAATTTTAACGAATGTTATGATCTTTTATGATGAAAGGCTTGATCTTACCCTCATTTTTGTAGGATTTCACTAACGCTCCCCTCATTTTATACATGAATATGCTTACTGCACCTCTATTTACAGAATTTATGGAATTACCTACAGGTCCATCGAGGGCATTCGTGGAGAAAGAAAAAGGGAAGAAGTCTACCATGGTCTCAAGAGGGAAAGAGGTTAAAGATAATATGAAGTATTAGTTCTAAGGAGTAGAAGTCACCTCCAAGGTCACTACCACTTGGGACACAATCACAGATACCAACCTTGGATAGGTTGACATAGACAAATTCAAATAGAGGGTCATCGTCAACCCCACCATATACAATTCCAAGAAAATTAGATAGAGTGGTTTGGCTAAAGCAGTTGGTTTCCCGCCCGCTCTCATATCCCTAGAGTTGGCGATGGCTTGTAGGGAAGCCTATTAGGTAGAAACTAGAAGGATCATTGATCATGAGGGTAGGCTAGTGGCCGACCTATCTTCCAAGTCCATAGGAGAAACATTCCACATCCCTACATTTGACCCTATGGAAGAGACAACAAAGGAATACACTAAAAATATGTGGAAGGTCAACCCTCTAAAATGCAAGAAGTTAATGAACCAATACTAGTTAAAGGAGAAGAGAGGAAACACTAACAAGGTGCCCCAAGAGTTGTTCAAAAGTGACTTTTATGAGGATTATCATTATTTGGTAACCTTGCTAAACAAAGCCATGGGAATGCCCACTGCTACTTACATTTAGGATTGGATGTTTTACTTCATTAAGGAGATTATCATAGGGAAAGCCAAGTTTCACTGGGCCAAGATGATCAATGACAACTTGCATCAAAAATTCATGGCAGTCAAGAAGACCTCTCAATTCTATATGACCTCTTACTTGGTGTATCTCCTAGATAAACTATTCCCCTATAGAGATTTATTTTTTTGCACAGAGCCCAACCCTAGGAAGGTAATTGAAGGTATATGATAGGCATCCACAATTACAATATCAAAATTTCAAGAAGGATTACTGCAAGGTGAATGATGCGTTCATTAGGCATATTATCAGACATCTTAGAGGGGACTTTGAGAGGAGAGTCACGCATAGTGCCCATGCATTCATTCATAGGTTTAGGTTTCTATTTATACAGTTCCCAAAATTTACTTACATTAGAATGGAGGGATTCTTCAAAAGGTTGTACAAGTTGCCTCAATGCCCAAATGACTAGCTAATTTTTCTAGAAGTCTCTAGACAGTTGTAGAATGTGCACACTCTCCTCAGTGGAAAGCATCAGGTAGGGATACCGCATCCCCTCGCATTTGGGTAGGGAATGTATGCCCTCATAGTTGTCCAATGTGCAAAATATTCAGAAAAGGAAATTGTGGAATATAATCTATATCTCCACACATCTAGACCAAGAATGGACCCCTATGGTAAATTAAAGAAGCTTGTTGGAAGAGAATATGCCCACTTGCACCACATTGAAGATTTTTGGGCTAATTGTCGAGACAAAAAGGAGGTACATATGAGGCATTATATGTGTATGACCGCTTACTTTGTCAAGACAATTAATTTGTTCCTAGTACTAGATCAAATTGTAGAAGATGAAAACACCATTGTGGATCCAAGATATGACGTTGTCACAAACCTGCAATTTTCCTTAATAGACTGGAATGAAGAAGAGGTCAACGACCTTGACATAGTGACAAAGCTAGTGGAGCATAGAACAAGGCAACATATTGATGCTCAGATCACTCAGTTGAAGCTCTAGGGGACCACCTTGAAGTATGGAAAGCTCAAGGATGAGCTCGAGAGTGAAACATACAATGGAGCTGCGGCTACCCCAACCGAGGAAGCCTCCAAATCTCCTCTAGCCACAAGGTCAAGAAAGACAAAAGAGGTGACCGAATTCTAGGCCAAGCATAAGGTTTATTCATGGAAGGCCTTAGAGGGTGAGACCTCAAAAAGGGAAAAGAAGTCTAGAGGATTCTTTGAGATTCCCACGATCCAAGAGGACCCACTACACAAAGGAGAAGAAAAGGCCAAGCAACCAAAGTCACCACCTACCACCTCTACTATTGCTATCACTACCACTACCACTACTACTACTCCCCCTCCCACATTTTAGGAATTACCTGCTTCCTCTCCGCCCACGGTGGACATCTTAGTTCACCTTTCCTCCACCTTGCTAACCGCTCCAATTATGGTGATGGATTCCTCCTCTACTACAACCCCTCCACTCTCATCCTCCTTGATGTCTCCCTCAACTGCAGTCCCTTCAACAGCCACAATTACAATGCCTACTCTCACCCTACTGGAGGCCTTTGCCAAACATATGCAAAATATACCCATGGAACTCTCTAGGGTATTAATGAATCATGTAGTACAAGTTGTGATGGCCCAAGATGTGGCTGTTCTCCCCATCCCTCCTCTGATAAAACCATCAAATATGGAAGAAACCATGCAAATATCAAAAGAAATGGAGAGATGATAGAGGGAGGCTACTAAAGGGGTAGATGAGGAACTTGAAGATCTCTTCAAGGATGACTACCATGAGAACCCAAATCATTCAAACATGACCAAAGATGAGGTGGAATATGAAGAAGAAAGGTCACAATCCTCAGAAGAATATGTTGAAGACCCTAGTGCCAAGTATATAGTAGACTCTTCTGACCAAGATCTTGATGAGGAGTTGTCTAAGAAACTCAAGGATGTCAAGGAAGAAGTTGAGAAGCAACATTCTAGAGAAAAGGAGGAAACTGATGATGACATGGATATATCTATAGAGCATCTAGTAGACAAAGGCTCTGATCAAGAGGAAGAAATACCTCCCGAGAAGGAGGGAAAGAAAGAAGTTGAAGTTTAAGACAAGGATAAGCCTAAAGAGGAGATTGAAATGAAAAGGATCCCTAAGATAGAACACCATGAAAAACTAAAGCAAGAAGAAGGAAAGGTACTTGAAGGAGAGGAGATCCCTAGAGAAAATGTAGCTACTACGGGGCCAAACAATGAAAGGACCATATTGATTTGGGACTCGAATGAAGAAGAAGAGAAAATAGAACAAGAAACCTTGGGCCATGAAGAAAGGGATATCCAACATACTCAAAGAGAAGAAAGTGATCATGAATCACCAAAGGAGGGATCTCAAATGTTTGATTGGTTTGAAAAGTAGCTACAAATGAAGACCCCTGTTCTCATGGATCTTAAGGAAAGACTATAGGCTATCTTGGAAAAAGCTCAAATATGAACAAAGAAGGAAAAGAAGTCGAGGGTCCAATCTGTCATCACAATGGATGCATCTAGATCAAGAATAATGCAATTTATGAACCCAATAATAGACAAAGGAGAGGGGGTCAGCTATAATATTTATACCATCGACTTGGGTACCGCTATGAGAGAGAAAAAGATTGATTAACTCCAAGGATTGGTTGCTATGATTGTCCATCAAATGAGAAAGGATCAATCCTCTAAGGAAGAACTGAAGGCACAAGTGACAGATCTCACCACCTACATTCAATAGTGGTCATCCACTAAGGAGGTACCAACAACTTCATCGGCCCCACCCCTGCTTCCTTCCAAAGAGCACATAAGGAAGTTAGAAAAGAGAAAGAACTAGACCAAGGCTATTGCAGAGTGGTTCCAGCAAGTGCTCTACAATGGTGATATGGGCATTGACCATGTTGTCTGAATGGCCAACAAGTTTTGAAACGTACAAAATCAGCTTGAGGGAACATATTTTTTTTGTAATAACTCCCCTGAATTATATAGGATTACATATCCTAAGCTCGAGGTCATCCTCAAGATGCCCAAGAAGACTTGGGAGGAGGAGTTGGCCTTGGTGAAGGATGATCATTGGATGGTGGAGACATGGAAGATGGGCTTGGATCACAAAAGAGACATCCTATAAAGAGTGCTCCATGAGGTAGAGCTTGACCTTGAATGGGTCAAGGAACATAGGAGGAATTATGAGGAGTATCTAATGCTCATGAGAGATTATGACATGCCCACTGTCAAGCTAGATCCAAACAAGATCAGGTCATTTTTCCACAATAAAATGGAAAATGGGGCCATAGATTCATTAACATCAAAATTTATGGATTTTGATGCTTGAGCCTTTTCCTAGTCAAATCAAGTGATCAAGCACACCCCTAGGTGTACAAAGAATTAGAAGTTGATCACTAATAGATCAAAGAAGCTATCCTTCCAAGTGCTCCAATCAGATATCATATAGTGGAATAAACTTCAAGCACTTATGGGTAAATTCATGGAGTATGCCACTATCTAGAAAAATCAAGGAAAGCATGTCATTGACAATGAGTTCCTCACAGTGTAGCTGCAGCGAAAAGTGCAAATCACTACAAGACAAAAGTGCTATATTGCCATGCTACTAGAAGAAAAAATGGGGAAAAGACAAAAGATGCATTTTTAAATTGCTATATATTGGGGGTAGGTGAAACCCTAATTTTTAATGAATCTTGATCACATAATGAGATTAAATTTTGGCATTCATTTTGCTTTTAGAAAACTATAAATAGGGGATCTCCTCTCATTTTCAAATAGAGTTGAGTTTTTGTAATGACATGTCAAAATTTCAATAGAAATTAATTGTTTTGGTGGATTTTTGAGTTTCTCTCATGTTTCATGATTCATCTCCTCATAGTTGATAGATTTGAGTAGATTTAATTTGTTGTTCTATGTGTTTTGCATGCTCTTAGTAGTTTAGTGAATGTTGTTCATTCATGTTGAGGAATACTATTGTGTTGATGCCCTTCCTTGTTCATGCTTTTTGGCATTTATTCATGATAAACAATAGTGCAAAGCTACTCTGAACATAAATTCATTGTTGCATTTAAAGTTCATCTTTTATTCATGCTTTATGATGAATGAACAATTGAAAATCTATAGACCTTAGAAGATAGAACTAGTTTTATAATACTGTTAGCTGATTTGGTTAAGTGGAACTTAGTTTTAGGAAGGTTGTCCATTGTAGCATCCTGCATTATCACTATTCATTGGTGGTTGTAGGTCTAGGAAATCTTACCTTTCCCTTCCCTTTTGACCTTTCTTTGAAATAATAGTTTAAGAAAAGTTCCAACATCATTGTAAAGCCAAATTTGATGATAAAACTAGAGTTTTAGACTACTCCTTTGAACTTGCAACAATTGTACATCACCTACAAAATCTTAGGAACTCCATTTAAGGATCCAATCTTCCTTCAAATTAACATAGATAAGGCTGCCCTATGATTACCAATAGATTACATGAAGCAACTGAGACATTCTAAGAAAGTCATGACCTAACACCCAAGAGACCTTGGGATAGTTTTCTACAATTCATTTGTGGGAAATTGTCTTTCAAGAGAGGTGATGCTCTTATGCATTACCTGTGTTGAGAAGTGATAAAACACCCATCAACAAAACTGGTGCTAGAATTAGGGGCCCCTTTTTATTAATCTAGATTGAATTGGTTCCTTCTCCTCTAAAAGATTCCAAAGAATACTAAGATCTACACCTAACAAAGGGGAATTTCAAGAGCTACCTCTCCCTACCAAGGCTAAGAGAGCTAAAAGAGGGGAAGCAACTTTATCAACCTCATTTGTCCCATCCACTTCACCTCCATCCTCACCTCTGCCTTCCATCCCTTCACACCACACTCGTCCTTGTTTTCTAGTATCCACCTCTTCTCCTTAGCTGCCCCAAGATTCCTTCCAACTACTCACTTCCCACGGATAGGGCGCTACCCCTGCCCTATCCCTTCAATTCCAAGGAGCTTCCTCAAGTGTTGTTGCTCCTTTGTAGCCCTAGGTTACTATTTCACAACAAGTACAATCTCTACCCCCATTCATGGCTTGGTTAGGTAACAATCCTTCTCTTCTATCCTTCAATGATTATCATGACATGCCGAAGAACCCAAAAGGATTTTTCACAAAGTTTCATCCCCACGATCCATAAAGGACAGCAAAAGGACATATCAAAATATTTCAAACAACATTGAAGGGCATGCAAATTGATCATGAGAATGTGGCTTGCTGACTCTTTCCTTATTCTCTGGGGGAAGAGGCTTTTTATTGGTACATCAACTTGCCAATGAGATCCATCACCTCCTAGAACCTATTGAAGAAATCCTTCTTGCATAAATACAAGATCCAAATCAACCCTTTAGAGTTATATCAGCAATGCATTTCCATTCAAAGGGAATTCAATGAACCAATCAGCTCCTTTAATGATTGGTTTCATCGTGCATACATCAAATTGCAAGCTCCATACATGGTTGATGATCCTTCAGCCCAATTGGTTTATTATGCTTCCCTAGACAATCTCACCGCTACACTGGTAAAAATAATGTTCCCACCACCCTCCAAGTTGGTAGATGCCTATACTGAGGAGATCATAGCAAACACTGACTTGGGGAAAAATATTTCCAGCCCGCTACCTTCTTTGGGACCGGTCGCTCATCCAATGCATGTTCAGGTACTTACTCAAGCCTTGGCACATCAGATGCCTATTATGAATTAAGTTCCACAGCTACCCATGGTTCCTCATCCAGGACCGCTAATGAGTCAAGTGCCCTCCATGCCCCATTATTTGCAACTGTGACAATAGCAAGTCTATCCTGAGCAACCTCAAGTACTCTCATATTTGCAAGGGCCTGCGTTCCCACTTGTTCAACAAAACAAACTAGTGGTGCAACTAGCCTTCCTCCAAAACCAAGCATCACAACCAAACAACACAAAGAAGGATCAAATAGACGAATTGGCAGAGATGATCAAGAAAATTTCAATGAAAATGACACACTTAAGAAATCATAATCATGAGCTGCAAGCTTCTCAATGGAGCATTCAGGCCAACCTCAACCAAGACAACAAAGATAATCATGATGCAGGTGCCTCTTCTAGATAGAACTACGAGAGGGGAAAAAATTCCAATCAAAACTTCAGAAGGAGGTTGTCACAAAGACAAAACTGAACCTGAAATACAAGGCAAAATAATAGAGGTTTTTCTACCCCTCTTGATCAGCCTTTCGGTGCAAAGAAGACAACTAGCAGGATGTACCTAGCTAAGGAAGCTTTGTTCGAATGGTGCCAGATCCATAAAACAAATAGGCACTCCAAACTAGATTACCCTGAGTTCTAGAAAACTGCAAAGATCTTCCAAGTAGAAGTCTAGAATGTCGTGGATGGTGCAAGTTGCAGAGACATAGCCCCATCTAAGCCTTACAACTCTTTAGTGCTTGTGGTTAATCAAGCCCCTTTTCCACGAAACAAAAGAAATTCACCTGAAAAGGATATCGCTGCCTCAAAGGATGAAGAAACAAAAGAGGTAAGTAATGAAGACACTCTATCTCAACTCCTTACTTCTATAGATAATGGTCCAGTAGATGTAGAGGAGTCACGTGAGGATGAAGCCTAGATGTTTCACCAAGGGGAAACCCCATATAACTTAAGAAATAGGCAAGCAAGAGGGCCTTTCATGACCTCTATTCCACATAATAGCTTTGGCACTCCACCTAACCAAAATGCTAGAAATAATCTAGGTTACCCACATGTTCCCACTCAATATTTAAAAAAAACAAGAACCTGAATCAAATGCAAAACTAGTCTACTAGCTCTTCCCAAGGAAAATCCTTTGAGGCTGAAATTGAAAAAATGGGTGAATATGTAGCTGAAGAATTTAAGAAGGTTAAAATCAATTTGTCAGCCTTTGAATTGCTCAAAGTCCCAATAGTTAGGAATGCTTTCTTTAGAATGATTAATGGGACTACCTCTTCCAAGTTAACACAAGAAGTACCTACTAAGAGGGTCTCCTTTGATGAGTCACAAAGTGAGCCTGCAATTAAAGAAATCTTAGGCAAGAAAATGGATGTGCCTTCAAATTAGCAAATAGGAAAAAAACCAATGAAAGAACTAAACCAAGTGCCAACTAAGGACAAGACCAATGAGAAGGATATAAATCAAGTAGCCTAGGTAAACATACCCATGGCCTTGTTCCAAGGGAAGTTAAAAACACCTCCCTTCCTCACGACTGTTAAGATATTCAAAAAGAACCTACACAATTGCTTTCTTGATTCAGGAGCATCGACCAATGTTATGTTGCTCAATGTATGCAAGGCATTCGAAATTGTTCCCACCCCTTCCCAACAAAAGGTGACCCAACTAGATAAAATTGAGGTGAACATAGTTGTGAAATCAACCAGATCCCTATGCAGATTGCTACAGACCTAAGGGTGTAGCAAGTCATTGATATTCAAGTTTCTGATATTCCCGACACGTATGGCATAATACTAGGAAGGGACTTCACCATGGCATTGAATGGATATGTTGTGATTTACTTTTCTCACCTGTGGCTACCATAGAAAGGGCTATCGAACTAGATCTATATTGATTGGGAGCCTTACATGAAGTTTATGATTATAGAGTATAACAACACCAATGACTTGTTTGCTGAAACGAAACTTGGCAATTATTCTCCCGTGACCTATCAAGAAGAATTGGAATCTCAAGACGGGGAGGCAACTGAAGAGGTTTTCCTTGTGTTATGCAGTCCTCTTATTGATTTTACTTACACACCTTACAGCACTAAAATTCTAGTTGATTCATATGATGAGTAATCCAATGACGATGACAATTTCGGATTACTAGATGGATTCCAAGAATTTATTGAAAAATGTGTACAACACTAGCTTAGCTCAGGAGCTAGGATGAATTTCCAAGAGCTCCTGTTGCCCAATTGGTGCAAATTCCCCAATGATTCCCATTCAGAATTTGAATGTTGCTTTTGTTAGACAGTAGTTGCTCATATCAACGGTCAAATTTCACCAAGGGAGGAACTCTAAATGAGATAGCCTAACCATAGCGATGGTGAATCTGTGTATTTCCTAGAAATTGTAGATGTGAGTGTCCAGTAAAAGAAAGGTGAATGTATGATCAGCCCTGGAACTAAAGAGTCCTCCAAGTTTTGGACCCTATGCTTTGATAGGTCTAAGTCCAACCAAGGAGTGGGAGCTGGGTTCAAACTCATCAACCCTATAGGTAATATGTATTTTACTATGCATTGGATTCAATTTTATTGTATGAATAATGTAGCGGAGTAAAAATCACTTGTCCATGGTCCTTTGATGGCTCTAAGGAAAAAGTTAAAAATGTTGCAAGTCTTTGGCGACTCAAATTTAGTCGTAAAACAAGTTAGCAAGTTGTATTCCTGCCATCATAGAAGACTATCAAATTATAGGCATAGGGTTTGGGATCTTTTAAAGAGTCTAGATGAGTTTAATATTCAACTAATCCCTTGAAGTAACAATCATACCACTGATGCCTTGTCTCAAGTAGCAAGTACCCTCCAACCTTTGTCACTATTTGGCCTCAAGACATTCACTATTGAACTTACTTCCATTCCGTCAGAGCCAGACAATGTTACCAACTTTCAAGTGTTCAATGATGACAAGCACATCTTGGATATTATTAACAGTTCTGATGTATTTGAAACCCAAACAATTGATGAGGCCAAGCCCGAAGAGGTTGAATTAGATATAGAGGGGTTCATCAACCTCAAGACCAACACTATTCCATGGGGAATGGTCCAACTTGAATGAATATTATACTTAGATTAGATCAGAGATTAGGATCAGTAAGAAAAGAAGGCTTCTATTGATAACCAGTGTGATGCTCACAACCTAGGGACTGATGAGGAAATTAAAAAGGTATTCATTGAAAAGGTGTGCATGCCAGAAGAAAAGAAAGGGATTGTTGATGCCTTACACAAATACCATGATGTGGTCAATTAGAGCTATGAGGATTTAAAGACATATGATACCTCAATCATCACGCACACCATTCCTCTCAGGCTGGATGTGAGACCCTTTCAGAAATGACAATGCCCTATCAATGCATTATTGGAACCCATCATCTACAAGGAAGTTTAGAAATTGTTGTCCACCGGGATTATATTTCTAGTTAGGAACTACATGTGGGTGGCTAATTTGGTCCTAGTCAGAAAAAAGAATGGAGAAATCAGGTTGTGTGTAGATTTTTGCAACTTGAATAGATCTTTAGAGAAGGAAAATTATCTAGTGCCCTCACTGGATGAGGTGTTGTTGATACTCAACAGATCTCAAATGATGTCTATCTTGGATGGATACTCTAGCTACAATTAGGTAATGGTACAATATGAGAACTGGCACAAGAAAATGTTCACCACCAAGTGGGGAACATTCACATATCAGAGAATGTCATTTGGGCTCATCAACATTGGCTCCACTTTCCAATGTGCAAAGTATATTACCTTCAAAAATCTGATCGGAAAGTGCATTATCATCTTCATGGATGATCTCATGGTGTTTTCAAAGAAGTGAGAGAATCATGTTTCATATTTGTGCAAAGTTTTCTAGAAGTGTAGGGAATTTAGGATTTCCCTAAATCCAAAGAAGTGCATTTTCGAAGTCACAAAAGGAAAAATCCTTAGACATGTAATTTCAGAGAGAGGAATTTCAATTGACCCCAAGCGCATTTAGGCTATCCTAAAAATTCAGCTGCCAGGCAGCAAGAAAGAACTAAAATCTTTCTTTGGAAAGATATTTTTTGTCAAAAAGTTCATCACTGGCTTTGCTGAGATAGTCAAGCTACTTAATGCTATGTTGAAGCAAGATGCCAAAGTTGAGTGGACTCTAGAGGTGAAGCAGGCCTTCGAGAAAATAAAGAAAGCAATTTCTAATGCACCAATGCTTGTCAACTCAGACTACCTAAAACCATTCTATATCTATTCATTTGCTTTAGATCACTCTTGCACTAGCATACTAACCCTAAAGGATGATGAAGTGAGCACCCTATTGCCTTCATGAGTGCTCCATTAAAAGATGTAAAACTCAAGTATCACAATGTGGAGAAATAGGCATATGCCTTAGAGGAGTCAAGAAATTCCACCACTACATCTTATGGAACAAGGTGTTTTCCATTGTGCCTAATCCAATAGTAAAAACTTTGTTGATGCAGAACGAGTTAGGAGAATAGATGGCCAAATGGGTTACCCTACTACAAGAGTATGGCATGGAGATTCATCCCATGAATTTGGTCTGAGGGTAGGCCCTCACTCGAACAATAGTTGAAACAATATCTGAAATAGGACCCAAGCTTACTATACAACTATGTCAACTTGAAGATGTCTCCCCTAGAGAGTGGTACGACAACATTGTCTACTACCTACTAAAGAACAAGTGCCCACCTCACTTGCAGGGAGTCCAAAAGTGTGCTCTCTGACTAAAGAGCAATGGTTACATGATACAAGGGTCTATTGTACACAAGAGAAATCATGAAGGGGTCTACCTTAGGTGCCTTGGGAAAGAGGAAGTAGTACATGTATTAAGGGAATTTCATGATAAATTTGGCACAAGTCATGAATCTGGCCCTTCCACTGTTCATCAAATCTTGTGAATGAAGTACTATTGGTTAATGGTATTCAAGGATGCACACAATCATGTTTGAACCTACCACATGTGCTAGATTGATGCAACCAAAGAATGAAATGTTGTTGTCTCGTTGCAACTAGTCCTGGAGGTAAGACCGTTCGCTCAATGGGGTCTTGACTTCATTGGTCCGGTAAGCCCACCATCCTCTATAGGTCACAAGTACATTGTCACCACCTTTGATTATTGCACTATATGGATAGAAAAAATAGCATGTAGACAATGCACTACTGAGGTGGTTATTAATTTTCTTGAAATCTTTATTTTGAATCATTTTGGTTGCCCCTCTGTTATCATCTACGATAATGGCTCGCCTTTTCCTCACTCAAGTTTTCTAGTTGGGCCTTCGATTATGGAATCACTCTCAAGTTTTCATCCAATTACTACTCCCAAGGCAATGGCCTTTCTGAGTCAAAAAACAAAAAATTGATAACCATGATCAAGAAATTATTTGATAAAAACCCCAAGGACTCGCACACCCAGTTGCATTTTTCCTTTTGGGAAGATCGTACAAGCCATAAGGCCTCCCTAGATGATTCCCCATTCTATCTTGATTATGGCTTGGAGCCTATGTTTCCTGTCCATCTTAAGATCCCCACCCTCTAGTTCATCAATGCCTTTTATGAAGAGGGAGACCGTCAAGAAGCCCGTTTAGCTGAACTGATCCACTTAGAAGAAGTTTGTGACCAAGCTATTAATAATTTTTCCAAACACCAGGGAGTGTTTAAAAGATGGTTCAATTATCGATCCAAAGTTAAGGCCTTTAGAATTGTTGACTTGGTCCTTTATTGGGACAAGGCCCATGAAAAGAGAGGGGGACATGAAAAATTCAACAAGCTATGGCTTGGCCCCTTTTAGATCTCTGAAATTTTAGGAGATAATGCTTTCTACCTCAAGAAACTAACTGGTGAAGATGTCTCGTTTCCTATCAATAGGAAGCACCTCAAGCATTACTTCCTTTCCTGAGCTCTTCTGAGCTAGGCTTTGTAAATACCTGTATATAGGTTAGTTCAAGTTTCCTTTGTTTTTCTCTTGAGCTTTCCTTCTATTTTTCTCATTGTCCTAGCTACTTTTTTTTGTCATGAGTGTTCTCCTATTTCTGGTGTGGTGGCCATGATCAGTTTGATGGATGGATCACTTTGCTTCCCACTCTCATGTGTTCTCCGGATAAGTCTTCACTCATGACTATTGATTTTTGATTGCTTCTATGGAGTGGTTTCCTTAATTGAACTCTGACTTGACCTAGAAAAAGGCCCTTGGTTGAATCCTTTCATGCTCATCTTAGATCATGCACAAAATTCCCATTAATTTAGTTTCTGAAGGGTTGTATAGTGGCTATTATGAGGGCCGAGCAAGTGAAAAATCTTAAGTCTGCTCTAGTGACCACTGTGATTCCAAACCCATGGTAAGCTTAGATGCTTATGCGGTTGAGCAAAAGAAAGAGCACCCAAAAGAAAATATTTGAAAAGAAAGAAATAAAATAAAATAATGAAAATAAAGCAACTGTGTGGATGCACAAAAAACTCTATCGGGGCTATGGATGCCTAGATGGAAGTAGACTAATGTTCATGGGGTCATAGTGACAACTCCATCATGGCTATGGACACCTAACTAGTAGCAAAGCAATGTCCAAGTTACTTTTGGGGTTAGGCAACTTATGTAGCTTACTTTGCCTAATTCATGGTCCTTTGTTAAAGTTTCTAAAGAAAGGGAATGAACTCACTATACACACACTTCTAAGATGTTTCTATGATCTAATTTAGTTAAGGATCCCCACTCTCCTTTGAGTTCCTCAGTCCACTTATGGAAACTAACTCATGGTCTATGAAACCATAGATTATGGGTTCAGAATGAATCTTTATCCTTAGAACGCTCGAGAGCGTTCCCCTAGTAGAGTCACCATTTTTTGTGCCTATAGCACACACGCCTTGTTTGGAATGGGGACCCTCTTTTTTTTTCCTTCATTGGGTTGCTTATGCCTTCATCTCATTTTGTATTCCCCCTATTTTGAGTTCCAAATGGTCAAGGATTCCTAAAGTTATCATCTTGAGTTGACCAAGCTTCACCACCTTGGAAATTTTCATGTCTTTTCCCTTCGCAGAGTTCCTCTGGAAGTCCTTAAGAATTTAAAGCTGGTACCTTTTGCATTGCATGGGTCCACCTATGCAAGATTCCCCTAGCTGGTTTCTGCTCCCTCTTAGCCATATATGCAGCAGTCAGCCCTAGGCATCTACCTACATGGTAGACCCTGCATTATCCATCGTTACCTTGTTGCCAAACCATCAAATGGTGAACTCTTGGCTGTCACCCGCATCATGAGCTCCAACCTTCCTTCCACCAGTGCTTTTGAAAACCACATCCATTTACCTCACCTGCCACCGTACACATAATAAATACGGGTCATTAATGAATAATTTCCTATAAATAGCCCAATCGACATATCATTTTCATTCCTTTGGTCAGAAAGTTGTTAGAGCTTTGTCATCTATCGCCGCCTTCGCGCCCACACAATCTTGTCACCATTCAAGCATTGCATCTATTGGATTATTTATTGGTTTTTGCTAGATATTTAGGTGGGTTTTCTGCTTCCATCACTCTGGTTATGTTTTTAATAGTTTTCTTTTAAAGTTGTTAAAATATTAAGAGGAAAACCTTAAATCAGTTAGGGCCCTAAATTTTGCATAAACCCATCTTTTGAAAATTAGAAATTCCTTCGAATTTGACCATCTAGAGCCATGTGGGACTGGACTCTTTGGCCATTGTTCTTCACTAGGACATTCATGCCCTTGCAGCCTGCAAGCTTCCCTTCACCATTGTGCAAATTTCCAAACTTTAAATAGAAGATCTAAGGCCTTCACCCTTGGTGAGTCTACACATGTGGATGGACACCGTCTCTTCACCGTCATGCGTTGAACCTTGAAAAACCAAGTACAACTAGAGATCCCTAGGCCCTTGCGGATCTAATTTTGCAAACATCCGCACACGAGAAACTCTTCACTGTTTGCCACTTGAAAACTACCATCTAATGCATTCCCTCCACATTGCAACCCATCTATAGGTCATTCTCGATGGACCTTGTTGATGGTGTTTTCTGCACAGCAACAACTCAGACAGAATACAATACTCTATCTCTCTTGAAAGGTTATTTTCAATAATAAATTACTGAAAATCACCCCAAGGTCTCTTGGGTGTCAGGTCATGACAATGCATAAACAACTCAGATAATTATGTGAAAATGTTGGTAATCACAAAGGGACCTTACTACAAGCAAACTGTATCTTTCAATTTATCATATTTTGCAATATAATGATCTCAAATCCTAAATCTAACCAAGTGATAAAGAAAGAACAAAAGATAAGGGTACAAGAATATGATAAAATCTAAACTATTCCTAGGATGAGTAATGTAAATGATAGATATTTGGAATGGACCAATCTCAAATAACCAATTCTTGCTTAACCCACAAAGCAATCTAACAAGAACGGTGCAATCTTCTAGGGTATACAGATTTTCAAATTATAGACATTCATCCACAACGAAACTTAAGCACATTTAAATGTATGGTCCAGGTTGACTTCACCAGCCTACTACAATCAGATAGTTACTCGGAGTATAGACCAGAGATCGCTACAAACATTCCAAATATGAAATCATAAACATCATTCACCAAACCAAAATTAACTTATTTCTGAACACTAAACCCTAAATCTTCAAGCAATTTGAAAGATAGAACAATGAGAACCATGCAAGATAATATAACACAAAATATTTCACCAGGAAAACCACAATACCTTCTATTGTATTAGATCACCAAAATGCTGCAACAATTCAACTGTTCTGACACAGTATTTGCTTCAAGAAATTGAATACTATTCCTATTACAAAATACTCTAGCTCTTTGCTGCTCTTACTAATCTCTACTACTTTCTAGCTAACCCCCTTATAATGAGGCAAGAATGCCTTTTATAGAAAATCTCAAGATATGTCGGCCCAGCCAAACATTTACAAAATAAAACAACTTGCCAAAACAAGTCGGCCTAGGAAACCAAAATAAGACACACATTAAATTCCATCCACAATCAAGGTTAGCCTTGACACAATCCCCAATGCAGTCCAGTCCAATGCATGCCCTATGATAATAGGGAAGCACAAATCTCAAAATGGCATTAAATACCGCCTCCTTTATCCTTGCTTTGAGCCAACGACCCTTGGACCCTCAAAAATGTTCCATCCAACTCGGCGACAGGTGGCAAAGGCAATACCTTAAGCCGACATTTAATAGAATCAATCTCATCTTTTGATTGGTCAACAATCCTATCCCAATCCTCCTTGTTGGCCCTATATTTGTCCATCACTGCCAGATATGTGGCTGCATCATCTAACTGGTGGCCTGTTATAACTCCTTCAGAATCCGGGGCATAAACCTCATGCCACCACTCTTTCAACTGTTCTAGACTCAGATATTTGGGAGCAATCTTTCTCCTGCTGGTCATGACCTCAAAGAAGGTAATGCATCCATCATACACTACAGTAAGATCACCATCAATTGATTTCTTCCTTTTCTGTATCTTCTTTATAGCCTTTTTCCTAATCTACAGAGCCTCAAACCATTCCCGAGGTTCATCTAATCTAGAGGAAGGAAGGATTCCATCCACAAGCAATTGATCTTTGCCATGCCCTAGGATGACCTTGGATTTCTGCAACAAGAGTTCAATGTCCTCCTTGTCCTGTGATAGCACATGCTCTAACAATTCCTTGGCAAGGACTGCATCTTTCCCAACCGACAGGATGTCCTTGATTGTATCATCTCCCCTTGTTAGTACATCCTTCAGCCAATCTACTGCAGTTTGAGCTGCAACTTTCATTTTCTCAATCTCAGAAATAGTTTCTTTGGGTAAGAAGCCAGGAGTAACTGAAGAAGGGTGGAGAGACTGCAGGGGCTTCATCACCTCCTCCAAGCATTTCCTTAGTCTTTCATTTTCTTTCTTCAGCTCGTGCTTGGTCTGGGTCTCTTTTCGCAACCTCCCAATAATCACAGCACTAGACCCTTCATACTCCTCTATGCCCTGCTCCATGGATGTTGGTCCTAGACTAATAGTCTGCAAATTGTAGTCCTGACCAGTGACCTCTTCTCTTGTCTTGTCTGTGGCAGGGGTAGCAATGTGGATGACCCTGTTATTTGCTTCATCTCTTTCCACCCTTGAAACTACTTTGGCTGCCTTCTTTTTCTTCCCCTTACCAATTTTAGACAGCATTTCATCCTAGTCCAAGGGAGTGTCCTCAACTACCACCTGCTTCTTCCTTGCAATCTCCCTTTCAAGCCAGTCTGGGGCTGCAGGCTCTACCCGGATTTCTTCTGTTCTTGCTTCTTCCGGCTGTTATGTCATTTTCTCTTCTTCCTTTGCGATTATTTTATCCTCCTCCTTCTCAAGGCATTGCTCACTTTGATCAATTTCTTCAAGCTCCACCTCTTGCACCGGTGATGGGGTTCTAGCAGGGATGTCTTCTTTCTGCTCGGGTGATCCGTTACCTCTGCCATTCTCTGGAGAGTCCTCATACATCACCAGAGGGGAAGGATGCTTCTCAATCTCTTCTACCTTGAGCTCCTCTGCCTCACCAAAGAGTATTCCCTCCTTGAATGGCTCCGCCCCTCCGCTAGTTTCATGCTCCTCCAGAATTTCTTCTTCAGGTGCGCTTGGTGGAGGAGAAACAGCCTTGGATGGTTCTGCAGTTGGTGATTTTGACGGAGGATCTGCCTTTAGCATAGTGTCCTTTGGAGAGGGAGTCCTGGATCTCCTTGTGTAAACTTTTGCTTTCTAACCTCCTGAACTCTCCACATCGACAATAGGAGGTCATCCTTTGATGTATCTTGACTCTTCTTCTTTGTAGCCCTTGTTGTTCTTGCCTTCTTCGGTGGTGGAGGAACATCTTCCTCTTCTACTTTTTCCGACTCTTCCTCATCAGAAGACTTACTAATCGTCAAATTCTTCCATCTCCTCTTTCCTTTTGGCTTCCTTTTTGTTTCGGGCTCACTTTCCTTGGGGCCTCTAATCTTGATCTTGAAAGGAGAGCTCTTTACTGTTTTCCCTTTGGGGTCATCCTCCCTAGATTCCCTTGAAGTAGACATGGGATTGAGGTTTCCCATCAAATTGAAAGTACAAGTCACCTTCTCACTCTCCAGTTCCCAGATCTTATGTTTCAACCAAGAGGAAGTGAATTTCATAACCGGAGCCATCAGGTCTATGTTTCAACCAAGAGGAAGTGAATTTCATAACTGGAGCCATCAGGTCTTCTAACTCTGTAACCTCATCCTCATTCCAATTGATATCCCCGACTGACCTATCTTTTACAGCTTCATAGGTGTGGTCCTGCACTAGGTTTCCATCGTCCTCCAGTTGGTCCGAGATCAACTTGACATTATACTGCCTAATCGCCTCCACAGGGAGCCTGGAGTACCTCTTCTTTCTGGCTTCAAGATCATCTTTGATATTGACCGAATAGTCCTCTAGGTCATCCTTATGCCAGTACTCCCTAGTGACTTTCTTCTATGCTTCTCCAGTAATATCAAAGTTCATCCTTTTGGAGTGGAAGGAGAAACCATATGCTGCCAATTCCTCTCCTATAGTGTGGGCTGATTGGATGGAAGGGCATATTTCTGCTACACCAATCCCAAGAGGGAAGTCTCAACCAAAGCCTGTCTTATGCTTTTCTCTCTTTACAACAGCATCAAATTCACAAATCTTCCTCACCATCTCCAATAGCACAATGTGATCTATTGGATATCAAGGTAACCTATATGGAGTGACCGGGCATCCATCAATTCTAATGTAGGTGAAGGTGGGAAATTGGATAAACCAAGCCCCATAATTCTTTATCAGTCCTTTGGCCCCATCTGACAATCTCATATGCTTAGCATTTAGTAACATCCAGGTAATATGCATTGTGAATGCATCATTAGCCCTTCGGTATTCCTTGTGTCCTAGATGCAGCTCTGGATAAATCTCGTAGATTATGTCCTGTCCGAATGTCCCCTGTGGATTCAAAGCCCTGTATGGGTAGAATCTGGCAAGCACGTACATGACATAGGAGGACATGGTAAATCTTTTGGTCTCCAGGACATTCCTCAGCTGTTTGTCAATTTTAAAGCTAATAAACCCAGCCCAGTGATAATTGGTGCCCTGTTCAATCTTGCTAATCACGTGCACCATCCAACTCTCCAACACTGCTGCACTTTTCAATCCTGCCACCCTGCTTAGGAATGTTATAGCATCATAGATGTCTGACCTAAACTTAACTCTTTGCAACTGCTTGGGCAGTTTAGAATAGTGTGATTTTGGCTTCTCCAACCAAGCGTTGATCATCTGTTGAGCCTTGATTGACTCATTCTCATAGTATGTCTTAACTATGTTTATGTTTAAAGCACACACTGAAGGCAAGTCAGGCATGTCAAAGGCCTGAGCAATGGAGATAGGACTGAAATTAGCCAAGACCTTTCCCTCAGTACTGACAACCCTTTGCATATCAAAATCATACTTCCTGGCACATTCTAGAATCAACTCATAACATTGGATCACTGGAGGAAACCCATCCACATGCACAAGTCTGGATTTCATCATCCCTTGCCTCAAAGCTGACAAATCCTTCTTAGCTATCCTCTGCTTAAATTCTTCATACCTCCAAGCCCCAACATTGGTGTCAAACACCTCAGACCATACAGAGGATATCCTGCTCTCAGGAAGCTGACTCTTGATATCCAATCTTAATCGTTCTGCCTCAGAAATGGATGACCCCTTCGTGCCACCCTTAGATTTTTCAGTAGCAGCCTTGCTTGATTCGGCCTGCACCCACAAGAAATCATCATAAGTACCAGTTATCATGCATATTCCAATCCAAAAGGTTAGCCCAAAATCATATAAAACAATTAAAATCCATCGCAAACTGTTAATCCTTGAAGATCCAGAGAAATAAGGTAGTCCGGGAAAATCATGCAAATCGAGAAAATCTAGTCGGGGCGGAATTTCAGAGAAATCCGACCCAGACGGACTCTCGCTGCCAAAGCATCATTAGTCAAATAAATCGTTAGTTCAGCCAAAAGATCATTAGATTGTCATGACATTTATTCATTAGCAACAAGAAATAAGCATTCAGCATTTGTTCCATTAGTCCTATCATCGAAAAATCAAAAGGGATAAAGCTAGATAGGAAATCCAAAAAAATCCGGATGGGATGGACTTTCGCGGACAGTTCAAAAATGTTTCAGAAATTACTCCACTCCATGGAATTAGCCCAAACCAGGAAAATTCAAGTGCGCAGAAATTTCGCGGACACCGCGGGAACTCGACGATCGGCGACACATGAACCATAAATCAAACAATCATGCAATCCTCTCAACTTGGATTCTAATGGTTCAGAAATCAACGCTAACCAACAAAACTCGGAATGCAAAGGATTTCAACCCCCCGAAGCTCTCAAATGACGAATCCACATGGTGAAATGGCGATGCCCTAATTTCAATGAACAGACCCATGCCATGAAAACTAGGGAAAACTTCAAGGTTTAAAATACCAGCTAATGGTTAACCTAAAGCACTCTGAATCCTCATAAGGCAAGGATCAGCGTAATGCAAGGGCAAGATTGGAAAATCATAACAAACCCATTATTCTGGGCCGAGCACCAAGGAAACCCTAATCTTCGTAGATGGAAAAATTTTCACAAAAAGGGGCAAACAACCTAACTCAGAACCTCCTCCAAACGGACGCATGCACCATCCAATGGATAAATACAAGCACGGGAGACAAGACCTTGGTGTGGGTTTAGGTCCGACCCTAATTCGATGTAAACTCGTGATCAAGCAAAGGCCAACCTGGACCAGCTACAAACCAACTTGGAAAGATTTAATCAAGATGCAACAAAAGGAAGGGTCAGAGGCAACCTACCATGGACTAATGCTGGTAATATCCAAACTCAAGAAGCGATTGCAACACAAACACGCCCAGGCACTGAAATCCAGACACTGACACTCGAACAAACCTTACGCACACGAACGAAGATCAATCTTCACAGCTCAAATGAAAACACTTAATCACCAGAGCAGCAAGCAAGGTGAACAATGAAGTCAGAATGATGTTTAAAATGCCCTAAATCTGCCCATATATGCATCTAAGAAAAGGTACCTCAGTCATTAATGAATGACAAGACGTGTCTGACAAATCTGGAAACCCGAGCCCAAAACGGAATTTTAGAAAATTACAAGATACGCGGAAATCCGGATGGATAGAAATTTCACGAAAATGCAGAAGCCGGGAATATAACAAAGTTCAGGATTTTAGTGCAGTTCGAGAAAATCCACCAGAACCGGAAAATCCTGGGTTCAAGCAAAAACCCGATTTCGGAAAAAGCAGCGATAAATAGACAGTGAGCCAGAGCCCGAGAAAATCCGCCGGAGCCGGAAAATCCTGGACTTAGGTGAAAGCCTGGATTTTGTCTAAAACTCAATTTCAATCAATTCCAACCTCAAGGAAAGGTTAAAGCCAGCAAAACCGACACATCAAGACCTCAAAAGGATAAGTCCAATAAAACCAAAGGTCAAAAGACACTAAAAAAGAGGGTCCCCACTCCAAGTGGGGCGTGTGTGCAAAAATTGCACAACAGACCTCCTCATCCTCGTCGCCACCATTTCTAGCACCATCACCAACAACCAAGCCAATCCATCATCCCAGACTATGGACCCCACCAACTCTTTCTTAGTTAAGGCTCGGGCAAGCAAAGATTAAGTTAAAACTTCCTTGCGGGTGGAACCCAGCGGGGTCTGTCTGTAGGACATCCCCTCCTCATCATTGTCTCCAAGTGGCCAATGACATTTACTCGTTTGCCTTGCCAACTTGATGATGGATTTTCCCTTGAGCCTTCATCAAAAAAATCTCTAAGTAAAATACCTTGTGGGCGGTTCTTTGTGGGCCACCACCTACAACTCACCTTTGAGTGAATGTCATTTAAAAAATATTCATGCCCTATTGTCATTCCATATGGTAGAACCTGAACTCACCTTTTTCATCTAGTCCTCTGAGAAAAAACAATCAATGCTTAGGTCCTCTGCAAACCCACCTATGTGGGTCACCCATTGCAGAGCGTCACCTTCCCTCCACTATTTGCAAATGGCCATGAAGCACCGTTTGTCCGTGGTGCAGAACCCACACCATCCATTTCCCCTTCAGCCCCTGAGAGTGAAAACGACTAAGTAAATACCAATGTGGGCTTGGCAGTGTGAACCGCCATCCACAGGCCACCGTCCCATCTTAGCCGATCCAAATGGTTGTTACCTGGCATCCTTCTGTAGGTCCCCGCCCACATCATTCTAAATGGTTTGAACTTTAAAGCTAACATTGAGTCACCCTTTCTACCTGTGGGTCCTACAATGTAGGACTCCATTTGCAGATTTCTACCATGCCAGCATCGTTCCAAATAGCGGAGCTCCAAACAACATTGAGGTCACCTACTTTCGCACCCCTTGAGTCCACATTAGCCAAATGATCGAATTAACTCCTCCAAGGATCTCGTAGGGGAATGAAAAAGATTCTTAAATGCTCAAATGTCTTGACTGACCCCTAAAATCCAAGTGCAGAAGCTTGAGTGTGGGTGGCCCTATGCGGGCTGTCGTGCCTTGAGGGCCATTCCACTTTAACTCACCCTGCATGAATTCCAGCGCAAGGAAACCCACATCCCTAGGCCCATATTGCTCTAACTACCCTTAACAAGTGTGAAATAATGAATTTTACAAATATTAAGATCTTTTATGATGAAAGGCTTGATTTGACCCTCATTTTTGCAGGATTTCACTAACACTCCCCTCATTTTAGACATCAACAAGATTACTGCACCTCTATTTGCAAGATTTATGGAATCAGTTGTAAGACCATTGGGGGAATCCATGGAGAAAGACAAAGGGAAGAAGTCTACCAAGGTCCCAAGAGGAAAAGAGGATAAACATCATATGAAGTATTAGTTCCAGGGAGTAGAAATCACCTCTAATGTCACTACCGCCTTGGACACAATAACAGATACCAACCTCAGATAGGTTGACATAGAAAAATTCAAAAAAAGGTTCATTGTCAACCCTACCACAAAAAATGCTAGGAAAATCAGAAAGAGTGGTTTGGCTAAGGTAGCTAGCTTCTCACCAACTTTTGTAGAACCAAAGCTGGTGATGGCTTGTAGGGAAGCCTATCAAGTAGAAACCAGAAGGATCATTGATCATGAGGGTAGGGTGGTGGGCAACCTGTCTACCAGGTCCATAGGAGAAACATTCCACAACCCTACATTTGACCCTATGGAAGATACAAAAAAGGAATACACTAAAAATATGTGGAAGGTCGACCCTTTGAAATACAAGAAGTTAATTAACCAATACTAATTAAAGGAGAAGAGGGGCAGTGCTAACAAGGTGCCCCAAGAGTTGTTCAGATGTGACTTTTATGAGGATTATCATGACTTGGTAACCTTTCTAAGAAGATTCATGGTCATCCCACTTTTTCTTACTTTCATCAGGATTGGATGTTTTACTTTATTATGGAGATTATCAGAGGGAAAGCCAAGTTTCACAGGGCCAAGATGATCAGTGACAACTTGCATCAATAATTCTTGGTAGTCAAGAAGACCTTTCAATTCTATATGACCTCTTGGTGTATCTCCTAGTGGAACCATTCCCCTACAAAGGTTTATTCATTGCACAAAGCCCAATGCTAGGAAGGGAATTGAAGGTATATGACAAGCACCCACAACTACAATATCAAAATTTCAAGAAGGATTACTACAAGGTGAATGATGCCTTCATTAGGCATATTATCAAACTTCTTAGAGGGGACTTTGAGAGGAAATTCACACACAGTGCCCATGTGTTCATTCATAGGTTTGGGTTTTTGTTTATACTGTTCCCAAAATTTACTTACATCAGAACGGAGGGCTTCTTCGAAAGGTTGTACAAGCTACCTCGATACCCAAATGACTGGATAATTTTGCTAGAAGTCTCTAGGAAGTTGCAGAATATGCACACTCTCCTCAATGGAAAGCATCAAGTAGGGATACCATATACCCTCACATTTGGGTAGGGAATGTATGGCCTTGTAGCTGCCCAATGTGCAGAATATTTAGAAAAGGAAATCGTAGAATATAATTTGGTTCTCAAAGAAGTTTTAGGGCTAACTATTGGGACAATAAGGTGGTATGCATGAGGAATTTTATGAGTATGACCACTTAAATTGTCAAGAAAATTAATCTATTCTCAATACAAGATCAAATTGTAGAAGATGAAAACATCATTGTGGATCCAAGATATGATGTCATCGCCAACTTGTCATTGCCCTTAATAGACTGGAATGAAGAAGAGGTCAATGACCTCAACATAGTGACAAAGCTAGTGGAGCATAGAACAAGGAAATGGATTGATTCTTAGATTGCTTAGTTGAAGCTCTAGGGGGCCACCTTGACATACAACAAGCTTGAGGATGAGCTCCAGAGTGAAACAGATAGCGAAGCTGCCACTGCCCCAATCGAGGAAGCCTCCAAATCTCCTCCAGCCACAAGGTCAAGAAAGAGAAAAGAGGTGATTGAATGCCAGCTCGAGCATAAGATTTATTCATGGAAGGCCCTAGAGGGTGAGACCTCGAAAATGGAAAAGAAGTTAGGAAGATTCTATGAGATACCGACAACCTAGGTGGACCCACTACATGAAGGAGAAGAAGAGGCCGAGAAACCAAAGTCACCATGTGCCACCTCTACTATTTCTATCACCACCACTGCCACTGCTAATACTCCCCCTCCCACATTTTAGGAATTACTCACTTCCTCTCCACTCGCGGTGGACATCTTGGTTCACCTTTCCTCCACCTCACCAACCACTCCAATTAGGGTGAGGGATCCCTCCTCTGCTACAACCTCTCCACTCTCATCCTCCTAAATGTCTCCCTCAACTACAATCCCTTCAGCAACCATAACTACAATGGCTACTCTCACTCTATCGGAGGTCTTTTCCAGAAATATGCAAAATATACCCATGGAACTATCTAAGGTATTAATGAATCCTACAATACAAGTTGTGATGGCCCAATCTATGGTTGGTCTCCCCATCCCTCCTCTGACAGAACCACCAAATATGGAAGCAACCATTCAAATATCAGAAGAAATGGAGAGACAAAAAAAGGGAGGCTACTAAAGGGGTAGATGAGAAACTCAAGGATCCCTTCAAGGATTACCATGAGCACCCAGAGCATCAAAACATGACCATATATGAGGTGGCATATGAAGAAGAAAGGTCGCAATCTTGAGAAGAAGATGTTGAAGACCCTAGTGCCAAGTACATGGTAGAGTCTTCTGACCAAGAGCTTGAGGAGGAGTTGTGCAAGAAACTCAAGGGTGTTAGGGAAGAAGTTGAGAAGCAACCTTCTAGAGAAAAGGAGGAAACTAATGATGACATGGATATATCTATAGAGCATCTAGTAGACAAAGGCTCTGATCAAGAGGAAGAAATACCTCCTAAGAAGGAGGGAAAGAAAGAAGTTGAAGTTTAAGACAAGGATAAGCCTAAAGAGGAGATTGAAATGAAAAGGATCCCTGAGATAGAACACCATGAAAAACTAAAGCAAGAAGAACGAAGGGTACCTAAAGGGGATGACAACTCTAGAGAAAATGTAGCTACTACTAGGCCAAATGAGGAAAGGACAGTATTGATCTGGGACTCAAATAAAGACGAAGAAGAGAAATTAGAACAAGAAGCCTTGGGCCACAAACAAAGGGAAATCCAACATGCTCAAAGAGAATAAGGTGATCACAAATCATCAAAGGAGGGATCTCAAATGCCTGATTGCTTGGAAAATCAGCTACAGACAAAGACCCATGTTCTCATGGATCCTAAGGAAAGACTGGAGGCTTTCTTGGCGTGAGCTCAAATAGGAACAAAGAAGGAAAATAATTCAAGGGTCTAATACCACATCACAATGGATGCATCTAGATCAAGAATGATCCAAATTGCTACACCAATAATAGACAAAGGAGATGGGGTTAGCTATAATATCTCTACCATCGATTTGGGTACTGCTACAACAGAGAAAAAGATTGATCAGCTCCAGGGATCAGTTGCTATGATTGTATATTATATGAGCAAGGATCAATCCTCTAAGGAAGAACTAAAGGCACAAGTGATGGATCTTACTGCCTACATTCAACAGTGGTCATCCACTAAGGAGGTACCAATGACTTCATCGGCCCCATCCCTACTTCTTTCCAAAGAGCACATAAGCAAGTTAGAAAAGAGAAAGAGCTAGACCAAGGCTACTGTAGAGTGGTTCTAGTGAGTGCTCTACAATGGTTATATGGGCATTGGACATGCCATCTGAATGACCAACAAGTTCCAAGAAGTACATAAGCAGCTTGAGGGCATAGAGAGAATTTGTAATAACTTACCCGAATTATATAGGATTACATATCCTAAGCTCGACGCCATCCTCAAGCTGCCCGAGTAGACCTAGGAGAAGGAGTTCGCCCTGGTGAAGGATGATCATTGGCTAGTTGAGACATGAAAGATGGGTCTGGATCACAAAAGAGATGTCCTAGAAAGAGTGCTCCATGAGGTAGAGCTTGACCTTGAATGGGTCAAGGAACATAGGATGGACTGTGAGGAGTATCTAAACCTCATGAAAAATTATGACATGCGCATTGTTGAGCTAGATCCAAACAAGATTGGGTCATTTTTCCACAAGAAAATGGAAAATGGGGCCACAAATTCATTAACGCCAGAATTTATAGATTTTTTTGCCTGACCTTTGCCCAGTTAGATTAGGTGATCAAGCACACACCTAGGTGTACAAAGAATTGGAAATTGATCACTAGCAGATCAAAGAAGTTATCCTTCAAAGTGCTCCAATCGGATATCATAGAGTGGAATAAACTTCAAGAACTGATCGGTAAATTCGTGGAGAATGCCACTATCTAGAAAAATCAAGGAAAACCTATCATTGATGATGAGTTCCTCACAGTGTAGCTATAGCCAAAAGGGAAAATCACTACAAGACAAAAGTGCTACAATACTAGGCTACTAGAAGACAAAATAGGGAAAATACAAAAGATGTATGTTTAAATTGCTAAATCGTGTGGATAGGTGAAACCCTAATTTGTAATTAATCTAGGCCACACAATGAGATTAAATCTTGGCCATTCATTTTGCTTTTGGAAAACTATAAATAAGGGGTCTCCTCTCATTTTCAAAGAGATATTTGAGTTGTTGTAATGACATGCTACTAAAATTTAAATAGAAATTCATTGTTATGGTTGATTCTTGAGTTTCTCTCATGTTTCATGATTCATCTCCTCATAGTTGGTAGATTTGAATAGATTTAATTTGTTGTTCTATGTGTTTTGCATGCTCTTAGTAGTTTAGTGAATGTTGTTCATTGATGTTGAGGAATACTATTATGTTGATGCCCTTCCTTGTTCATCCTTTTTGTTGTTTGCTCATGATAAACAATAGTACAAAGCTAGTCTGAACATAAATTCATTGTTGCACTTAAATTTCATCTTTTATTCATGTTTTATGGTGAATGAATAGTTAAAAATCTGTAGACCTTAGAAGATAGCACTAATTTCATGATACTGTTAGCTGATTTGGTTAAGTGGAACTTAGTTTCAAGAAGGTTTTCCATTGTAGCATCCTCCATTATCACTGTTAATTAGTACTTGCAGGTCTAGGAACTCTTACCTTTTCCTTCCCTTTTGACCTTTCTTTGAAATAGTAGTTTAAGCAAAGTTCCAACATCATTGTAAAGCCAAATCTAATGATAAAAGTGGAGTTTTAGACTATTACTTTGAACTTGCAGTAGTTGTACATCATCTACAAGATCTTAGGAACTCCATTTAAGGATCCAATCTCCTTCAACTTAACATATGTAAGGCTGCCCTATGATTACCAACAAATCATATGAACCAACTGAGACACTCTAATCTAGGAATGACCTAACACCCGAGAGACCTTGGGATAATTTTATACAATTTGTTTGTGGGAAATTGTCTTTCAAGAGAGGTGATGCACTTATGCATTACCTGTGTTGAGAAGTGCTAAAACACCCATCAACAAAAGGCTCAAAAAAAATATAAACATACGTTTGATGAAGATTTAAAATCAAAACTACTAACTAGTTTGTTGCAAGATGTGGTCAAAGGAATTTGATTTGAAACTACGTGTATTCATTTGATTAGATCACATTTTTCAATTGGTGCTTAAAAAGAACTGTCTTCTTTCAATATAGATTTAACTAGGCGGTTAATAATTACTGTTTTTTGTGCTTGTAAAGATGGTAGGTATTATGCTCTCACATTTTGAAAACTCGATGATCAAAGCCAAACCCATCTTTTTTTGTGTTAATCCCTTAGATAGGCATGCCTCGAAAGAGGGGATGACTCCAACTAGTTTTTTGCTTGGACTAGTATATAAATGGATAAGACTAAACTATCAAGTCCTCATGGTATGTAGGCCTTAGTCGTGCAATTTCATTTGAAACAAGGTACCTACCTTTTCTTTTAAAGGTATAAGATCCTGTAGTAGAGTGATTAAAGCCTTAAGTGGCTTGTTGGATGCTCATGAGGTGCCATGTCCCTAAGTATTCACTAAGAATCACTTTTTTAGTAGCCAAAAACCTTCTATTTTTTGGTATAGGAGGGACCACCTCTCATGCAATCCCATGCTCTTGTGGCTCTTAGTAGAGATGAAGAGTTTTTCATGGGAGTTTCATGAGAACTCGAAGCTTCATTGACTTGGAGAAGTGAGTGTCCTGGAGGGGAGCCAGTGTGGCCAAGCTTCTAAGTCATCCACTAAGAGTAAGCACAACTGGAGTAATCCAAGTGGGATCCGACAATTACTATCCTTGCCAACCCTAGGATTTTACATGATTGTTTTTATCTTGAAAAAAAAATTGTCAGTGGTGTCTTGTGTGTGTGTTAAAAAAAAATCTCAAACCAAACATCATCACCTGTCATAACCTTTGGGTCTCAAGCTTCATCCATCATAATAATCATCTCTAAACCACCCATATCCTTCCAAAAATTTCACTAATCATCTTACAACATCCTCTAAACATCCCAAATCTTTCCTAAAATGGTCCTAATCTTTAACAATCCTAGTCTCAAGCCCAAGGTTATACTTCGAGGAGTCCCTTCACCTAATCATGAAAAAAATTCAAATCTGAAGGTCATACTTCAAGAAGCCCCTTCGCCTAATCATGAAGATAATCCAAAACCATATATCCTCCAAGGTGGGTCAAACTTTGCTTTTGGTGATGATGAGAACTTTGTAGATCCTAGTGATGATGGGAACTTTTTAGAAATATTAGGTCATCTTGATGATACTATTGACAAGGGAAATACCACCTTAAGTTTGGAATCATATGCCACTCCATCTATTAGTCCTTCATCACCATCTAGTAAAATTCCTATCTCAAAGCATACTAGTCCTACACCAACATCACCATCCAACTTCACAAGCTCTAATCCATCAACCAAACAATCATTTGACAATTTTCTCCAAAGACTACTAGCACATAATACATCATCCCCATCCTCCAAGACCATTGTTGATGAAATTTTGAAGATTTATGTGCAAATAAATATAAGTCCTCAAACACAAATAATATTGTGCAATCCTACCATGTCATGCATATATCTACATCCTCCATAAGTCAAAATAAACCTCATGAGTCTTTCACCCAAGATAACGAATCTATCCAACCATCCTCTCCTATCATACCATCTACATCAAATGATTCATGTCAATATCTTAGTCTAAAGCATGCTAGCATAGACTCCCCTGCAAATCAAGATCAAAGAATTATTTCCACTCCATCCAATGATCCCAAAAATCTCCAATCCTCTCCAATCTTTGGCCAAGATCCCATCTCTCAAGAACCTCATGATGATCCCCTTATCTCTTTTTGTTTCATCTAAGATGATTCCATTTCATCCCAAGAGAATGATAGTTCTTCCATCATATCCAATGATGTCCTACCTGTAACTAAGGGTTAAATTTAGGTTAGATTAAAGGTTAGCAAATCAACAAAGACTAAAAAACCCAAAGAGCTACAAAGTAAGATGGAAACTACAATAAATGAAACAAGTATACCAGATAATTGTTGAAGCTTCCATGATTCCTCTTCGTAGCACCTTCTAACTTGTTGGTTGACTTGTTGCCCTCAGATTCAATGTGCGAGCAATCTTTGACGAAGTCCTACACAAGTTTTGAAGGATTTGAATCTAAATGCCTATGAAAAAATGATTAAAATGCCTATGTCTAAATATGCCAAAACTTAATGGAATATGACAATAAATGCTGCAATTTCTGTAAAATGTCTAAGTGTCTAAGTCTATGTATCTAATCTAAAAATGAGAGAAAAATAACATTTTATAGAAAATGCCATTTTGAATGGACGGACGCAATTGAATTTTGACCGAGACCTAAAATCAGAGGATGAGATTAAATCTGATAATCCCTAATCAGGGTTAGGGAAAAATCATTAAGTGAATGGTCGAGATGTCATCTAAGAAGATCGAATCAGTGGTGGAGAGTAAATGAGATAATTAATTAGAAAAATAAAGATTTTTAAAAATCAAAAAGATAAAGACTGCCTGATTTGTGAGATTCAAAAAATCAAGAAGATAAGAGTTGAACTGAAGATCAGATTTGGAAAATCAAGAATCTGCCCGATTACTTGATTTTTTGGAGGAATATTACCATTTTGAATTAAATTAGTTCAAAATATGGATTTTGTGAAATAATAAATAATCGATTTTCAGATTATTTACTAAAATGAACTGACGGTTAAGAATGTGAAATCATTTTAAATAATTAACTTATTTAAAACAAGAGAAATGTTAAATTTTGCAATTAAATAATTAAAGATAATTATTTAATTTAGAAGATAAGAGTAATAATTAAATAAATTAATAAATTAATAAATTCATTTAATTATGAGGATTAGTGACATATTAAATAAACAAATAAAATTTATTTATTTTAATAATTAGGAAGAAATAAATAAAGAAAGGTAATTAAATAAATTTAGAAATTTATTTAATTAGGGGAAGACTTAGACAATTAATGACATATTTAATAAATAAAATAGAATTTATTTATTTAATAATCATGAAGAATAAAAGGAGATGAATTAATTAAACAATTATGAATTATTTAATTAATAGTCGAATGTGGACCAAAGACTTAATTAAATGTCATAATTATGCTAGGACAAAAGTGGTAAAAATAGAGCTTGTAGGCCTAGACCATTTTTAAGTGTCTACACTACCATCTACTAATCAAGATATGCTTTCCACAAAATCACAAGATTCCCTTCGTCATCAAGATCGAGATATATCTTTATTCAAGGACACCCTTTCATTCTATGGTGATATTCATCCTTCTCATGATCAATATATGTCTTTCATACCACTTCATGATAGTTCCATACCTAATAAAGATCAAGATACTCCTTATCCTACACCTGCCGATCCTTTTCCAAGTCAAGATCAAAGTACCCCATCATCCCCATGTCAAGATCCTATCACCCATCCTAATTCCCCCCATGATCACAATCCTCCACAAGAGTCTATCACCCCTATTCAAGCGATCCATGAACCCCACACATATAAAATGGGTTCCTCTACCTTTATCCACTCTAGTTTACTTCCAACGCCTCTCCTTCCATACATATCATATCCTCCCCAAAATGGACTTGCATATTGTTTCATCAATAATACATATCCTATTGGAAAATGAATGTCTCAAAGTATGAACTAAAAAGGAAAAGTATTAGGACTTCATGAACAAGTTATCCTAGAACCCCTTTACATCCAACAAAATCCCACATATCATGGACTTGGATATCAAGCTCTAAATGTTGGTATCCCTCATAAATCTTCCATCCCACCATATAAATCCAAATATCCACATTCTCCACCTTCCCAATCTATCCTAGGTCCTTATCCTAGTCCATCAAACCTTCCATCTATCCTTTTTCCTTTTCATTCAAACCTTAGTCCATCAACCCTTCCATCCATATTGGGGCCCTACATCCCTCCATCTCCTATTCATCATGAACAACAAAGGCACAAATCCTTGATGCCCTCTCAAAATTCTACCTACATTAACCCATCAATAAGACCTCCATATCATTCATCTCCATCCACCCATCCCATTGCTCTTGGAAGCAATTTGGGTGCCAAATGTCAAAAACTTCCATATCAAAATCCACATATATCAAAGGATCAACATGTCTCCTTGAAGAGAGATGCAAAAATAAAATAAAATCTGATCCAAAGTGAAAATAAAAAAATTCAAAGGACACAAAGACCCATAAATCAAAAATAAAAATTTCAAAGGCCACAAAGGCCCATAAATCAAAAAGAAAAATTGCAAAGGCCACAAAGGCCCATAAAGAAAAAATAAAAATCTCAAAGGCCACAAAGGCCCACAATTCAAAAATCAAAGTCAAAAACTATGTGGATTCCTAAAAGTCTCATATAAGCAATGAAATCTAAATTGGCATCCAAAGTTGTTAATCCAAAAGCTTCCTCCAATCATCCATCTAAAAACCTATCATATTCTAACTCCATTTTTCCTTCATCACTCCACCACCCTTCAAGGTGTGTGTCGATGTTGATCTTGCCATCCGTTTCGTATAACCATCAACAAGCATTCCAACCTCCTATCCATTATCCAACATTCATCCCTCATTATCCTACTTTAATCCAAACCTTTGCATAAGTCCTTAGCTTCTTCCATCATCCATTAATCTATTAACATTTATGAGTCTAATTCCCATTGCCATGGTTTATTAGAGAACATATCTGAGGGATATTAGTCATGGAACTTGATGCTTTATTCTTCCCTCCATCTTCCTATCATGCATATACTACCTTCCATTTTCATTTATCCCTATCCATATCCTATTTTCCATATACCTCTTGAACTCTACACTTGGGGTAAGTTTCATCCATCCTATCATTCATATCCATTATCCTCTTTATGTTCATCCTTTACCTTTCCACCTTTGATCTTGACAAGGTTAATATATTCTTGAACATCATACATCTTATCCATACCTTTTGTACCATATCCTTCACCTTATCCATATTCCACCATTCTATCTAAATACATCCTTTCTTCCCTTCCTTGGTCTTGATGAGGAATAGGGGAAAAGTATTTAGGAATTTGTATCCATATCTTATCTAGATGATCTTGATCATCCTATTTATTATCCTTATCCTTTCATTCTTCCATTCCATATCTCCTAGCCTATCAAAATCCATGTCCCATTTCCATGCTTTGTCCTTGATGAGATTAGGGGAAACATTATAAATGCATTCTTTGGATTTCATTTCATACCCTTATGAATTACCATCCCATCATAGTTCACATCCTTATCATTTATCCATGATTACACTACCCCAGGGTGGGCCATCATGTCCCTTTCTAACCTTGAATCTTATCGTGCAAATCATATTTGAGCCTAGCTGCAAAACATTATCCAATCCTCATATCTTTTGACAATCAATCATCAACAATCAGCAATCTTATCATACTTAGAGGAATCAATGATCCTAAGTACTTATCATCATCATGCCTTATGGAATCAATCATTCCTAGCATCCAATCAACCAACCATTATCATCTTTTGACAAAAGACATGTTGCTTGTGTGACATGTTTTGTAGTGAATCTTTCCTTTTGATCTATCATTTATCCATGGTTGCATTACCTCTACTGTGGAAGATCTTATTCCTTCAACCAGTCATCTATCACATTTCATCTCACTCCATCTTTAAAACTTCAAAAACAAATCCATAAAAAATCATAAAATGTCTTGAAAAAATCCATAAAAATCATAAAATGTCCTAAAAAAATCCATAAAAAATCATAAAAGGTCTTGAAAAAATCCCTAAAAATCATAAAATGTCTTGAAAAAATCCAAAATTTTGAAAGTCCAAAATTTTTTTTTTCAAGAAATCCAAAAAAAATCACATAACCTCAAAAATCCCTAATCAGTGACACTTTCAGATCATCACACAACTTTGAACTTCAACAAAATCAAAATGTGCCAAGATTTACAATCAAGAAAACATTATAACATACCTATCAATCCCTCTTTCAAATCTAATTAAACACATAAATGGTAACAAAATCAGTTCTACATTGAAGCATGATGCACATGTTTGTTTGTCAATCTTTGATTTTTTTATGTTTTTATCTTTGGTGGCATGTCTTTTAGCTTCTTTGGGATGTCTTGGACTAGAAAGGCAATGATGGGGCATGTTCACTTGTTTGTTTCTTATGGATTGTTTCTTATTCACAGGATGATTCGTCTTAAGATGTGATTCTCTAAACTCATCGACGACATATGAGTCTAGTGTGGATGTGAGCATTCCTTTTTTGATAGTGTCTTCCATGCAATAAATATTCAGGTCATCTAAGGTCCTTATACCTAGATGCATATACTTCATTGCTAGATAAAAATGCAAGTAGTATTTAGGTCATCTAGAAATTCATGTTATCTAGATGCTTATACTAATTTGTGACATAATAAGCTCTATGATGATAAAGCACTTTGTAAAGCACAAGAAGCTTCATCACCTTCATTCCCTTCATATCTCTTTTTCACCTATCATTTCTTCTATCATTCATTTCCTTCATCATTTAATTTTCTTTATGTTCCTTATTTCACAGAATAATTAATTGGTTATATAGCTGAAGCTTTTCTTTTAATCTAAATATTATATCAATCAATCTAATCCTTGATCACTCAATCATTGTATCAATCATTGTTTTGTGCTAGAATCAATCTCAATCAGCTTAATTAGCTTAATTAGCTTATCAACCTGGCTATACTGATCATTTACATCAATTGTTTAGTTATGCCCATCAAATGTACATTTTTGCTTAATCACTCATGCAATATCAATTATCAAATTTTCTCCTCATGATCTATCTAGAGATTAATCTTATCACATCTTGTTCGATCAATCTCTCGAGGGGGCATATCATCCTTACCATCATCCTTACCAAGATATCCCTAGGGCATGTATCAATTAATCAATCTTTTTTTCTTTGAAACAACGTGATAGGCTGCATTGTCTCAAAGAGGGGCAAAATGTAGATGCATAAAAATGTCCTCTTAATCATTTTTATCCATTGCATATTTTAATTGATCATCTGCACATAATTATATCTCCATAAAACCATTAAAATATAAGAATTTATTCATAACCATAATCCATTTACATAATCATTTAGTCATTTATCCATTATTTATCCATTTACATATTTCATTATCCATTTCATAAATATTTACTATTTCATTAATCATCAACATATTCATAAATCATTTAACCATTTCATAAATCATTAATCTATAATTGCTTAAATACATTCATTACACATGCATAATCATTATTTAAATTTTTCCATTCATCATCATATTTATATGCATATCTTTTTATAAATCCATTAATTCATCAATTTGCATAAATCATTTCACTTTGACCATTTGCATGATTATCCATTTGCATTAATCTTTAAAATGCATTCATATATTTCATTAAATAATTTAAAATCCATTAATCAACTTACATGAAATTAGCTCAAAATTGCACATTTTGAGCTTCCAAACATGAATCATGGCATAAATCATTCCACTCATTTCTCATTTCTCATTTTCATATTATGCATTCATCTATAAATACCTCCTCCTCACTTTTTGGGACACATTTTTTATTTTTGAAATTTGATTTCAGTCTCTCTTCCACTCATCACAGCTTCTTGTTGCACTTGTGCTCATAAAAATCTGAAAGCATCAAATGCATAAATCAAGAATCATGGTGAAATAGGAAAACAATTGAGATGATTTTCCTTTGAATGCATTTATTTTATTTTTTCATATTTTAGTTTTAATTTTTCATTTGTATTCATTTTGAAAGGCTTTATTGATGATATGCTGAAATTTTGATTTGAATTTATAGATTAAATCATTTCATTTTTAGTTTTCAGCATGTACAATTTCAAATTATGTTTAAGTGATATATGTTTTCTATGAGTCATCTTTGGATCTGTGGAAGTGTGTACTTAAATTTTTTTGGGTTTTTACATAGGTTCAACCAACCTTGGGTGTTTACACTAATTGTAGATATTATTCAGTGTTTGTGGAAGAGTGGTATCAAATTTATGTGTATTTGGATCTGAGTTAAATGTTGTGGTGTGGTCTTCATTCATTCCTTTCCATCACAGGAATGTTTAGTGGTGACCTAATTTGAATTTTCATGGTTGAGGTGCATAGCCAACCTTATCAATTATTTTTGAGGTTGAGGATGGTATAAATGTGTTGAGTTGATGGAGAATTGATGTATGGAGTGTGGGATGTGAAGTGCAGAGTTGTGAAGTTTGAAAATGTGAAATGCAGTGCAAGATTTAATGTGTTAGACTATTAGAATCAATGAGCAGAAGGTGTCTACATTCTTCAAAGAGGTTGTGAATTTACTGGTGATGTTGTGGTGGATTTCCCTATTTCTTTGAGATGGATTTCTCATTCTAACATTTTTCTTTCTTCTTTTTTATAATCTAGTAGTTAGCCCTTCTTTTCTTTTGGGTAGTTTTCCCTTTGATGGTGAGCCTATTGTATTTGGTGTTGAAATTACTTTATATTGCGAGCTAATCCTCACCATGGTTTTTCCCTCCTTGGTCTTTCGACATAAATTTTGTGTTCTCATGTGTTTGGATGTGTTTGCATTACTATTTCTCATGTTTACATTCTACTAATTCATGATAATGGTTTAAGTGGTTACTAAGGGTTTAAGGACTATTACATATTTGAATATATAAGAGGGTTTTAATGTTTTAATGTACAACTGATTCACCCCCCCTCTCAGTTGTCTTGTGCATTCAACAAATGGTCCCTATATGAAGTGTTGAAAACACAAAAAAAATAGTTATTTAATAAGATTAGGCTAAAGCCCCTCTTCATTCTCTCTAAAATGTAATGGGTGTTAAACACAACTTTAAAAAATCTAGTACTTGGACATTTAATAAGATTAGTCTAAAACCTCTCCCTTCACTACCCATAATTAAATGGGTTCCAAATGAGGTTTTGAAAATTGAAGAAACTATACCTTTACTAATATTTGACTAAATCCCCCCTCCACTCAAACAAGAATGAAATAGGCTCCAAATGTGGCTACAAAAGCACTAAAAAATAGACCTTTAATAAGATCTACCTAAATCCCCTTTCACTTCCCTAGAATGAAATGGGCTCCAAACATGACTACAAAAATATGAAAAAGTAGATCTTAAATAAAATCAAGCTAAGCCTCCCCTTTTCTCCCCCCATAATGAAATGGGCTCCAAATGTGAGTGTGGAAACATGAAAATGTACACTTAATAAGATCAACATAAATGCTCACTTCAATCCCCTAAAATGAAATATCCCCAAGTGTAATTATGAAAACACAAAAAGTTAGACCTTTAATAAGATTGGTTACACAACCCTTCCCTCCCCCTAGAATGAAATTGGCTTCAAATGTGACTATGAAAACACTAAAAAATAGACATTTGATAAAGTTAGGCTAAACCCCTTTCACTACACCCAAAATGAAATAGGCTCCAAATGTAGCTATAAAAAACCAAAACTTGGAATGTTAATAAGATTGGGCTAAATCCCCCTTGTCACTCCCCTAGAAATAAATAGGTTCTAAACACGATTGCAAAAACATTAAAATTATACTTTTAATGAGATTAGGCTAAACCCCTTCACTTCCACATGATAAAATGGGCTCCAAACCTGGCTAAGAAAATACCAAAAATTAGAAAATTAATAAGATAATCTTCAACCACTCTTCATTCCCCTAGAATAAAATATACTCCAAACATTATTATGAAAACCACAAAAAATTAAAAATTAATAAGATCAAGATGATACCCTATTTCACTCCCCTACAAATGAATTGGGCTCAAAACATGGCTATGAAAAGAAAAATCATACACCTTTAGTATAATAGGCTAAAATCCCTCTTTCACTTCCACCCATCATAAAATGGGCTCCAAACATGGCTATGAAAACATAAAAAATAAATTAAAAAATAGAGATTTAATATGATCAAGGTAAACCCCCCCTTCACTCCTCCAAAATATAATGGCCTCCAAACCCGGCTATGAAAACACCAAAAACTACACCTTTAATAAGAAGGCTAAAAATACCACCATCATTTCCCATAGAATGAAATGGGATCTAAATGCAATTGTAAAAACATCAAAAGTTAGACTTGTAATATGATTAGGCTGAACCAACCACATCCACTACCACCATAATAAAATGGGATCCAAAACTGACTATGAGAACGTTAAAAAATAAGACTTTAATAAGATAAGGCTAAAGCCTCCTTCACTTACCCTAGAACAAAATGGAAAGTGTGATTGTGAAAAACTAAAAATTAGACTTTTAATAAGGATTTAAAACCCCCTTCACTCCCCTAAAATGAAATGGGTGAAAATAGTAAAAATTAATAAGATCAACCTAAACCACTCCCTTCACTCTCCTAACATGAAATGAGATCCAAAATAATTGTTAAATACCAAAAACTAGACATTTAATAAGATCAAGCTAAACTTTACCTTCACTCCCTATAGAATGACATGGGCTCCAAATCTGGCTATAAAAACCCAAAAATTAGACCCTTAATAAGATAACACTAACCCCTCCATTCACTCCCCCATGAATAAAATGGATTGTAAGAATGATTATAAAAACACTAAAAAATTGACCTTTAATAAGATAAAGCTAAAACCCTTTCACTCCCCCTAGAATAAAATGGCCTCTAAATTCAATTTTGAAAACACCATAAAATTTTAATTTGATAAGAAGAGGCTAAACCCTCCACCTTCACTCCCCCTAGGATGAGATGGGCTCCAAATACAATTATGACAAACATTAAAAAATAGGCATTTAATAACATTGGACTAAACAACCACTTCAATCCCCCAAAATGAAATGGGCTCCAAATTTGGCTACAAAAGCACTAAAAAAATTGAACTTTAATAATATTAGGCTAAACCACCCATTCACTCCTGCCAAAATGAAATCGGCTCTAAAAGAAACTACATAAAAATTAAAAATTATACCTTGAATAAGACTAAGCTAAACCACCCTTCACTCCCTCAAACTTAAATCGATGAAAACATTAAAAAAGAGTCTTTTGATAAGGTAAAGCTAAACCACTACCTTCACTCGCTTAGAAAGAAATGGCTATTTTCTTTTTTATGAAAACACCAAAAATTATACCTTTACTAAGATAAAGCTAAAACACAACCTTCACTCCCCTCAAAATGAAATGGACTCCAAACATGGTTACAAAAGCACCAAAAATTAGACCTTTAATAAGATTAAGCTAAGCCAAAATTTCACTCCCAATGAATGAAATGGGATCCAAATGAGACTAAAAAAAAACCAAAAAAATTAGACCTTTACTATGATCATGATAAATCCCCCCTCGCTCCCTCAAGAATGAAATGGGCTAAAAACATGACTATGAAAACAATAAAAAAAATAGATCTGTAATAAGATTAGGCTAAACCATCCCTTCCCTCCCCCATAATGGAATGGATTCTACATATGTAAAAAAAAACAAAAAAAACTAGATATTTAATAGGATCAAATTAAATTGCCCCTTCACCCTCTACGAATAAGAATTTATCCAAAAAGTGGATATGAAAACACCTAAAATTATGTAGTGTAGAAAAAAAATATCCCTTTTTCACACTTAATTTCAGAATAAATGATTAATAATAAAATGACCTTAATGATGCCTTAATTTAGTGTTGTAATATGTTTTACATATTCACATTAAGTTTAGGGCCCTATTAATTAAAATGGACTTAATTATACCTTATTTTTTGGTGTTGTAAGGTGTACCTTTACACTTTCACACTAATCTAGGGCTTCATTAATTAATTGAGTTTGACTTGCTTTAATTGTCCCATTTAATTCAAATCCAAGCCTAATTAATTATAATTTCCGAGGGATAAAACCCAACGTTCGTAAATGCCATTACATAACACTTAACATTGAAGAATGTGTGTCCTAGGTAAGTGACCTAAGACCCATTCACCATACGGAAAATGGATCCTCACTTAGGCCTAGGACCTAAATTTCAAACATTTTTTTGGCAGTTTTTCAATTATTTCAAATGTATATTCAAATGTCAGCTTGTGATATTTGAATTTCAGGAATTAATGTTAAGATATGTATAAATAAGAGGTCATTTCACTATGTTTCATCCTAGAAGAATTTCAAGCATCCTGAGAATTTTATGTGACTTCATGAGATCAAGATAGAGCATTATCAAGAGCACTTCAAGAGCACTTCAAGAGCATTTCAAGGCATTCAATGGAAGAATTATTAAATATTATTGCACCAATCAAGATTCCATTGTCATGTCAAAGATTTATTGCATCATGCATGTTGTTTGAGCTAATATGGTGATGTAGAGTTCAAGATCTATTCAAGTATTCAAAGGCATTGTGCCAAATCAAGATTTATGATCAAGATCCACATCCATTGAAGCCAATGCATGCTAGTTGAAAATCTACAATCCAAGGTTCAAACAAAGGTTTGGTGAGTTGTGGCATTGCTTTTTCATTCATCATACCTTCATGTTTCATTGTTTCATTTCAAGGTTTAATTACCAAAATGGGTTTTGACCAAGGAAAACCCCCATTCACCTAACAAACATTATTCTCTCTTTGATGAGTGATTTCAAATTTTAGGTGGAAGATCCTTTCAAGAGAAAATTTGAAGAAAGTTGCAAAGTTTTCAAAGTTGCAAGGAAAGTTTTCATTTCACGGAAACACTTCTACATGATTTATTTCTAGTTGTCCAATAGTGAAAATCAGCAATCTGGGAGTGCAGACATAGAAAAAGAGAACCCAAAAAGGATTTTTGCAAATCCCTAGCCACGACTCATTCACCATAAGGCGAATGAGTTCTTAGTGAGCTTCAAAAAGTGACTTTTGGTGATTGGTACACATCATTCTCCCTTTTCTAGATCTATTCTTTGATTTTTGTTTCTATTAGTTTTGATTATAGTCTCCTATTTTCATTTTATAGCTTGCATTTTGGAGATTATTTCATGGTTTTAATCCTTCTCCCCAAAGTGCTATTTAGCTCTTACCCCTATCCTTGCATAGAAAGGGAAATTCATTGATTCATACCTTGATTTTACAAATCTTTTTGGTAGTTATTCATTTCATTATGTGGATCTCATTTGCTTGAATCAAAATAGAGAAATAGGTCCATCATACCCCTATTTTCCATTATTCCATTGTGGTGAACCTAATTTTTCTATGTTTCTTTTTTGTGAACTCAAGTTTGATCATTGCATTTTCTAATTTTAGAGTGCCTTTTTGTTGGATGTTGTGGTTGTGTTGCTGATATGTGGTTGTCATTGATGTCAACACTATTGGCAATAATGTCTTAGAGGCTGTATATGTCGAGGATATTAAGAAAATTGTAATAAATAAGTTGCAGGTTGTTAATGGTGAAGTGAAGTTTAGTCTATTGATTAGCCCAGTACATTGATGATCAGTGGTTGTGGATTAAAGGGTTTATTTTCGAGTATATCTAGTTTATCCATGTTAAGTTTTAGAGATCCACATGAATATTTGATTGAGTTATGAGCAGTTATGTTCTGACAGTCATTTTGTTGCTTCAGTTGGTGTTCCTGAATGAAGATGATGTGATTTTCGTAAGTTCGGTTGTTGCGAATGTTTCTCTTGTGATTCATGATGTTTGTGGATTTTTCTAAATTGTGATCTATCTATGTTGCACATCTGCATTGATCGTTGTGCTTGCAATTAGATATTTTCTCTTGTGTGTTCATGTTTTTCATGTTCTTGGCCGACAAGGTGTTGTAGCGTGTTGTGGATCTTCAAGGAATAATTTTTTAAGGTGGTTCATGGTTGAAGACTTTATTTCCGGTCTCCACTATGTTGTGGCTGACCTTAGTTGATTCACATTAATAATCTTTAATGTTTTTGGCCGATAGTTTGTATTTATTTTATTATTTTATTGAGGTCAACTTGTAGCGATGTAATTTCTTGTTGCAGATATATATAAGAGATTTCTTATTCCATTTGAAGGCATGATTATGCAAAGTGTGTGAGTCCTATGTGTGAATAATTTTTAGATCTTTCAAAGATAGAAGCAAAGTGTGAAGAAGTGTTCATGTGTTTAACCAAAACTGTAATCAGGCATTAGCAGATGTTATTTTCTCAGTTCAATTTTTTGGATGTAATCCAAATCTTTGTAAGACAGTGAGTCTTCCTTTTGTAATTGAGTAGTGAGCTCTAGGAAATGCGCCTGAATGCATGTGCATTCCCCATTCGCATTTCTTTATACTTTTAATAGGGTATAATCTTGTGGACTGACCTCCACCATGGTTTTTCCCCTAATAGGGTTTCCACATAAAAATATTGATGTTATGTGTGTTTTTGATGTGTTGTTGATTTATGCTTTCATGGTTATTGATCAAATCTGAGAATAAGAATGATAAGTTTAATAAGTTTGAAATTTTATGACAACTAATTCACCCCCCCTCACAGTTGTCTTCCCTTGTGTTGCCAACAATTGGTATCAGATTAGGTTCCTTGGAAGAAGTTTAACAACTTGAGGTGATCTAGGATGGAAGCATACAAGATGTTGGCAACTCAAGGGAAGACAACTGAGAGGGGGTGAATCAGATGTCATAGAATCTCAAACTTATTCAACTTATTAACCTTAATTTTAGATTTAATCATTAACCATGAAAGCATAAATGAACAACACATAGAAGCACACATAACACCAAGATTTTTTATGTGGAAACCCTATTAGGGGAAAAACCACGGTGGAGGTCAATCCACAAGATTATACCCTGTTAAAAGTATAAGGAAATATGAATGGGGAATGTGCATGCATTAAGGCACACTGCCTAGAGCTCACTGCTCAAATACAACAATGCTCACTACCCAAGGAAGACACACTATCTTATAGAAAGATTCAAATTAAAACCATCTAGATTTAAACTGAGAAAATAGCATCTACTAATGCTTGGTTACAGTTATGGTTAAGCACATGAACACTTCTTCACTCTTCTTCACTCTTCTTCACACTCTGCTCTGCCTTCAAATGATTTGAACTTTATTCACACACAAGACTCATAAAATTTGCATGCACACCTCCAACATACTTCCAAATGATAAAAAAATTGCTCTTATATATCTGTAACAACAAATTACATCGCTATAAGTTGGCCATAAGAAGATAATAAAATAATTACAAACTGTCGGCCCAAAACAAATAAAGATTATTCATGTGAATCAACCAAGGTCAGCCATAACATAGTGAAGACCGAAAATAACATCTCCAACATGAGAACACTTCAATTAATTTCTCCTCAAAGATCCGCAACACGCTTCAACACCTTGTCGGCCAAGAACGTGAAAAACATGAACACACAAGAGAAAATCTCGGATCATGAGCACAACGATCAATGCAAACATGCGACAAAGATAGAAAATGAACTAGAAACATCCACAAACATCATGAAACACCAGAGAAGCATTTACAACAACTGAACTTACTGAAATCATAGAATCTTCAATCAGGAACACTAATTGAAGTGACAAAAATACTGTCAGAATGAAAATCACCATAAATCGATCAACTCTTCATGTGGGTCTCTGAAATTCAACATGGATAAACTAGACATACTCAACAAGAAACCATTTAGTCCACAACCTCAGAATAGAAATGTACTGAACACACTGACGGAAAGAACTTCACTTCACCATTGACAACCTGTAGCACTTTGTATTACAATTTTCTCAATATCCTCAGCATATATAGCTTCTAATGCAACAATGCTAATAGTGTTGACATCAATTAAAACCACATATCAGCAACATAGCCACAACATCCAACAATATCCCCCTTTGGCATTGATGGCAACACATGATGTGAAAACTACCATCAGCACAACTACACTTACTCTTCCTTTAAGTTCAGACTTTTCTTTCCTCAACTTTTCTCCCAACAAGGATTTTCTGCCTAGATAATCAACAGTTTGTTTTTCACATTACTCTTCTCCCCCTTTGACATCAATTACAAAGATATCTTCAATACAAGCTCTAAACCACATATCTAAACTTTTGAACATTTGAACATTTGACTACTCCCTCTAAGTAGCAGCCACCACAACATCAATCCAGATCAAAATATGATCATGAAATGCATGGATTGATGCAATGCAATGCATCCTTAGTTCTAATTAGGAGGGTTAATCACCCCTAACTTCCCTCTAAGATACTCAAAAGAATCCTTAGGAAATGGCTTAGTAAATATATTTGTAATTTGCTCCTTAGTAGGCACATACTCCAATCTAACTTCTTTTTCACTTACCTTCTCTGTCAAAAAGTGAAATTTTATAGATATATGCTTGGTCTTTGAATGTAGCACCGGATTCTTAGAAATGTTAATAGCACTTGAGTTATCATAGAATATAACAATAGGCTCATCATACACAAATCTGATATCCTTCAAAATTTGTTTCATCCACAGTACTTGAGTACAATTATTAGTAGTAGCAATGTATTATGCCTCTATAGTAGATAAAGAAATAGAATTTTGCTTCTTACTCAACCATGAAATCAGCTTCTTTCCTAAGAAAAATACTCCACCACTAGTACTTTTCATGTCATTCACATATCCTGCCCAATCAGCACTAGTAAAGGCATTCAAAGTAAGATCATCATCTTTAGGATACCATAGGCCAAAATCAATTGTCCCTTTCAAGTATCTAAAAATTATCTTCTCAGTAGTCACATGAGATTCTTTAGGATCAGCTTGAAATCTAGAAACAATACATACAACATTCATGTTATCAGCCCTAGTTTGAGTCAAATAAAGAAATCCACCAATCATTGATCTATATCTTGTCTGATTTTCCTTCAGAGAATCATCATCAGTTTTCAACTTGCATCCGGTCACCATGGGTGTACCAACAGGTTTTGAATCTTCCATACCGAATTTCTTCAACAATTCCTTCACATACTTGGACTGAGATATAAAAATCCCTTTATCTAACTAAGTAATTTGAAATCCCAAGAAGAATTTCATCTCTTCAATCATTGACATCTCAAATTCATTTTGCATCTCATTAGAAAACTTCATGCACAAGCTATCGTCTCCTCCAAATATGATATCAACAACAAAAAATTCCACAGTCAAATCTTTATCATCATTCTTGAAATACAAATTACTATCAGTAGTACCTTTGTTAAATCCAAGTTTCACCAAGTACTTATCTAATCTAGCATACCATGCTCTAGGGGATTGTTTAAGACCATACAATGCTTTCTTCAATCGACACACCATATCTTCCTGATTAGTCAATTGGAATCCATTAGGTTGCTCAACATAAACCTCTTCTTCCAATTTTCCATTTAGAAAAGCAGACTTGACATCCATTTGATAAACCTTGTAGTCTTTATGAGCATCATAAGCAAGAAACATTCTCACAGCTTCAATTCTAGCAACAAGGGCAAAGGTTTCTTCAAAATCAATACCTTCCATTTGAGAGTATCCCTTACAAAACAGTCTTAATTTGTTTCTAACCACTTCACCTTGTTCATTTAGTTTGTTTCTAAAGACCCATTTAGTTCTAATTACATTCTTCTCCTTAGGTCTGGGAACAAGAATCCATGTATCATTCTTCTCAATTTGCTATAGTTCCTCTTTCATTGATTCAATCCAATGCTCATCTTTCCATGCTTCATTCACATTGTTAGGCTCAATATTTGAAATCAAAAATACTCTTCTACAATTTTTCTCCTAGTCTGGACACCTTTGTTCTTATCACCTATGATCTGATTCTCTGAATGATTCAATCTCACATACCTCAAAGTCTTGTTAGAACATTCTTCAACTTCAGGCTCTTCTGATCTCTCTTATGTTCTTCCATCAGTTTCTCCTTCTTGATTTTCTTGATTCACTTAAATGATTTGAACTTGACTTGCAGTCTGACCTTGATTTCCTTTTCTTGTACTATCATTTTGATCATTCAAATCATATCCACAGGTTCTGGATAGTGTAGGTATGTCTTCATCAACCTTAACATTTTCACTTTCAACCATTTTCTTCAATCTTTTGTTGTAACACTGGTAGGCCTTACTTTTAGCAGCATAACCTAGAAGATTCCTTCATCACTCCTAGCATCAAACTTTCCTATATCTTCATCTCTTTTGATATAACACTTGCTTCCAAAGATTTTGAAATATCTAACAGTAGGTTTTTGACCAGTCCATAGTTCAAAAGGAGTGTTACCAGTATCGCCTTTGATTTGTACCCGTTTAAGTGTGTACACAATAGTACTCATAGCTTCTCTCTAGTAGATATGAGGCATATTTCCTTCCAACATCAGGGTTCTAGCCGCATCTAGAACTATTTTGTTCTTCCTTTCCACAACTCCATTCCGTTAAGGGTCTGTAGTGTAGATAATTGTCTCTTTATCCCATGCTCTTCACAAAAAGAATTAAAATCACTGGAAGTGAATTTTCTACCTCTATCTGATCTTAGACACTTAATCTTCAAATTAGTCTTTGTCTCAACCATAGCCTTAAAGATCTTGAACTTTTCAAGAGCTTCATATTTCTCCCTTAAGAAATTAGCCCACATCATCCTTGAATAATCATCAATAAGCAACATGAAGTATTTGTAACCTTGCAAACTTCTAGTTCTAGCAGACCCACATAAATCAGTATGCACAAGTTCCAACAATCCATTTGATTTTTTTGTTTACTTTGAAGTGAAATTCTTGTTTTCTTTCCTAACATTCTTTGCATATGGCATTAGTAGGTTTCATCAGCTTAGGAATATCTCTCACAACTTTAGTGGAACTTATCTTGACAATGTTATCAAATTTAACATGACACATTTTCCTATACCATAACCATCTCTCATCAACTTGAGCAATTAAACAACTTTAACTAGCAGCATTTAGATGAAAGATATTACCTTTTTTCTATGTACCTAATGAAATCACATTTCCAGAATTTCCCAATATTTTTCACTTACCATCCATGAACTGAAGATTATATCCATTATCAACCATTTGACCAACACTTAAAATATTATGCTTCAAACCTTCAACATACAAGACATCATCAGTGTTATAATTTCCATCAAGAGAAATGCATCCTCTTCCATGGATCACACCAGTTGTGTTATCACCAAATCTCACAACACCACCATCACACTTCTCCAAATTCACAAACTTACTTTTATCTCCTGTCATATGATGAGAACAACCACTGTCAATTACCCATTCATCTTTCTCTTCAACTCGAGCAACTAGGGCTTTCTCCACATTTGTACAACTAGTAGATTTAGTAGACATAGGATTATTTTTCCTTGATAGCAATAAACACAAATTAATCTTCACTTTCATTTCCTCTGTCAAATTCATCATCTGTTACACCTTCATCAGTAGCATAGTAACACTTCTTTTGGAATTTAGGCTTGTTAAATCTTGGCTTGGAAACTCTCTCAGGACACCTTGATGCAAAATGACCTATCTTATAAGAGAAACATTTAATAGGAAACTTTCCCTTATACTTACCCTGTCCTTTGGCTTCTCTTTTCAAAATCAATGCTTCAATTTCTTCAAGCTCTTTTTCTTCTTCATCCATCTATTCCATTTCATCCTCATACTTGAATGTCTTTCTTGATGAACTTTCACCCAAATCATATCTCTATCTATCTCTTCCAAAAGTAGTAGCCTTAAATGCATATTCAACCTTAGGAAGGGAATCACCAAATTCACTCAACTCAAAATCAGTAAGCTTACCAATCAACATATCTCTGGCAACATTTGTCATAGTTCGGAGCTCTTCAATAGAACTAACCTTGACTTTGTAAGAATTAGGAAAATATCTAAGAACTTTAGCAACAATCACTGACTCATCTATCTGTCCACTAGAACATCTAATACCACAGACAAGTTCATTTACTCTTTGCATGAAAGTAGTAACATTTTTATCATCACCTATTTTCAACTTTTCATATTTTCCTTTCAAACTTTGTAGCTTATAAATCTGCACATTTGCATCACCTTCATACAAGGTCTCGAACTTCTTCCAGATCTCATAAGAAATCTTCAAATTCATCACATTTTTCATCTCAGTATCATTCAAATCACTCAACAATGCCTCCTTAGCCCTGATATTATATTCAACATCCCTGATCTTAGCAGAAGTGGTAGGACCATTATATCAAATAACATATATATTTTTTGTAATGCTCTAGAAGGGTTCACCAATGCATCTTAGATGGCACTCCATTCGAGCTTTCCACAAAAATTAATTTGTTCCATCGAATCTATAACTATCCTTCTTATAATTCACCATCTCGGATGACCTTAAGTTGTTAAGCTTCTTCCAAGGAACCAGAAGCTCTGATACCAATTGTTGGCAACTCAAGGGCAGACAATTGAGAGGGGGGGTGAATCAGTTGTCATGGAATCTAAAAATTATTCAACTTATTAACCTTAATTTCATATCTGATCATTAATCATGAAAGAATAAATGAACAGCACATCAGAATCACACAGAACACAAAGATTTTTTTCGTGGAAACCTTGTTAGGGGAAAAACCATGATGGAGGTTAATCCACAAGATTATACCCTATTAAAAGTATAAGGAAATATGAATGGGAAATGCACATGCATTTAGGCACATTTCCTAGAGCTCACTGCTCAAATACAACAAGGCTCACTGCCCAAGGAAGACACACTATCTTACAGAAAGATTCAAATTAAAACCATATGGATTTGAACTAAGAAAATAGCATCTACTAATGCCTAGTTATAGTTTTGGTTAAGAAAATGAACACTTCTTCACTCTTCTTCACTCTTCTTCACACTCTACTCTAGCTTTGAATGATCTAAAATTTATTCACACATAGGACTCATACACTATGCATTCGCACCTCCAGCATACTTCCAAATGATAAAACAATCACTCTTATATATCAGCAACAAGAAGATAATAAAATAATTACAAACAGTCAGCCCAAAATAAATAAATATTATTCATGTGAATCAACCAAGGTTGGCCATAACATAGTGAAGACCGAAAACATCTCCAACATGAAAACACATCAATTAATTTCTCCTCAAAGATCCACAACATGCTTCAATACCTTGTTAGCCAAGAACATGAAAAACATGAACACATAAGAGAAAATCTCGGATCACGAGCACAACAATCAATGCAAACATGCCACAAATATAGAGAATGAACTAGAAACATCCACAACAACTGAACTTACTGAAATCAAAAAATCTTGAATCAGGAACACTAACTAAAGCAACAGAAAAACTGTCAGAATGAAAATCACCATACCTTCATCAAATCTTCATGCAGATCTCTAAAATTCAATGTGGATAAACTAGACATACTCAACAAGAAACCCTTTAGTCCACAACCTCAGAAAAACAACGTACTGAACACACCGATAGAAAGAAATTCACTTCACCACTAACAACCTATAGCACTTCTTATTACAATTTTCTCAATATCCTCGACATATACAACTTCTAATGCAACAATACTAATAGTGTTGACATCAATGACAACCACATATCAGCAACATAACCATAACATCCAACACAAGAAGGATAGTTTGTGATTTGATGGAAAAAATATTCTCTGTGGAAGGCTCAAATGGAGTGTCATTTGTGATCCATTGGTGAACCCTACTGGAAAATTATAAAGAATAGGTATATGATTCCACAAAATGGTCCTTCTACTACAAACGAGATTAAGGAAGCTGAATACAATACTAGGGCTAAGGAAGCATTGTTGAGTTCTTTGACTGATTTTGAGATGACAAATGTTATGGATCTGACGACTGCCTATGAGATTTGGAAAAAAATTGGAAACTCTGTATGAAGGTGATGCTAATGTGAAGATTGCTAAGTTGCAAAGTATGAAAGGGAAATATGAAATGTTGAGAATGGGTGATGATGAGAACATTACTTCTTTCATGCAAAGAGTGAATGAACTTTTTTGTGGCATCAGATGTGCTAGTGGATGATTGGAAGAATCAGATATTGTTACTAAAGTCCTTAGGTCCTTGCCTGCTATATACAAAGTCAAAGCTACTACTATTGAGGAGCTCCGAACTATAACAAATATAACTAGAGACATGTTGATTGGTAAGCTTACTACTTTTGAGTTGAGTGAATTTGGTGATGCTCTTCCTGAGACAAAATCTGGATTCAAAGCTACTACTTCTAGTAGAGATAAACAAAGATATGATCTAGGAGAAAGTTCTTCTAGAAAGGTATTCAAGTATGAGGAGGAAATGAAAGACATTGAAGAAGAGGACAGAAAACTTGAGGAGCTTGAAGCACTTATTGTCAAAAGAGAAGCCAGAGGAGAAGGTAAGTATAAAGGGAAATTTCCTATTAAATGTTTTTCTTGCAATAAGATAGGTCATTTTACATCAAGGTGTCCAGAAAGAGTTCCTAAGCCAAAACCGAATAAGCCTAGATTTCAAAGAAAGTGTTATTATGCTGCTAATGAAGGTGTGACAAATGATGAATCTAATAAAAGAAATGCAAGTGAATATGAATGTGTATTTATTTCTATCAAGGAAAATGATCCAACCCCTATTAAATATGTTAGTTGCTCAAATGTGGAGAAAGCCCTAGCTGCTCAAGATGAAGAGAAAGATGAATGGGTGATTGAAAGTGGATACTCTCATCACATGATAAGTGATAAAAGTAAGTTTATGAGCCTAGAAAAGTATGATTGTGGTGTTGTAATATTTGGTGATGACAAAGCTGGTGAAATCTGTGGTAGAGGATGTATTTCTCTTGATGGTAAGAATAATATTGATGATGTTCTATATGTGGAAGGTTTGAAGCATAATATCTTAAGTGTTGGACGGATGGTTGACAAGGGATACAATCTTCAATTCAAGGATGGAAAGTGTAGAATATTAGGGAATTCCATAAATGTGATTGCTTCAGGAACAAAAACAAAAGGTAACATCTTTCACCTAAATGCTACTGGTAAAATTTGTCTGATTGCTTAAGTTGATGAAATTTGGTTGTGGCATAGGAAAATATGTCATGGAAACTTTGACAATATTATCAAGATAACTTCTACTCAGGTAGTGAGAGATCTTCCTAAGTTGGTAAAGCCTACTAATACTATATGCAAGGAATGTCAGTTAGGGAAGCAAACTAGAATCTCATTTCAGAGAAAACAACATTGATCAAATGAAGTGTTGGAGCTTGTTCATATTGATCTGTGTGTTCCTTCTAGAGTTAGGAGTTTACAAGGAGACAGGTACTTCATGTTACTTATTGATGATTACTCTAGATTGATGTGGGTTACTTTCTGAAGGGAGAAATCTAAAGCTCTAGAGAAGTTCAAGATTTTTAAGGCTATGGTTAAGACAAAGATAGGTCTGATGATTAAATGTTTGAGATCAGATAGAGGTGGTGAATTTACTTCCCATGAGTTTAATTATTTTGTGAAGTGCATGGGATAAAGATACAATTATCTACCCCCTGGACCCCTCAACAAAATGGAGTTGTGGAAAGGAAGAATAGGACAGTTCAAGATGCTACTAGGACTATGATGCTAGAAGGAAATGTTCCTCATATCTATTGGAGAAAATTTGTGGGTACTATTGTTTACATTCTAAATTAGGTACAAGTCAAAGGTGATACTGGTAAGACCGCTTTTGAGCTATGGTTTGGTTAGATATTTCAAAATCTTTGGGAGTAAATTCTATATCAAAAGAGATGAAGAGATAGGAAAGTTTGTTGCTAGGAGTGATGAAGGAATCTTTCTTAGTTGTTCTACTAAAAGCAAGGCCTATCGGTGCTACAATAAGAGATTGAGGAAGGTAGTTGAAAGTGAAAATTTCAAGGTTGATGAAGGCATAGTTAGACCATCCAAAAAATATGGATATGATTTAGATGATCAAAATAATAGTTCAGTCATAGGAAAGAAAGTTCAGACTCAAAATCAAGTTCAGATCATTTTGGTGAATCAAGAAAATCAAGAGGAAGGAAATAGTGAAATTGCAAAAGAGAGATCACAAGACCTAGAAGTTCAAGAACATCCTAAGACTTCAAGGTATGTAAGACTAAATCGTTCAGAAGATCAGATTATAGGTGTTTAGACTAGGAGAAAAATTGTAGAAGAATATTGTTTGATTTCAAAGACTAAGCCCAATAGTGTAAATGAAGCATGCAAAGATGAACATTGGGTAGAAGAAATGAAAGAAGAACTACAAAAAATTGAAAAGAATAATACATGGATTATTGTTCCTAGACCTAAGGACAAAAATGTGATTAGAAATAAATGAGTCTTTAGAAACAAGCTGAATGAGCAAGGTGAAGTTATTAGAAACAAAGCAAGATTGGTGTGTAAAGGATATTCTCAGATAGAAGGAATTGAATTTGAAGAAACTTTTTCCCCTATTGCTAGGATTGAAGTTGTGAGATTATTTCTTGCTTATGCTACTTACAAAAACTACAAGGTTTATCAAATGGATGTCAAGTCAACATTTCTAAATGGCGAATTGGAAGAAGTGTGTGTTGAGAAATCTAGTGGATTTCAATTGACTAATTAGGGAGATATGGTTTGTCGGTTGAAGAAAGCATCGCATGGACTCAAGAAAGCCCCAAGAACATGTTATGCCAGATTGGACAAGTATTTGATGAAACTTGGATTCACTAAAGGTACTGTTGATAGTAATTTGTATTTCAAAGATTGATGATGATAAATATTTGATTTTTGAAGTCTTTGTTGATGATATCATTTTTGGAGGAAATGACAGTTTGTGCATGAAGTTTGTTGATGAGATGTAGAATGAGTTTGAGATGCCTATGATTGGCTAGATGAAATTATTTTTGGGACTGCAAATTACTCAATTAGATAAAGGGATCTTCATATCGCGGTCCAACTATGTGAAAGAATTGCTAAATAAGTTTTGTATGGACGATTCAAATCCAGTTGGTACACATATGGTGACCAGATGCAAGTTGACACAAGATGATGATTCTCTGAAAGTAAATTAGACAAGATACAAATCAATGATTGGTGGATTGCTTTATTTGACTCAAACTAGACTAGATATCATGAATGTTATATGCATTGTTACAAGATTTCAATTTGATCCTAAGGAATCTCATGTAACTGTTGTGAAGAGGATTTTTAGATACTTGAAGGGGAAAGTTGATTTTGTCCTATGGTATCCTAAAGATGATGACCTTACTTTGAGTGCTTTTACTGATTCTGATTGGGTAGGTGATGTGAATGATAGAACGAGTACTAGTGGTGGTGCATTTTTCTTGGGTAAGAAGCTAATTTCAAGGTTAAGTAAGAAGCATAATGTCATTTCTTTATCTACTGCAGAGGCAAAATACATTGTTGTTCCTAATAATTGTACTCAAGTATTGTGGATGAAGCAGATGTTGAAAGATATCAGAGTTGTGTATGATGAACCTATTGTTATATTTTGTGATAATTCGAGTGCAATCAAAATTTATAAGAATCCAATGTTCCATTCAAAGACCAAGCATATATCTTTTAAGTTTCACTTTTTGAGAGAGAAGGTGAGTGAAGAGGAATTCAGATTGTAGTATGTGCCTACTAAGGAACATATTGCAAACATCTTTACAAATATTTTGCCTAAGGATACTTTTGAGTATCTTATAGGGAAACTAGGGGTGATTACCCCTCCTAATTAGAACTAAGATGCAGTGACTTGAATCAATCCATGCATTTCATAGTCATATCCTAATCCGGATTGATGTTGTGCTAGTTGCTACTCAGGGGGAGTAGTCAGATGTTCAAATATGTGGTTCAGAGCTTATGTGGAGAAAAGAGGTCTTTGTCATTGATGTCAAAGGGGGCGAAGAGTCATGTGAAAAACTGTGAATTATCTAAGGAGAAGATTCATGTGGGGAGAAGATTTGTGTAAAAGAGTTGAGGAGAAAAGAGTCAGAACCTAAGGGGGAGTTAGTGCTTAAAGATAGTTGCGTTGATGGTTTTTTTCACATCATGTGTTTCCATCAATCCTAAAGGGGGAGATTGTTGGATGTTGTGGTTGTGTTGCTGATATGTGGTTTTCATTGATTTCAACACTATTGGAATTAATGTCTTAGATGATGTATATGTCAAGGATATTGAGAAAATTGTAATAAATAAGTTGTAGGTTGTTAGTGGTGAAGTGAAGTTTAGTCTGTTGGTTAGCCCAGAATGTTGATGATTAGTGGTTGTGGATTAAAGAGTTTCTTGTCGAGTATATCTAGTTTATCCACATTAAGTTTTAGAGATCCATGTGAAGATTTGATTGAGTTATGAGCAATTGTGTTCTGACAGTCATTTTGTTGCTTCAATTAGTGTTCCTGAATGAAGTTGATGTGATTCTAGTAAGTTCGGCTATTGTGGATGCTTCTCTGGTGATTCATGATGTTTGTAGATGTTTCTAGATCATTCTCTATCTATGTTGCATGTCTGCATTGATTGTTGTGCTCGCGATTAGAGATTTTCTCTTGTGTGTTCATGTTTTTCATGTTCTTGGCCGAAAGGGTGTTGTAGCATGTTGTGAATCTTTGAGGAATAATTTTTGAAGGTGGTTCATGTCTGAAGACTTTATTTTGGGTCTCCACTATGTTGTGGCTAACCTTGGTTGATTCACATTAATAATCTTTAATGTTTTGGGCCAACAACTTGTATTCATTTTATTATTTTATTAAGGCCAACATGTAGCGATGTAATTTCTTGTTGCGGATATATATAAGTGATTGCTTATTCCATTTGAAGGAGTGAGTATGCGAATTGTGTGTCTTATGTGTGAGTAATGTTCAGATCTTTCGAAGGTAGAAGCAAAGTGTGAAGAAGAGTGAGAAAAGTGTGAAGAAGTGTTCATGTGCTTAACTAGAATTGTAATTAGGCATTAGCATATGCTATTTTCGCAGTTCAATTTTTTGGATGTAATCCAAATCTTTGTAAGATAGTGAGTCTTACTTTTGTAATTGAGCAGTGAGCTCTAGGAAATGCACCTGAATGCATGTGCATTCTCCATTCACATTTCTTTATACTTTAATAGGGTATAATTTTGTGGACTGACCTCCACCATGGTTTTTCCCCTAATAGGGTTTCCATGTAAAAATCTTGGTGTTATGTGTGTTTATGATGTTTTGTTGATTTATGCTTCCATGGTTATTGATCAGATTTGAAAATAAGGTTAATAAGTTTAATAAGTTTGAAATTTTGTGACAACTAATTCACCCCCTCTTAGTTATCTGCCTTTGTGTTTCCAAAACTTTTCACCCTAGATTTAGATCTTGCATTCATTTTCATCTCTTTGCATTGAATTGAGTCTCATTTAGGGTGTCTAGTTTGCATTTAATTTTTCATTTCATTTAAAGGTTTTAGGATTTCATATTTGCATTCTTTAAATCTAAAAAATGTTAAAAAAATAGTCATTTTGCAAGTCAATTACACAATATTTCATTATCGTTCATTTGCATTTAAAAATTAAAAAAAAATTGCATATTCAAATTAGGTTGTCATTTTGTCATATTTTGCATTTGCATTCAACCTTCATTTCACAGAAAATTAAAACTACAACTTGTTGAATCAAATTAGAATATGGAATTCACTGAAATTAACTTAGAAATTTGTAAAAAACTTTTTAAAAATCCTTACCTAGGACCCATTCACCCTAGGGAAAATGAATCCTTGATCAGGGTCATTTCCTGATTTTCTGGTCATTAAAATATTCATTTCTGCATTTTGGTTTATTGTTCTCAGATTTTTTTTTTTTTCAATTTTAGCATATTTAGCTTCATTTGATAAAATTAGTGCATTGTGTAATTTAGAAACTACATTTACAAGACATTACTTTTTAGGTTTTTCCATAGTGTAATCAAAAAATTACCTTGTTTTAAATTTGAATATTTGAGAATGGACAAATGTTTTAGCAATGTGTGGAAGTCCTTATTCTCCTTGGTCGATGTTTTTGTTTTTGGAAATGATCCTAATGCAATTGAACCTAACCATACTCAATCAACTCCTAATGAGTGTCCTCGTGAAGTTGACATCATTGGAGAAGATGATGCTAGCATGCACGAGTTTATAAATGATTGCCTTAACAATCTTGAGAATAATGCATCATTTTATCCTTCCATGAAACAACCAACACAACTTGAGATGTTTGGTCTTTTACATCCTAAAATTGACTCACAAACTAAGCCTAAACTTCTAACAATGAGTGAACCTAGCTCCTCTAATCAAGTGCATACTGATCCATCTTATGTTAACAAAGTGACCAACACTCCCATCAACCTAGAAGAGACTTATGGACAAGGCTTTAAAATCTCAACTAAACAAGGATGTGACATAACTAATGAGCATGAAATTCATAAACTTTTAGAGCAACTTCCTATTGAAGAAACCAAATATTAGGATATCAAGATCCTCCTCTCAGCATAAGTTTCCTCCTTCCTAAGGAACAACTAATGCCTCATAAGGATGATAAGGGAATCTTAGGCCCTCCTTCTCAACATCTATCTCAACAAATTGGTGAATCAAGCGAGAAATTAAAACCTTAAAAACTCAATAAATTTTCATTCCTACATATTAAAACACAAATTGAATGAAAAATGGAAGACCTTAATGTAGGATGGCATACATTACCACCTCTTAGTAGAAGAAGTAAACCTAAGAAAAAAATGAATTATTGTGAATATCATAGAACCCTTGGGCACTTTAATGATGAGTGTTGTTCCTTAAAAGGGATCCTCGAGAAATTTAAGATAATCCCAAGTAAACCATGAATTTTTCTCCTTGCCATGTAATAGTTGTAGGATTCTAGCACCCTCACTATTACATGCTTTACATTCATTGAAAATCATTCTCTTTATTACAAGCTCATTCTCATCACTTATATCCACTCATCCTTGTCCTACACTTAGTGGGGGCAGAGGGTTAGATAGCCTTGTCCTATATGTGGCACTTGATGTTGTCCCTTTAGCTAGTTGTCTGCCTTCCCTATATACTAAATGAGATTGGGATGTGGACAACCTACTATAGGTTGACTCACATGTGCCTTACTAGTATTTTGCATTGTTTTCTTTTCATGTTCTTTATGTGGTTGCATGTGTGTAATGTGATCCCCCGTACTAATTTGTTTGATGTATCTCTCTCTTTTTGTGCATTCCTCTATTTGTATCTACATTCTTCTATATGTCGTAAACATTTTACCTTTTTTTGTTTGTCTTGTGTTTTCCTTTTGGGGATGATGCAAGGCATCAATACATTTAGGTCTTGTGCAGTTTTTCGCACACACGCCCTGCTGGAAGCAAGGACCCTCTTTCTCTTCAGTTTTGGTGTTTTGGCCCTTTCTTTTGAGGTTTTGTCTTATTTAGGCATGTGCTTAAAATGTTTATTTTGAATTCCTAAGTGTTTCCCCTAGGTTATTCATTGAAAATCTTGAGTTCTGGATGAATTTCGGGCTTTTGCCCTGATTTGGGATTGTCTGCCCTGGTCAGATTTTCCCAGATCCTGCTTGATCTCCGGCTGGACCCTTATTGTTCGGGGATTTTCAGTCTTCGTAGATTTCCGCATGGGCCGGATTTTCCTGGATTCTGCCCTGTCGTCGACTTCCCAAAATCCCTTTTCTGACTATCCTGTCAATTGTGTTGTTGGCTTCGTGCATGCTTTGAGGGGTGTATCTAACTTGGTTTCTGGGTCTCTTGGATTATTTCATGCTAGGGTTGTTCAGTATTGTGTTATTTGTCATCTCCTAGCTAGGTTCTGAGCTTGACTATGTGCTAATGGCAGGTGAATAGGGTTTCGAATTGGGGGCAATGTCATTTCAAGTTATGTCATCTTAACATGGGCCTGAAACGAAAAAGAAAATCTAGGAAAGGTCCATCCCTGACTTGTCCTGAGTTAAATGGTTGAAATTTTGCGTTAGTTCAATGTCTGGAAGAAATCCAAGATAATCCATCCCTTCTGAATTTTATTCACTGTGACCTTTCATGTCGATGAGATGTCATATCGATCACCCTGTGGTTTGCCGAAGAGGTCTTCCTAAGTTCATATTGGATTTCCATGACAATGTCATTTCTTACACCGATAAATTCTTGTATGCATATCAGTCGGCAAGACTCCTAACATTCGCAAGGACTTCATAGCGAAACCTTTTTCTTGGTGAGCCCAGATCTTCTGTCGGAGTGACTTCATAACATCAGCAAGCGGTTATGCCGATGGAACTCTTCATCGGCGAGACATAACGTATTCACTGGGACCTCTAACCAAACTCAAGCACTTCACCGAAAGCCCTCCTAATTTCATATTCATTCGTTGTGATTGTATCTTTCTCACATCGAAGGTCTCTGATGTTCTATCGCTAGTCGGCGAGACCAAAAGAAGTCGCTGAGACCTTACCCCGACTACCCGCTGGTCACATCGAGATGTTTCCCATTGACGTTCGGCAAGACTCTGTAAGTTTGCTGAGACATCATATAGACAAACTTTAGTTTGGCCGAAGTGATTACTTAAACTTTCATGGTCGGTGAGATAAGGGCGATTCGCTGTGACTTTATATCGAAGAAAATATCTCATCGACATGATTTTCACATTCGCTTTTGGCGAGACATGCCCCACTCGGCGTGACTTCATCCCGAATGAAATTTGCTTTGCCGAAGTACTTGCCTTTGCACTGTTTAGTCTAGAGTTGTGCCTTAACCGCGGATTTTTTCGAGTCCAGATTTCTCTGAAATCCACCATCCCTCTAATTTCCTGAAACTGCTCATTGGCTTGTTCTTCGCGGAAATTCTCCCTAGATGGATTTTTTCCGAACTTTGATGGAATGTAATGGAATGAGATAATTGAATTTGTTAATGGTTTACGATGCATTCAATGATTATTTCATGTGACTTATTGATTGATTATGATCCGATTTGATAGTTAAGTAGGTGTTTCCTAGTTATTCTGTTGGAATACGATCGGTCTGGGATTTCCCGAAATTCCTCTCTGGCTCAGATTCCACGGATGGCCCCAAAACCCAAAATTTGTGGGATCATTTCATATGGGATTTAATGGAACTTTGGTTGCAGGATATGCATTCTAATGGTGTTTTTATGGATTGACCTTGCTTTCCTATAGTTTTTACTGTGGTTTTCATGTTGAGTGCATGTTGAGTTGAGCAAAGCAACAGCTGGTTCCTCATGGTCTGATGCAGAGAAGATTAAGCTAGACATTAAGAGCAGGATCCCTGGGAACAAAGTCACTGCGGATTAGGCAGAGGATGTTGAAAAAGATTTACAAACAGAGAAGACACATTGATGACACCCTAGCTAGTGTCTAGAATGGTCGCATTACCTTTTTTTAAGATAATGACGGGATGAAGGAAGATTGCTCCCAAATGTTTTAGTCTGGAATAGTTGAGAAGATGGTGGCAGGACGTTTATGCACCACTTGATGATGGCTCCATTTTCGAGCACTAGCTAGATGGTGCGGCCACCTACCTTGTAGTTATTGATAAGTATTTGGTGTATAAGGCGAACTGGGTAGATCGATCAAACACTCAAGAGAAGAGATTGCGTCCATTGAATCAATTTAGGGTTCTGCCCCTGCCGCCTGTGGTAGGCCTGGATGGGATGTTCTTGAAAGTACATGAAGATCCAGATTAGAACAAAGATAATAGGGAAGGGAGCTAATGATAGGTTGTGGTGCGATTTGTGCTTCTCTATTGTCTTCCTGTGCATCGTCCGAGCTGTGGATCTCAAGCCGACTTGGACGGGATGTGCATTTAATGCCTGTTTGACCCATTTCAAAGACTTTCTTGGCTGGGTAGTTGTGCTAAGTTAATGCTATGAAACCCTTTCCTAGTCAACGGATTTATGGGGAATTCTATATATTGGGAATTTCGCCTCATTTGTAAAGGGTTAGAATAGTTAGAACAGTTAGAAATAGGTGGAATAGTTAGAAGGGTTGAATAATTAGAAGATAGAAGTAGAGAAAAATAGTTAGAAGTAGAGGTAGTTAGTAGCAAGTAGGCATTCTCAAGCAAATGTTGTAACAAAAATATGGAATTGTTGCTACAGTGGACAATTTGAATACAAGAAATGACATTGTGATTTGGTGCCATACTTGTTTTCTTTTTTTTTGCATGGTTCTTTTATTCTATCTTTAAAATTGCTTTGAGAAGGTTAATGTTCAGATTAGATTTGGATTTAATAATGTTTGTGATTCGATACTTGAATGTTGCAGCAATCCTTCAGTCCATACTTTTCACAACCAACTGATTGTTGGTTGCTTTGCAAAGTTAGCCTGGACTTCATATTCTGTGTGCCTAGTTCAATTGTGAAGATTTGTTCATTTCAACTGCAAAAAGGTTTGTTGAATGAATGTTCATGATTTGAAAATCTCAAAACCTCAGAAGATTGCACTGTTTTTTGTGAGAATGTAGATTTATCTTGGTCAAGCAGAGATCGGTTTTTGAGGGATTGGTCCATTTTAGTGTTGGTTACTTTCATTTTTAATCTTAGGAGTAGTATTAGATTTAGAAATCTCTCTGAAACCTTTATCTTTTTCCATTTCTTTGATTATTGGGTTAGATTAGGATTAAAAGTATCATCAAATTGTTAGATCTGGTAAAATCGATTCAGCATTTTGCTTGTAGTAAGGTCCCATTATGATTACTAGCATTTTCACATTTTGTTACTGAGTTGTTTATGCACTGTCAAGACCTGACATTAGAGACCTTGGGGTTATCTCTTGAGGCTTGCCGATAGAGATTTACCTTTCAAGAGAGATAGGATATCATATTCTCTTTGGCTGTTATTGTGCAGAAAACACGATCAACAGGTCTCTTCCATGTTGACCCAAAATATTTTTCTTTTTTTTTACTCTTTATGTGTCATTTTTCTAGCTCTATGAGTATTTGGGAAATAATGATGTTTCTAAGCTCTATAACATTGTAGCAAAGATATACTGACCCTAAATCAATAGATCCCTTATGTATATTTGGGGGCAACCCATCCTTCCTTTTTCATGACGTAGCTTCATTTTGGAAACATATGACTTGGCACAGGGATTTTTGAGTAAGATCTCATGTCTTAGGATTTAACATTGGCAACTTTAAAGCAACTATTCACAACAATGGTGTTAGTAACCACTTTAAAGTGGGGGCATACATTGATAATATCTTTCGACATTTCTCATGTTTTATGGTGTTATTTTTTTTTCTTGTGATGTGTCCTTTTCTTGGTAGATTCATTGTGTTTGATTTCCTCCAAGAGTGTGATATTTCTTAGCATATGACTTTCCTCTTAGTGGTGATGCGACACACTGCATTCCCTAAGTTGTGAATCTTTTACTCTTTATTTTTCCTCTCTTGGACACTTTAGGCATGATGTTTCCTAAGAAGAAGACCTTACACAAACTTAGAAAAATCCCTTTGAACAAAAACTTTACTAGCATTATTGTTCATAAGTGTTTAGCATAATACAACTTGTTAACCTTATGAAGCTCGAACCCCTAAATTCAAGGCCACCTAGCATCGCATGCCTTGCTTTCCTATGGAGCCTTTCCTTGTTCATAGGTGCTTAGCATAATTCAACTTGTTAAGCCCTATGGAGCACGAAACCTTGTCTTGTAGCACCTTATTGAATTTATAATAGGGATAGCTTTGGTATAGTTAGTACAATGAGATTTGAGATAGAGGCATGACTTTCTTATTGTACAGTGAGAGCCTATAGACCTGGCATGAATTTCTCACAAGCCACTTTATTGGGATACTCACCTAGTAGATAGCCTAAGGTTCTACCACCCTAGAGTGAGCACAAAATAGAAAGCTTAGATTTGTTCCATGTCGATTGGACAGTCTAGGCTTGATCTTCTTCACCTTTTATGTTGTAAGATTGTGTATCTTTGTCATTGTTGCATATATATATGTGTGTCTTAAATGTCTACTTTAGTGTGAGTTTGACATGGGCTCATCATCTCACTAAAGTGGGGGCTAAATGTAGTGTAGGAAAAAGTATCCCTTTTTCACACTTAATTTGGGTATAAACAATTAGTAATAAAATGACCTTACTGATGCCTTACTTTAGTGTTGTAATATGTTTTACATATTCACATTAAGTTTAGGGCCCTATTAATTAAAATGGACTTAAGTATGCCTTATTTTTTGGTGTTGTAAGGTGTAACTTTACACTTTCACACTAATCTAGGGCTTCATTAATTAATTGAGGTTAATTTACCTTAGTCGGCCCCTTTAATTAAAATCCAAGCCTAATTAATTTCAATTTCTGAGGGATAAAACCCAACATTCATAAATACCATTACATAACACTTAATATTTAAGAATGTGTGTCCAAGGTAAGTGACCTAGGACCCATTCGCCATAGGGCGAATGGGTCCTCACTTAGGCCTAGGACCTAAATTTCAAATATTTTTTGGTGGTTTTTCAATTATTTCAAATATATATTCAGATGTTGGCTTGTGATATTTGAATTTCGGGAATTAATGTTAAGATATGTATAAATAAGAGATCATTTCACTATGTTTCATTCTAGAAGAATTTCAAGCATCCTAAGAAGTTTATGTGACTTCATGTGATCAAGCTAGAGCATTATCAAGAGAACTTCAAAATCATTTCAAGGCATACAAGGGCGGAATTATTGAAAATTATTGCAGCAATCAAGATTCCATTTTCATGTCAAAGATTTATTGCATCATGCATGTTGTTTGAGATAATATGGTGATGTAGAGTTCAAGATCTATTGAAGTATTCAAAGGAATTGTTTCAAATCAAGTTTCATGATCAAGATCCACATCCATTGAAGCCAATCCATGCTAGCTACAAATCTACAATCCAAGGTTCAAACAAAGGTATGGTGATTTGTGACATTGCTTGTTCATTCATCATTCCTTCATGTTTCATTGTTTCATTTCAAGGTTTAATTACCAAAACGGGGTTTGACCAAAGCAAACCCCCATTCACCTAACAAGCAACATATTTCTCTCTTTGATGTGTGATTGCATATTTTAGGTGGAAGATCCTTTGAAGAGAAAAATTGAAGAAGTTGTAAAGTTGTCAAAGTTGCAAGGAAAGTTGTCATTTCATGGAAACTCTTCTAAAGAATTTGTTTTTGGCTATCTGACAGTGAAAATTGAGAATCTAGGAGTGTAGACACAGTAAAGAGAATCCAAAAAGTATTTTTACAAAGCCCTTGCCAAGACCCATTTGTCATAGGGAGAATGCATCCTCAGTGAGCTTCAAAAAGTGACTTTTGGTGACTGGTACACATCATTCTCCCTTTTTCCAGATCTTCCTTTTGATTGTTGTTTCTATCAATTTTGAGTACAGTCTTCTATTTGCATTTTATAGCTTGCATTTTGGAGTTTATTTCATGGTTTTAATGCTTCTCCCCAAAGTGATATTTAGCTCTTACGGTCCCCATCCTCACATAAAAAAGGAAATCCATTGATTCATACCTTGATTTGAAACATATTTTTAGTGGTTAGTCTTTTCATTATGTGCATCTCATTTACTCATTGATACATTTTGATCAATTTTTCGACGACGGCCCGTCGTCAAAAAATTGATCAAAATGTATTAGTGGCTTGAATGCAAATAGAGAAATAGGTCCATCATACCCCTATTTTCCATTATTCCATTGTGGTGAACCTCATTTTTCTATGATTCAAATTATACCTTTAATAAGATCAAAATAATCTCCACTTCTGTCCCTCCAAACTCAAATCAACTTCAAATGTGATTGCAAAAACATAAAAAATTATACATTTATTTAAGATTAGGCCAAACACCCCTTCACTCCACCCGAAAATAAAATGATCCCTAAAGGAAATTGCAAAAACACCAAGAAATAGACCTTTAATCAAATTGAGATAAACACCCCTTCGCTCCCCCAAGAATGAAATAGGCCCCAAATTTAGTTGCAGAATCACCAAAAGTTAGACCTCTAATAAGATTAGACTAAACACAACCTGTTGGAGCCTAAAAATTCTTGAAAATTTTAAGCTATTTGAGACTTCCATAATCAAAAATTGGGTATGTCCAGGATCATCATGGAAAAAATAGCCCTTAAGTGGCAAAAAATTTAGAAAAATCAGAGTTAATTAACTTGACATAAAAATTTGAATAAGTTATCTATATTATTTCAAAAATATGTAAAATTGGAATCTGTAGCAAATTGAATGTAGTTTCTAAATTACTAGGTTTTTTTTTTAAATCTATTTGGTGAAAATTTGAAATTTCAATGTAGTAGTACTTAAATTTCAGGGAAAAAATAAGGTCTTTGTCTTACCACCCTAACCACAATAAAAAGATAATACTTTTTTATAAGATTTTAGATATAAGTAGAGGACTCATGTCCCGATTTGGTGAATATTTTTTTTAATTTTTTTCCATGTAAATAATTAATTATGAATTTTTTATCACAACTTTAAAAAATTATAAAACTTGTATGTCTAACCACCTTAACTTGGTCAAAACTTCATGAAAATTCTTTTTTTTTAATCTTATAGTATGCAAAGCATAGAGTGTGGCACATGTTTCAAATTCAAAAAATGTGATACCGTTTGAAAGCTATAGATGTTTTTCAATTATCCCATCAATCACGACTTTAGTCGTAATTCAAATAGAAAATGAATAATAATTATTAATTAAATTCAAAGTAAAGCATAATTTATATTAGTGGAAAGCTGAGAATATCCTTTAAAAACCCTTTTCGTTTCATCAATTTTGGGTAAAAAAAAGTCATCAGCCACATACCCTACACATACCCATCATATTGCCACTTTTTGGCCCATCATGATCCTGCACATACCCAATTACATTGCACCACTCAAAAATGCATTTGTAAAAATTGCCGCAAGTGCCTACTTTGAAAAATCATAATTTGAAGCCCATTTATTTTCATGCAAAATTACCTTACAAGCATGTTTTTCTAATGTATGTGAAAGTGCATGCCTAATTTGAACTTTGAACGATCAGTTTTGACAAGGTTTCAAAATACCAAGTTGAAGGGTTCTGCGAAGGTTTGTTGTCTACACAGTAAAATTTGTCAAAGAGACCAACTTTGGAGGCCAACGTTTTTCAACTAGAATATTTGCATGACAAACTGGTTTGCATTCCATATTCTTCCCATGTAAATCTAGCTTCATGCCAATTCTCAGAGCCTCAACTCCTCATTTGGTATTTTTTCAAAATCAAAACCAAATGGGTTTTACACAATTTTTGTGATCACTTCCAGAAAGCTACAAAAAGGTCAACTTTGATGCTTTATATTTTGTAAAGGAAGAAGATTGAAGAAAAACCCTTTTTCCAACATGTTCATGTGACCTAAATGAGCTAATATCCAAGGAGGAAACTTCTCATTATCAGATTTGATAAAATTTTAAGGGGGCAAGTTGGTGGGTTCCAGATACCTTTCACATTGGTAGTTTTCAAAAAATGTTGAGTAAGAAACTTTGGGAATTTACAGTTTCCAATTTTGATAACTTCATACCAATCTATCTTGCAACCACACTCCCTTACTATCAATTAACATACTGGTGAATTTTTGTGGCTCTAAGAGAATGTTTGACCAGTTTTCCAAATCAATTCTAGAGGCAACTTGATCCATTTTTATCACAAGGCAAAATGTCAGAAAAACAAATTCTGACAACTACCCACTTCATATTTTCCCCCCAGATGCATACAAAACAATATTTGACAGGAAATTGGATGAAATTATCCATATTTGAGAATACAGATACAAGATCCATAGTGAGTCTATTGAACAAGCCTTGCATTTGAAGTCTTTACTTCATAAAATGAAAGATGAGAGGGTAGTCCAAGTATGAGGTTAGTTTTGGACTTAAAGGATAACATATTGATACCCTAATCTATGCTCATCACAATTGAAGAGATATTCCAATCAAGGCAACAATAAGAGTCAAAAATACAAAGGGTAGATCTGTGAAAGACATGTTCAAGGACAACTTGTAGGTAAGATATAGCCCTTCAAACTCCTTAAGACAATAACTGTGTTCAACACTATCAAGATAATTATTATAGCATGACATGATGAGATCAGATAAAAGGGGATAGAGTAATTAGAATATGTGTTGTTCTTGAGGAGGATGAATATACAACATTTGTAAACAATTAATGGAATATAGTATCTATTGATTTGGTTAATGATAAAGGTACTCACCATCAAGATAAAATGCAAGAGAACAATGTTTCGAAATATGGAGATTCTTATGTCTTGAAAAGTGATGAAAGTATTTGTCTTCATGCTAAAGCATACACTATGAGTAAGAGGCAACAAAATATGATAAAACTAGATGATATTGTGAATGACCATGGGGTTCTCGTATAAAAAACAATGCTCATGGGAGGAGAATATTGTTTTCAACATAGCACAATTTGATGGTATTCTTTGAAAATTGTTGAATCAATAGCTCTTTGGCATCAGATTGGGGACAATTATCATATAAATATCTAAATAATGAAGAAACAACATGACTCAATGCCATTATGGAAGTATTTAAGGGAGAAAACCTAAAGTGGAGATGATGATATAATGTACATTTTGAGGAGGGCCACAATTACAAATCAGTTTGCTACTAGATTGAGATTTTATGGTATGCTTAAAATGGATTTTAAGAACTCTTAGGCAAAAGAAAGTGACAGGTTTAACATCAAAATCCCATAGCCTCTGCGGGCATCATTTGGCCTCTATCAAAAACCAGAAAGTTGAATAGCATATAAGTATAAGGGATTAGGGATTTCTATTAGCTAAACGCCTATGCAATATGTACTGTGTTTTTGTGAACTTTGAAATGATTGAAGCTTGGGGCACATCCAATCACTCAAACACCAGTTGATCCTAACTTATTTGTTCGACTACTCGCTTGGAAAGGCAACAGTCATAAAGCAATAACATACTACCTTAAAAATTCTATTATGGAGACAGTTACGGATGATGGAAAGAAGGAAAAGCTTAATCAGTAGTGTCATTGAGACAAGATGAGAAGAAAATAAAAGATGTCATTGACAAGCTTAAGGAGACTCACGAAGAAAAAGCTAAGATAGATGGAACATGATGTTAGAAACAAATTTCCTTGAAGCACCACTATACTAAAATGAAGAACAATCTTGCTTCTATGTACAACAGGGACAACCCTAATTTTCTTTTTAGTATGAGTGGGTTTGATGTTTGATTCAAGAAATATTCAAAGAATGAAGTCTAGAGTCTATTAAATGACAAAATAATGAGCACACTACTATTTTTCCCTTGCATACTGATGATGAATGCATGAAAACCGAAAACCACTACAGTGCAAAAAATCAAAATTTCATCAAAGAAACAGTCCCATATCGAAGTGAGGTTGCTCAAAGTCTCTTCGAAATCCTGAAACAAGAAAGGAATACGATTATAAAAGCTATCGAAGAGAGACATGGATATCGATAGGACGTTGCTCAAAGTCTCTTCAACACTCCGACAAATAGCAAAGGAACTTCCTTCGTCAAAGAGAGAAGCATGTTTTAGAGTGAGATCAAGACAACTCTCTTTGATGCTCCAATGCTCCAAACTTATGATTAAATTTTATTGGGTGAGAATATAAACATCGACAAAGGAATAAAATAAGTTATGCAATATTTTTTAGAACCAAAATATTTTCACGAAAAGAGTTATAAAGTGATAATTATTTTACCTAAGGAAGATACACATTCATCGGGGAGAGAAAGGAATATCTGTGAAACAAGAGAATTAGTCTCTTCAACAATACCAAAATACAACAAAGTATGAATAAAATTGTAATTTGTGGCGGGCACTTTTAAAGAGAAATTTATTAATTTACCTTCCCTTGAAGACTATGGAAAATCACTATTTGGGTACAGGGTAAAATATTAAACAAATGCACTAGTACAAACAATTGGAAGTAAAGCATTTTTTACCAAGGAGGGTAAAATAATATAAAAGCCATGAAGTGAGGAGTTATTTTTTACTCGAAAGAGAATTTTTTTAATTGGGTGGAAATAAAGTTGCTAGAAAAAGGAGAGATAATTAATATTAATTTTCACAAAAAGCAAAGACAATGAAGATTATATTATTTTAATTTGTTGAAGACAAATAATGAAGAGTTACATCAAATAGATGTGCGAAGGGTCATAACCCTAAAAATGTAAAGTATATATGGGTAGACATCCAAATTTGGACACTTTCATTTGTCCAAATTTATCCCTTTTCATCTAAACATCTTCTTATTTGCATTAATTAAGTAATATCACTATTATTTAATTAATATCTTCTAAATTTCTTCTAATCCCTAAGGTATCTAGTTAAATAATTAAATACCTTACTCTTCAATCCCCCCTTTCATCAAATGAATTATATTTATTTAATTCCTTACATGTCACATCCTTTTCTTAATCTTAATCAACCTCCTAATCTCATCATTAGGGATGTGCACATGCCTAATCCTTGATTAGGACATGTCACATCCTCCAACTTTTGCAAGTTGGCTTCTAATCTTCATTAACCACTAATTATCTTCTAATTACTAATCAATTCAGCCTAATCAGTACCTTGGTCAACACTCTCCATCCCCCAAGGAATTTTTAATTCCTTTTTATCCATCCAAGATTCCTCTCTTCCCCATGTGAATTTTTAATTCACATTTATCCTTCCAAGACTCCTTATTCCCATACAAGTTCTAGAACATTTGACTTGTCACATCATTCACATGTGCTAAGGTCTTCTAGAACCTTTGACTTGTCACATCACCCAGATAAGTGAAAATTCTACCTTTTTGGAACCTTGTCCTATCCATTAGATTATTCCAATCATGTGAATTTTTAATTCACATTTATTTTTCCAACTACTTTCCTCTTCCCCATGGATATTTTTGAAGAATTTTAAAATTCCTCAAATGTCACTTTCATTCTCACTTGGGGACAAGAAGTTCCTTTTTGAGGAAATATTCTCATCTCCCAATGTATTTTGAAGGTACATGTCCTTCTTCCACCTCACCTACACCTTATTACATCCTTAGCCACTTCACCTTCCACATGCAAAGATGTGAAGGTTTGTGAGTCCTCAACTCACCATAGCTCTTCATCTTGGCCATGGTGGCTCAATCTTGACCATTGAATTATCTAGAGAATTCAATTACCTCTATAAATACCCCCTTTTCTAATGCATTTAGAAAGCTTAGCCATTTTATACCCTCATGCTATCAAATTGTCTAGTCATTTTGCAAGCATCATCTTCTATTTTCCAAGCCATAAAACCATCACTAGCATTAGCATCTTAGTTCAATTGTATTTTGGCCATTGTAGCTTCATTAAGACTCCATTATCTTACATCCACATTGTCCATCTTTCATCCACCCCTTCATTTAATAGCCATCCAAGGAGCACACAAGTCAACAACATCAAGGGTCAACCAAGGAGATGCACAAAGAGATATAATCTTTATCTTGTTATTTTTTCTTTTGTGTTTCCTTCCTTAGGCTAATCATTTGAGGTGATCTTGTGTTTCATTTTGCATTCTAGTTTAGTTAGTTTTCACATTTAGATTAATAGAAAAACTAGGTTCACATTTTTGGCATGCCCAGTGGGACCCACAAACAAGTTCCATCTTTTCACATTTTTTGTTGTTTAAGGTCTTTGTAGGTTTAGGTCGTAGAGGGGCGAACTTGCCCAAAGAACTGTTGTAGAAGGGCGAACTTTCCCAAAGAACTCCTATAGAAGGGTGACTTTCCCCAAAGAACTACTACAGAAGGGAGACCTTGCCCAAGGAACTGGGTTTTTTATAACTTTGTTGGCTAACTGTTTGCTATAGAAGGGCGACCTTGCCCAAGGAACTGGGTTTTTGAACTTTGTTTGCTAACTGTTTGTTGCAGAAGGGTGACCTTGCCCAAGGAATTGGTTTTTTGTAACTTTATTTGCTCATTGTTTGTTGTAGAAGGGCGACCTTTCCTAAGGAACTAGTTTTTTGTAACTTTGTTGGCTAATTGTTTGTTGTAGAAGGGCAACCTTGCCCAAGGAACTAGGTTTTTGAACTTTATTTGCTAACTGTTTATTGCAGAAGGGCAACCTTTCCCAAGGAACTAGTTTTATATAACTTTATTGGCTAATTGTTTGTTGTAGAAGGGTGACCTTGCCCAAGGAACTGGGTTTCTATACTTTGTTTGCTAAATGTTTGTTGTAGAAGGGAAACCTTGCCCAAGGAACTAGTTTTTTGAACTTTTTTTGCTCACTGCTTGCTGCAGAAGGGAGACCTTACCCAAGGAACTAGGTTTCCTAAACATTGTTTGCTCACTACTTGCCGTAGAGGGGTGGACTTTCCCATAGCATTATGTTTTTTTATAAACCTATTTGCTAACTGTTTACTGCAGAGGGGCAGACTTTCCCACAACACTGTGTTTTATAAACCTGTCTGCTAACTGTTTGCTGCAAAGGGGCAGACTTTCCCAAAACACTGTGTTTGATAAACCCAACTACTAACTATTTGCTACAGAGGGGTGGACTTGCCCACAACACTATGTTTGATAAGCATGTTTGCTAACTATTTACTATAGAGGGGAAAACTTTCCCTAAACAGAGCATTTTGGGAGGTAAAACGGTTGTTTTAGCTTCATTTTTGCTTCAATTTTTTGTCGATTTCAAATTCTATCCCCCTAACATCATCTATTTGCAAGGGTTTTTATGTTTTTTTTCTAACGTTTATACAACTTATTTCGTGATTGACAAAGAACAGAGGATAAAACAACTAACATTTGCTTCAGGGCAATTCGTTTACTTAGTTGTTTAAATCTTTCCTTGTTGTTTTCGTTAATTAATCTAGGATCATAGTTTAACTAGGGGGAAGTAAAATTTGTTGTTTGTTGTGTCTATAAATCTATTTTTTTTGTGTTACCCAAGGAGGCATTAGTTGTTCACGCTTTCCCCTTACACTTCATGTGAGCCTGGGGAGTAGCTAAAAATGATTAGTGCTTTCCTTTTAGCAGAACCTACTTGGGGATTTCATCACCCCAAGGGACGATCCCAACCACACATACCAACGGGGTATAGAAAGGGGGGAGAACCAAAGTTGTACCCCAATCTAGTCATGTCGTGTATGGCAGAGCGTTGAAGCTAGGGTGATACCTAGTAGATGTGTTGATATGAGCCTTTTAGTATCTCACTGGGGTTCCCGACTCATGTTTGTGATAGGCTGGTGTTCACAGTTGTGCCTCACATACTGAGAGTATATCGAGGACTCCCTAGAAGCCTTGTGCATCCTAGATTAAGAACTTCGTTGGCAATACCCTTAACACTAATCATAGGATTGTGTTTGTTTGAAGTGTCTTCTTGTGAGAAACCAGTAAACCTTTTGACAAGCCAACCTTTTTGCTTGTTGTTTGTTATATTTTAAGTCCTTGCCATAGTTGTTTCCATCCAAGTCAAGTCCCTGTTTTCTGCAGAGGGGTGACCTTGCCCTATAGAGGGGTGAACTTTCCCATAGATTTCCTGCTGAGAGGAAAACTTTCCCATAGATTTCCTATAGAGGGGCGAACTTGCCTACAGATTTCCTACAAAGGGGCAACCTTGCCCTGCAGAGGAGCAAACTTCCCCCCAAAATAGCCAATTTCACTCTCATTCATCCAAGCATCTGTTCACCCGTTTCAGTAATTTTTTCACCCGTTTCGGGAATCCATTGACCTATTTCGAACATCCGTTCATCCTTTTCAAGCATCTGTTCATCCATTCTGAATCTCCGCTCACCCATTTCGAACATTTTTTCATCCTTTTCAAGCCTTCGTTCATCCATTCCGAACATCCGCTCACCCATTCCAAACACTTGTTTGTCTATTTCCAGCATTCAGTTTCCATTTTGAGTACCCGTTTACTCATTCTAAGCCTTCATCTCCTATTTCTGAACATCCATTCTTCATTCTAAGCAAACATCCCCTCGATCCAAATAGTCATCCCCTCATTTCGAGCATCTATTTACCTATTTCGAGTGTTTGTTTCCCACCTCTAACTGAATAGGCGAACATGCCCTTAAAAGGGAAAACCTGCCCTCAAAAGGGCAAACCTGTCCTGCAGAGGGTTGATCTTTCCCTACAAAAGGGTGAACTTTCCCTATAGAGGGGTGAACCCAAATTTATAGAGGGGCGTACCCTCCCTTGCTTTGTAGAGGAGCATACCCACCTTTGTAGAGGGACGTACCTACCCTTGCCTTGCAGAGGGGTGTACCCACCCTTGCAAAGCTGCGTACCTGCCCTTTCCTTGCAGGGGGACTTACCCACCCTTATAGAGGGTTGTACCTACCTTTTCCTTGTAGAGGGGTGTACCCACCCTTGCAGAGGGGTGTACGCACCCTTTCCTTACCGAGGGGCAAACCTGCCCTCCAAATGACCAATTTCACCTCTTGTTCAATCATTTTGAGCACCCATTCGCTCATTTCAAGCACCCATTTGCTCATTTTGAGATTCTGTCCCTTGTTCTAAACATCCATTCCCTGCTTCGAGTATTCATCCCCTCAATCCAAGTCTTCATCCTATCATTTTGAGCCTCTATTCCCCCATTTTAAGCATTTGTTTGCCTATTATGAGCGGTCATTTCCTCATTCTGAGCATCCATTAAAATTTTCCATAAGTCATCATTTCATTGACCAAACCACATAGGTGCTTCTTATTACATCATTAGATTCCATATCTATCATCAAATAATCCATCCCAATCATCTAGACTTTGTTTTGAGGTTTTTGATTTTTATGTCAAAACTTTTGGAGGCCATAACTTTTGACTCAGGTGTCTGATTGGGCTGAAATTTTACAAGTGGTTGTGTTATGAGATGGCATGTAGATTCCCAATGACCTCAAGTTAGTTGGCCCTCATTTCAGCACATTTTCAGGGCTTCAAACTTTCATCTTGACCCTCATAATCACAATATAGTGTTTTTTTTTTAGTTTTTGAAAAAACTGTTTTCGTTAATAACTCAGAATGCATGTCTCAGATTTGGGATGTTAGTTAGAAATTCATCCTACCTTAGTTTTGGGTATTTTTTGGGAAAAAACTAGACTCTCAAAGGTATGCCTGTGAAGTTTCCTAAAATGGAAACATTTGAATTTTTTTGAAAACTGCCAAATTTGGTAAAAATCTAATTATCAACACCTTGCGTCATCTAGTTAAAACCCCTAAACTTGGTTTAGAATCAATCCTATCATGTCCTCTGATCCAATCCCAATCTGATCTTTGGTCCATCTGCATTCTCCCAAGGTCATTTGTACATCATCTGAATCATATAGGTACATCATCTAAAAGCATCTCTAGGCTACATATCCCTCATAGTTTTCTCAATCCAAATCCTCTAAACTTCATTTGAAGTTATTATCCAAATTGAACTAGGTTTCTGAATCTGATCATCATCACCAACATTTTCTTAGGATTGTCATTTGTCCTGAGTCATTCAATCATCATAGTTGGCCCAATCAATCTGCTTTCAATCTCAAGGTGGATTCAGTGCCGCAATAATCCATTTATCCTTTAATCCAATCAATCAATATCCTAAATCACTTAGGGTAATCTCTAAACAAGGCTTAGAATCCCTCTCGTCATCCTATCTGATTCATCACTTGATCTTATCAATTGTTCCATCAACTAATCTAATCCAATCACCTCTGACCCAATCAATCTGCTTCCATCTCGAGGTAGATTCAGTGTCATAATAATCCTTTGATGATCAACTCCAGTCATTAGAATCAATACCATCATATCATCCAATCATCCTAATCTGAGCTTTAATATAATCCCAATCTAAGCTTCAATCCAAAATCCTGATCTGAGCTTTAGTACATCTACATCCACATATGTTTATATCATCTTCCTCAGATCTATCATTTTATCCTTTCATCACCTTTTCTTTCTTTCTAATCACCCATTTCCATCTTTCGAATCCATATTAATCTAATACGACATCATGAATCCTTCACCAATTCAACCAAAAATAGTAATTAAGAGAAACCCTAATTACATTGATGATGATAATGAGAGTCTTGTCGATCAAGAGGTATATGACATCAGTCCCCTTGAAGCTATCATTGCTAGTAAGCTTTCCACAACTGCTTTCCAAAATCCAATCCCCCCTCTGAGCTATCCCGTTAGATCTTCATCTACACCTAAGAATGCTCCTTATGTTACCTTTGACAAGGGATATCCATTATCTTCCTCACCCACACCTCCATCATATCCTCTCTCTAAATCATCTTCTTATCCAACATCCAAGTCTTATTATCCCAATCTAGTATCCCAACATCCCTATTATAATCCCCCATCCACTCCATCCTCATATGCCCACTATCCTAATCCTCCATACCAATTTACCCATCCCAATCCTACATTCACACCTTCCTATCCTAATCCAACATCCATATTTTCTTATCCTTTTCCTACATCCACACCTTCTTAACCAAATCCAACATCCACATCTTCCTATTCTAATCCACCATCCACATTGTCCTATCCTAATACGCCATCCCAATCTTCTCATCCTAATTTGTTGTCCCACTATCTTTATTACAATCCACCACCCACATCCTCTTTCCCTAATATACCACCCACATCAACCTATCGTAATCCAATATCCACATCTTAATTCCCCATCTACTTCCTCCAACATCAATCCACCATCCACATCTTCCTATTCTAATCCGCTATCACAATATTCTTACCTTAACCCTCCATCCAATCCTAGTCCTCCATCTCCTCCTACTCTTCCATCCAATCTCATTCCTTAATCCAATCCTAGTCCACCAATCCATAATCCTAACCCTCCACCAATCCATAATCCTTCATCCACTCCTACCTCACCATCTAAGCCTAGAGTATACACAATTCTCACTCCCAAATTTCTCCAAGGACTTATGACAAAGAGCACATCCCTCACTCCACCACTTAAAGTCATGGAACCATGCCATCCCAATCCATCATCCATGGTCACTAATGATGAGACCCCTCTCCAACCCACACCTATCATTGATGCTACCACCCCTAGCAGCACTAAAACTATTGAAACCATCACATCCATTGAATCCACTAAGCCTCCATTTTCCAAGCCCACCGAAGATAGTCAAATTTAATCCACTCCTACTCCTAGAACCCCCCAGCCCATCATAGATCTGCAAATCCAATCCACTCCTTCCACTCCTAGTATCACTGAAATCCCCTCTCATGAACTTCATGAATCCTCCATCCTTCCATCTCACCTACTTGAAGAACCCATCCAATAGGCCTCCATTATCATGCCACCCACACAAGAAGAGTCATGCCAAGAGCTTGATCCAAAGCATAACAACATACCCTCTTCTCTAGATCAAGATCCTACCATCCCATCTAGTCCACCTCAAGATCACAATACCCCATCCATTCCATCCCATGATCTCCTGGATTCCACCACTCCATCTCATGAGCCCTTATCTCCATCCCCATCACATGAGCCCTCATCACCTACTGCCAAAAATCCAAATCCTATCATACCTCCTAATCCCTCTCCTGATACTTCACCACTCATTCCTCCTAATTAGGAACAATATGCTACCCCCTCATCTCCATCTGATGATACTCCACCATCGCCTAACAATACCATCCCCACACCACTTTTATATCCCCTAGGTACTCTCACATTCTCCCATGGTGGTCTCCTTGTAGAAGAAAAACAAAGCATATATACCACCCATCATCCTCCACTTAATATTAGACTCACATCATTCTTCCAGAATAAAAAGAATCCTACCATAGATCGAATTCTCAAGAGTATGAACTATCAAGGAAAAGGTTTAGGCCTTCATGAGCAAGGTATTTTAGAGCCTGTCCAAGTCAAAGAGCATGATTACACATGTGTCCTTGGTTATACTTCTCAAGACTCACAATCCAAAAATGTTGGTACAAACTCTACTCATCCTCGATGAGTCTCCTCCAAAATCATAAGAGGCTCTTCCCATCGCTTTGTCAAATCATTCACTACCATCCCCCCTCCTCTATCATATTGCCTCAAAAAAACCATCCATATTCCTCCTTCATTTGCTCCATCCATTTTGGGTCCTTACATCCCTCCATCCACCATCACACATCCTCCTGGTACTAAGTCCATTTTGGGCCATCATATCCCAAAATCACCTCCTCCATCTCATCCTATTCATCCTTTCATCCATCCAACAACTATCGATGTCACCCATCATAAACATCCCACTCTTATGTCCCGTAATCAAGATCAACAAAGGCACGTACTGGCACATCCCCCATCCACATATCATCCTAAAAATACAACCTCCATTACTCCATTCACGTTTCCTTCACACCACCCATATAATCATACCCATCCCATTTCTACTAAAATCACTTTGGATGTCAAAGTAAAAATTCATACATCTAAACATCCACATGAATCTAAATCTCCCCATGTCCCCTCTAAAAGGCATGGTGAAGAAAATCCAAATAAAATCCACAGGCTGCAAGGGCCCACCAAAACAAAGATCAAAACCATGTGGATCCCAAAGAAAAAAGATGCAATACCTTCAAATGAAAAATTTGTAACAACATCCAAAGTTCCTAATCCAAAAGCTAATCATACACCCTCTCACATACACCACCACATGTGACAATGTTGGTCCTGAACTCACTACCCTATCACACACCTACCCCATCATTCTATCCATACCCTTTCCAACATTCCATCCATTATCACACATATCTTCCTCATCAAATCCCTCTAATTCATCCTCTTGCATAATCCATTTATCCTAATAAGGTTGTACCAACATCAAATAGTCGCTTAAAACATGGGCTCTTAATACCTCATATGGAACTTGATGCTTGATTCCTTCATCCATATCCTTATCACATATTTTTTTATCCACATCCCTCTATCCTTGTCCATCTCCATCCACCTTCTATCCAAAAATCTAGAAAAATCCAAAAATCCAAAAAAAAAAAGTAAAGAGAAATAATTCATCCAATGGTGAAAACTTGGAAAACAAGCGCCTTGGATAAGTACCATGATGAAAACTTGTAAAATGGGCATCATGCGTAAATCCCCATTCATCCTTTTCCACACTTGGGGGAAGCTTCCTGATATACATTCCCTCCATCCACTATGCTTCCTGCTATGCACCCATCTTCCTTCTATACATCCTCTTCATTCATCCCCTCCATCCCACCTATCTTTCACATCCTACCATCCTAGCCCATTTATCTCTAATCCCTCCATCCTTCTTGTGATCTTGATCAAAACAGGGGCACCTATCTATGCATGCTTTGGACACCTCTTGGTATACATTCCCTTCATCCATGCTCTATCGTATTCCTTAGTCACCCATCCTATCTTCCTCTAGTTATCTCCTTTATCTTCCCATCCACTCATCTTGTGTCCCTCCTACCTCATGACACATGACATATTTAGAGTTGGTGCACTTATCTCCCTTTGTGACATAGTCCTTGGAGACATCATCCATCATAACAATCCCCTCTGTCTCCCAATCCTTATCTTCATATCCATCCAAACAATTCTTTCCATCTCCTCATCCTTATCCCTCTATTCATCCATCATAGCATCCCTTTGATCTCCCCATCCCTATCTTCCTCTTGATCATCACAATCCCTCCATCTCCCAATCCTTATCTTCATATCCATCCAAAAACTTCTAACCATCTCCTCATCCTTATCCCTCTATTCATCCATCATAGCATCCCTTTCATCTACCCATCCTTATCTTCCTACCTATCCTTATCTCCTTACCAATCCAAACAATCCCTTTCATCTCCCCATTCTTATCTCCTTACCAATCCACACAATCCTTTTCATCTCCCCATCCTTATCTCCTTATCGTCATCCCATTCTTATAATCCATTGTCATTGGTATCTAGCTATAGGCTTCTCCCCATGCAATCCAATTCCATCTATCTCATCGTCATCACTCATAATTATTTTGCACATCTATCCAATCTCCTATCACTTTTCATCACTCATTATTAATCATATCATTCTCCCAATTCATTTTGATGATTTGGATAACTATCCCATCCTTGAGCTTCATGTAATCACCATCATCCTATCTAATTCACTAGGTCTATCTTATCTCATCATATTGGTCCCATCATTATATCCACTTATCCTGGTCACCTCATCCTTTATCCATTGTTTGTCTTTGGTATTTGTCAAAGTATGTTGCCCCTGCGCTTTCACATAGGCAAGGTTGATCATTTGATCTGCCCCAAGGGTTCCTTTATCATCTATCATCGGTCTTTGTCATCATTGAGGTCTCCATCGTCCTCTTCTCACTTTTATCCATGGTCAGTCATCAACCTTTTATCAAACTACAAGGGCTTTGTGCTTTCACGTAGGCAAGGCTAATCTTTTATCAACTCCTAAGCCCCTAGGTCATTAGGGTATATTGGTCTTGTGTTGGTATTTTGCATTGTCTCTTATGTCGTGTTGTCAAGAGTGACCTTATCTAGCTAGTTCTTCACAAACAGGATCCTCTAGTGTCAGAAGATCGGATTAATAATCAAAAATCCTACATCATCTGGGTCATTTTAGTATAGTATCCATCATCGATCTCAATAGGATGCATCCTTCCTAACAGACCTCATCAACCCCATCCATCCTTGTAATTCTATGGCAAAGGACATTTGAATTTTATTGTGATCTTTTGATCCTTTTGGCTTTTGTTTATCATTTGAGCTCCCTATCATCACTTGTCATGGTCACCTTGATCCATCATATCACGGTGTGCTTTGACTGGTAAACATAGTGTCGTATCTTGATCTTTTTGCTTTGTTTTTGTCTTCTGGGTTGTCCCATGTAGTACCCACCAAGGTCACTGAGGTCTTGTGTTACACTGGGGAATCCTTTTCTACTTGTGGTTATTCCAATGCCTAGCCCAACCAAGGTCATCATGACTTTGGGGTGTTGGAATAGCCTTCTAATTATTTGTTATGTGTTTTATGCATTAGACACTAATCTACCTTGGTTCTTCATACCCTGGCATCTTGTGTCTTATGCTATAGCAAAAATCAATGCTCCAAAGATGGAAAATTTGAATTAACATTGTATTTCATCTCCCATTCCATCCTCTCATCTATCCAAAATCCCCCTACATCCATTCATCCTTCATCAATCTCCCTCCCCTCTGGTCAATTCCACAAAAGGATATAAAAGTGATGGCAAATCCTAACCTGGGAATTGGACATTCCAGCAGGTGACTAATATCTTCTTATGGTCGTTCATTTACATTGTCAAACCAGGGAACATATACTTGAAATGGAGCGGCACTATATGTGCACTAAGAACCAGTTTTAGTCACAATTTACCAGAAATAAATGCTTGGAAGGAATTATACTTATTCTATAGGAATGTAATGTAAAGTCTTCTTAACTTAAGAATAACTTAATCAAAGCAGAAATCATGACAACTATTACTAAGAAACAAACTATGAACTGGCCTTATGTTGCAGGAACAAACACAGGGATGGATTCCCGATGTTGCAGGAACAATATAAGACTGAGTTTGTGCTGAAACCTTCAAGAATGAAATCTAACTTATAATCAACAGGAGATAAATAACTAACTACAGATACTCGCTAAGTGGGCCCCCTTAGCAAGCATCAACTAGTTTATGCAAGAATTGAACTCAAAACTTCATTAGCTTTTATTCATAAACTTGGAATCATATACATTGATTTTTCTGCTTGTAAGAAAATTAACACAAAACATTGTTTCTCATTATAATACTAACTTTAACACACTTTTTTGCTCACTCACGCAAGAGGAACACTTATTTATATTAGAAAAGAAACTAACTACCTAACTCTTAATAGAGAAAGACGTGGACATAAATGCATCCTAAAACCAAGGAACGGACTTCTCATAAATGAAGGCATATCTGTTCAACACAATTCAAAGAGAATTTAGTATTCCACTCTTCCTAGATTAATGATCATTTATATTTCCTCCCAACGACCTAGTCAGAGAGTCTTTGCTAGAACAACTTCCTCGATGTCGTGCTGGAAATGGACTTTATTGTAGGGCTGAGATCTGCTACGCTTTGACTCGTTCATGCTTCCTTCAACAACCTGCGATGCACATGGCGACAGAAGCGAAAGAAAGCACGCGTGGAAAATAACATGATACACATTCATTAATCACATATTAAATCCATTTCATTATCCAAAAACCACATGCATTATATCAGTCATTCGAGAGGTTAAATAGGGCAATTAATACAAACACATAGAGATGTTAAGCTGCAGGAATATAGGAATATGTTGCTACAGGATACTACCCAATTTTAGATAAAAAGCCTTTAATCAAAGAGTTAAAACAACCATCAGCAATAAGAGTAAGGGTATTAAAAATACATCATAATATTCAAATTATGAGCATATTTCGAGCTCATCATTTGCCCCCTACTTATCCTAATGATGGTCCTCCAACATTAAGCTTTCTAGTTGTTTCTCTAAAATTAGTAGGAGTAGTATGGCCCTGTAATGAAGTTCTGAATTTGTGGTAGAAACCTTTGAAACTTTTCCATCTCTCATACCTGCGGGTTTTTGCATCCTCATTAACATCTGTAGCCCAATAAGGGTAAAGTGGCCACATCAAAACTGGAGGTCAAAATATTAATGGTAACCATAACTCAAACCTTCTCTGGAGACCAATCTGCATATACTTCTCTGTCCTTCTGATGGCTACCTTAAAGTTTAGAGGCCTATGAGGCTCATATTTCCTCAGACCAACAATCAGTTTTTTCCATCTTGTTTCAATTCTGGAAGATGAAAGCTTCCAAAATAGATATGTTTGGTCTTTGAACTCATCATACACCTGCTTCCTAATATCAAATATTTTCATTCTTTTTGTCTGATCATTGAATCCATACACAACAGTAAGCCAAGTTCTTAGAATTGTGTGGGGAGTTGAGCTTTCAAGTCACAGTGGAATAGGTTCATTCCTTTTAGCCTCTTCATAAGCCTCTAATTGTCTTCCATAGTTAGTTTCATTAGCCGCCCAAGACATGAGTGACCTCAGATGAATGTCACCAATGTAGAGAAGCGGATTCCACTCTGTTTCAGAGGGAATTAGAAAACCATGCAAATAAAACTCACATAAAGAATTTTTCAGCCAACTGGATGCTACTTGATATGCATCATAAAATTCCTTAGCTGTGTGAATGACAGGGTCTAAATTTCTTGAAATTCTCATCAATTAGAACCAAATAAATTGCTCTTTAAGGCACATAGCATATACCCTAGGTGGTGGTCTACATTCCATAATTTTACCAGTTATCTTCACCATTTCATCCATTTTCTCTTTCATTTCTTGAATTTCCTGTTTTTGTCTTTCAATTTCCCTTTTCAATTTCTTCTTTTCTTCTTCCCAAAGACTTTGTTGAATTTCAGTTCTAGCTAAATGGTGGAAACTCAAAGTTTGAAATGTAACAGGCCTCTATGTAGTCCTAAGATATTCCAAATATTCAATCAACAATGTCCTTTTATAAACAACAAATGCTCGACAAGTTTCAAGGGGTAATGGGGTTTCATTGGACACTTCAGGTTGTTCAAGTTGTTCTTCCTCTTGCTGTAGGATGGACTCATGTTGCTGCTCTGGAGGAGATTGTGTTTCTTCTGAAACTTGCCTAACTGCTTCAGCCAAGTCATCAAGACTTGGCATCCCCCTTTCCTTACCACTACCATGTTGTGCTTCCTCAACTTCCATTGTCTTATTTTGCACTTCCCCAGGAATAACAGATGGACTTTGTGGAACATTCTCAGATACATTCTGAGAAACATCATGACTGAATTCTTCAGATTCCTCAAGAATTACTATAATTTCAGGTTGAACAGAGGTTGAGGTAACTTTACGTTGTTTCCTTGATGAAACTCTTTTTGGAAATGTTTCTAAAGTAACAACTATAGGAGACACTTCCATGGCTTTCCTCTTTCTAACCTACCTAGAGGGTTCAGACTCAGCATGAGAAGATGATAGTGAAACAGCAGTGGCAACAGGTGTTGCTGCAGGAAACACTGCTGAAGATAGCTATCTGGAACAGATGAGCTACTTAGATCAAAGTTGGACTGTAAAATGTGTAAAATCAGGCCATCCTCACTCTGAAGCTGGGAAAATGGATTAGTTTGCAGCATCATTAGCTGAGCCAATGAATTGACTTCTTCAGTTTCCTCTCCTAAATCTGGCCAAATTGGTTGAGACAAGTCTGGCTGAGGCTGGGCAGGTGGGTATAAAGCCAATTTCTTTCTTGATTGACCATCAGAAATTGTCATGTCTCCTTAATAACATCCTATAAAAGTATCATCTATTGCTAACCATGGTCTACCTAGGATTATAGGATATCCTCCCAAATTTTACTTTGTGGACAATATGGTGAAATCTGCTGGGTATTCCCAAGACTCAAGGATGACAATGACATCTTCTACCACTCCATCAGGTGTTACTGTGGAACTATCAGCAAGCTATAGGATGGTAGGTGTAGACCGAATGGTTAGGATATTCAAATACTCCATAGTATGCTTGGTCATTACATTAATGGTTGCACCAAGGTCAATCAAAACATTCTTTACTATCTGGCCATTAATATTTATTTTTAGCACAAGACTCCCAGGGTCAGTATATTTTGGAATGACTACCTTCCCTAACATAATATCTACCAACTGTCCTAGAACATGGATAGTTTGGGGATCTTTTTCTTTCTTCCTAGTTTCTTTAAACAGGCCTCCTTAATGGCTTTTCCATAAATTGGGACATCTTTAATGTCTTGAAAAGGGGGAATTTGAATGTGTACATTCTTAGCTGATCCAAAATATCAAAGGGAGGCTCTTCCAAAGACTTGGATGTAGTAATTTGCAATCTCTGAGGAAAAAGCGGTTTGGCCTGCTGTTGCAGGAAAGGCTCCTTAGAGACGGTATCTGATACAAGTATATGTTTTGTAGGATCAGTAGGTTGTTCAAAGGTAAATTTTGGAATCTCTGTAATTACAGGTGGCTATGGAGTAGGGAGAGTGGCTCTAGACCTGAGATGGATATCATTAATATTCAGGGCATAAGCTAGATACTGATTGGCTTATGCAAAATACATAGGTTGTTGTTGTTGCTGCTTATTATTAGGATTTGGCAATGGTTGAGCAGGCATAGGCATTTATTTTGGAGGGCCATTATTTGTTGCAGGTGCTACAGGAGGTGGCATGAGGGCCAGAGGTTGTGGTTGCTAAAGCTGCAAGGATCCAGGGGATTGGTTCTGCCATTGCTGAGAACCTCTCCATTGAGGATTTTGATGCCAATTACCTTGGGGTGGAGTCCATTGTCCTTGTGGCTACTGCCGACCTCCTTGAGGAGATTTCCATTAAGGACTCTAATATTTAGGCTAGTGGGGTTGAGAAGTATTCCAAGGTGGTGATGGGCCATATGTAGGTTGCCATTGGTTATTGTAATTAGAATAAGGATTACCAAAAGTCAAAGGGTCTTGAGGCATACCTTGTCTTTGAGCCCATGGTCACCTTTGTGCAATGAAGAATACTTGGTCATCATCACCCTCTACTATTTTAAAATCAGCAGGTAATTGATTAGCCTCCAGGTTAGCCACCATCTTACATCTGCAGTCACGTTTCTTCTGTCTGCAATGTGGACAAAACTCAGCCAAGATTGCTTCAGCTTCCTCATGTTTCTTCTGAGCTTACATAGTATCCAATTGTGTAGCCATGTTGTTTATGATATCCTGCTTGAAATCATATAGCAAATGTGTGATCTCCATCCGTGAAACTCCATTAGTAGAAGACTTTCCCACTGTGGCTTGATGACCTCTACCCTTCTTAACAATTGCTCGAGAGTAGTCGTGACATATGTTCTTGATATCATCCCAGGGCACTTGGGTTATATCTCCTCCTCCCATCAGATCCAGGGCATCTATATAGGTGTCATTGATTCCCCTTAGAAAAAGTAGTTTCTGATATTCTTCATTGAGAGTATGGTCTGAATTCTTTTTCAGGGAAAACAAGAATCTTGAGATATAGTCTTCCAGGCTTTCATCCTCCTTTTGTTGAATTCTGAATATATCATCACCCTTACTACCACTCTTACAATATTCCTTGTATTTCTTAAGAAAATTTGTTTGCATAGCTTCCCAACTATCAACAACATCCCTTCCCAAACTCATAAACCATCTAAGAGCTCCCTCCTTCAAAGTAACAGGAAACAACTTCAGCCTATGAGCATCTGAAGTGTAATCATAGCTGCAACAGAGGATGTCAAACTCAAACAAGAAAGTGTCTGGGTCCTCTGTAACTAGTCCATAGAACTTGGGAAGTAACAAAGAAGGAATATTTTTAAGGTTATCATTATCTTGTTGAGAAATGATGGGGAATTCAAAAGTAGGAGGTTGATTAGGTGGATTACGTGCCATATTTTCTTGAGGTTCTTCGTTAGCTGGGGCAAATGGTAATTCAACAAGCAAGTTTTCAGCAAATGGATTGATATCTTGGTCTCCTCCTTCCTCAAATAGATTATAAGTTGGTTTAGAATTGTTATCAATGAATGGAAGGTTAGGGAGGAATCTTCCCAGAGCGTCTCTTCTTCTATGCATGCAATAGAATTAACAGTAAATTGAAGGGATTTAAAAATGCTCGAATAAACACACTAAACTACTGCTAACAATGACTATGAGAGGTTCTTAGCTTGACACCATCCCTGGAAATGGCACCAAAAATGGTCGATTCCACAAAAGGATATAAAACTCATGGCAAATCCTAACCTGGGAATTGGACATTCCAGTAGGTGACTAAATCTTCTTATGGTCGTTCATTTATATTGTCAAACCAGGGAACGTATACTTGAAATGGAGCGGCACTATATGTGCACTAAGAACCAGTTTCAGTCACAATTTACCAGAAATAAACACTTGGAAGGAATTCTACTTATGTTGTAAGAATGTAATGTAAAGTATTCTTAACTTAAGCATAAATTAATCAAAGCAGAAATCATGACAACTATTACTAAGAAACAAACTATGAACTAGCCTTATGTTGTAGGAGCAAACACAAGGATGGATTCCCGATGTTGTAGGAGCAATATAAGACTAAGTTTGTGCTGAAACCTTCAAGAATGAAATCTAACTTATAATCAATAGGAGATAAATAACTAGCTATAGATACTCACTAAGTGGGCCCCCTTAGCAAGCATCAACTAGTTTATGCAAGAATTGAACTCAAAACTTCATCAGCTTTTATTCATAAACTTGGAATCATATACATTGATTTTTCTGCTTATAAGAAAACTAACACAAAACATTATTTCTCATTATAATACTAAATTTAACACACTCTGTTGCTCACTCATGCAAGAGGAACACTTATTTATATTAGAAAAGCAACTAACTACCTAACTCTTAATAGAGAAAGACGTGGACATAAATGTATCCTAAAACCGAGGAACAAACTTCTCATAAATGAAGGCATATCTGTTCAACATGATTCAAAGAATTTAGTATTCCACTCTTCCTAGATTAATGATCATTTAGATTTCCTCAACAACCCAGTCAGAGAGTCTTTGCTAGAACAACTTCCTTGATGTCGTGCTGGAAATAGACTTTACTGCAGGGCCAAGATCTGTTGCGCTTTGACTCATTCATGCTTCCTTCAACAACCTGCGATGCACATGGTGACAGAAGTGAAAGAAAGCACACATGGAAAATAACATGATACACATTCATTAATCACATATTAAATCCATTTCATTATCCAAAAACCAAATGCATTATATTAGTCATTCGGGAGGTTAAACAGGGCAATTAATATAGACACATAGAGATGTTAAGCTGTAGGAATATAGGAATGTGTTGCTACAAGATACTACTTGATTTTAGATTAAAAGCTTTTAATCAAAGAGTTAAAAAAACCCTCAGCAATAAGAGTAAGGGTATTAAAACTACATCATAATATTCAAATTATGAGCATATTTCGAGCTCATCACCCTCTCCATCCAATCTCTTATCATCATCTCTTCAATCTTCCTAAAATAATATTGATTGGTTATTCTGAGCATCTTATCCTCCATCGCTTTTATCCTTTCATCCATATCACATCTCAATCCCCTCCTCATCCATTCAATCTAGCTCAACTCATCACATTCTTATTCTTGTTCCTAGCCTTGAGCCAATCATCATCATCGTCATCATCATCAAGATGTATCCTTCCCTATCCTTTGGTGTTGTTTCAGGATGTATCCTTCCCTCATCAACAACCCTTTTGTCGGGATGTATCCTTCCCTCATCAACAACACTTTCATCATCATCATCATCAATATGTATCCTTCCCTATACTTGTGTTGTTTTTGGACATATCGTTCCCTTATAAACAACACTTCATCCGTCATCGACCCATTTTGGCTTGTAGCTTGATAGGGGCAACATCACCTTTATCCTTAAATCCATTTGTGCTTCCCAATCTCCTCTCTCTTATCATCCTCTCTTATCCATCACTTTGTATCCTCTTCCTCATCTCCCCTTTCATCGTCTCATCCATTTCAAGAGCACACCTGTGTTCTCTTGAACCCACATGTCCTCTCGAGAGGGCATCCTCAATCCCTAATCTTCATCATTTTTCCTTCCTAGACACTCCTTTGAATGACTAGGGCATCTTTCCCAATCTAACCATCTTCTTCTCGATTCTATATTTTAATATTCTTTGAAATGATGCTACTCCATAAAACCATCTCAAAGAGGGGAAAAATGTAGACATCCAAGTTTGGACACTTTCATTTGTCCAAATTTATCCCTTTTCATCTAAACATCCTCTTATTTGCATTAATTAAGAAATATCACCATTATTTAATTAATATCTTCTAAATTTCTTCTAATCCCTAAGGTATCTAGTTAAATAATTAAATACCTTACTCTTCAATCCCCCCTTTCATCAAATGAATTATATTTATTTAATTCCTTACATGTCACATCCTTTTTCTTAATCTTAATCAACCTCCTAATCTCATCATTAGGGATGTGCACATGCCTAATCCTTGATTAGGACATGTCACATCCTCCAACTTTTGCAAGTTGGCTTCTAATCTTCATTAACCACTAATTATCTTCTAATTACTGACCAGTTCATCCTAATCAGTACCTTGGTCAACACTCTCCATCCCCCAAGGAATTTTAATTCCTTTTTATCCATCCAAGATTCCTTTTTTCCCCATGTGAATTTTTAATTCACATTTATCCTTCCAAGATTCCTTATTCCCATACAATTTCTAGAACATTTGACTTGTCACATCACTCACATGTGCCAAGGTCTTCTAGCACCGTTGACTTGTCACATCACCCAGATGAGTGAAAATTCTACCTTTTTGGAACCTTGTCTTATCCATTAGATTATTACAATCATGTGAATTTTTAATTCACATTTATTTTTCCAACTACTTTCCTCTTCCCCATGTAGATTTTTTAGGAATTCTAAAATTCTTCAAATGTCACTTTCATTCTCACTTGGGGACAAGAAGTTTTTCTTTTTAAAGAAATTTTCTCATCTCCCAATGTACTTTCAAGTTACATGTCCTTCTACCACCTCACCTACACCTATTTACATCCTTAGCCACTTCACCTTCCACATGTCAATATGTGAGGGCTTGTGAGTCCTCAACTCACCATAGCCCTTCATCTTGGCCATGGTGGCTCAATCTTGACCATTGAATTCTCTAGAGAAATCAATTACCTCTATAAATACCCCATCTTCTAATGCATTTAAAACACTTAGTCATTTTATACCCTCATGCTATCAAATTGTCTAGTCATTTTGCAAGCCATAAAACCATCACTAGCATTAGCATCTTAGTTCAATTGCATTTTGGCCATTGTAGCTTTATTAAGACTCCATTATCTTGCATCCACATTTTCCATCTTGCATCCACCCCTTCATTTCATAGCCATCCAAGGAGCACACACGTCAACAACATTAAGGGCCAACCAAGGAGCTGCACAAAGAGGTATAATCTTTATCTTGTTATTTTTTCTTTTGTGTTTCCTTCTTTAGGCTAATTATTTGAGGTGATCTTGTGTTTTGTTTTGCATTCTAGTTTAGTTAGTGTGCACATTTAGATTAATAAAAAACACTAGGCTCACAATATCTAAGATGAAATCATATTGAATCAATCATTAGGAATTAGATAGTAGGTTGGGAAATCATCATCACCACCTTTCCACTTCCATCTATTTGTACTCATATTTCATACATCAAAATACTTTTTTCATTAATATATAAATTTTGAAGCAATATAATGGAGAATACTTTTCAATATTGGTGATTTATTTCTAGTTTTCCACTTTTGTGCTAATATTCATTCTTATGTGTTGTTGTGCTATCTCCAAAGTTGTTCTCTTAAGTTATTCAAATTTGTACAATTTGTCAAGACACATTTGCTATTGTTGTGTGATCATTTTGATTAGGTTCTGGTTAGAGTGAATTAAAATCCTTTCAAATAATTTATTTTAATTGGTTCCTACTAGGGATTAAAATATTTTTAAAGCGGTTATTCTGATTGGTTTCCCTTAAGCCAAGAATTAAAAATTATTTTATGCTATCACAGTAATTTGGGGGGATAAGACTAGGATTTATAAAGAAGAGTACAATAACTGACAAACTTACACATTTGTACAAGGTGCAAACATTTAAAGTGTCCAACAATTAGAGTTAAGTTGATGAGTAGATCTACCTATCTTACATATCTGTCTCCATCATCATCATCCACCCCTTGACCCCATTCACCTAATAGAATTAGGCACTAGTCCAATTTAAAAAAATTTATATAAACTTTACTCACACTCTTGATTATTGGAAACATCTTTAGTAGGAACTAGTCATTAGCCTTGCATCTACTTTACCCCCACATGCCATTCTGAGTAGATTGCCTAAATTAGAGATCATATTCAAACCTTCAAATCTTCCTTATCACTTAGGTACACCTGCCTAGGTTTAGCAAAGCCTAAAGAGTAGGGGTGATCAATCATATTTGCCTCGTTCATTAGCTAGAAACGTATTAAGATACTAGCACCCTCTTAAGGTTCAAAACTTGCATTTTTGAGACCTAACAGATTGGTGACTCTACTAGGAAGGTGCTTAGTTATATTTGGTTAAAGACCACTATAAAGATCCATTGAAGAGAGATTCATAGTTGAGAAGTTTGAGGAAAATTGATTTCGATGGGGATAAAATCAAGAATCATCTCATTACTACCATTTTCTCTCTTTTGAAAAAGTGAGTGGCGACTCTGGTAGAAACTCAATAAAAATACAAAGACATCTTGTAACAACACCATTTTCTGGTCAAAATAAATATGTTGGAACAATAGAGAAGGCTTGAGTTGATTCAAGAGTTGTTACAAGGGGAAGCCCAACTTGCTTCACTTAGATCACAGCATATACCAGTCTCTAATCAGGTTGAGTATGTGGATACAAGTGGACCTTGGGTCCCACAAGTGCCTCACAATACAATTAGACATTTTGGTAATGGATTTAGTGCATATCATACACAACAAAAGATTTATGCACCACAAGGTTGAAAACAAATAAATGCTTATCTTGTCCCTCTTGGTCAAAGATTAGTAAAATACCAAGATCATGAATACAATCAGTATCCCAAGCATTATCAATATCAATACCAAATTCCATATCTAAATGTGCAACATAATTTCATCCCTCTTGGAAATGTCAATCAAAAATTGCAACAAGATGTATATCAGAATCAACAGTTTGAGGAGGAAAATGATGAGTATTCACACACTCAAGAAAGAGGTCAAAGTTCCATCACGAAATCAAAAAATTGCATATCCCCCTTAGATGCATTTTTTGATATAAGGAGACATGAAGGAGAATGGGGATGTGATTTTTTCAGCAGAATGGTGGACACCTATATGCAAATACCTTCTGATTCCCTGCCTAATATGTCCACATTACATTTCATTGAGCAGTTCATGAGAGTATATGAGCCTAATTTTGTTCATTGGCCTGATTCATTGAAGCCAATTACTCCTAACCAGATGAATGAGTTGATTGGTATAATAGATAAGAAAAGGTATGAGGATGGAAATATCATTGATGAGTATGGAAAAACTAATCAAATGATGTAGCCAATAGAGGAAACATATGCAAGTGAAGTTTGCAATGATGATATGAATGAAGATGAAGTTATTGAAGACCAATTTTCCACCTTGGAGGATGATTGTAGCATTGAATATATTGTTGGGGACACACCACCTGAGGAATATATCAATCATGATTTAGATGATATGGAGGTGCAGCCATGTATGCATCGGCATAGCATTGACAATAATGCACTAGAAACTAAAAGAAAAAAGGACAGTGTATCGGACAACAATGAAGAAGGCAATGATTGTGATTAGTTCATGAAGGATGTGTATGCAAGCAGCCTACATGATAAGGATGAAGAAGGTTTCTCTTGCATATCATATTCTAACAATGAGAATAGTGCATGTTATGAAGAATCCATTGAAAATCTAGATTTTGATGGCAATCATAAGGATTTTCAATTAAGTGGTTCTTTCAATTCTAATGAAAATCAAGAGGAAGAAGAAATGGAAGAAGTAAATAAAGAAGCAAGTCCATTTGATAGTGAACAAATAACATCTCCAGTTGCAGTTGAGTGCCATGAAGACACAATTGATGAAGAAGTTTGTACACCTAAAAATGGTTTTCAATTTTTTCCAAACCCATTGCATGATGAAAATATAGAAGAAAATCATATGAAATTTTTCCAAGGTGTGCCAAAACACGAATTTCATGTGTAGTCAAATCCACTTTATGATGAAGCATTTTCTGATAATCAAGATGGTATATAAATTTGTGAAGCAAATGAATATGAAATCAATGCATCTGAATTACCATTTTTTGATAATGAACAAAGTGAAGAATACAACAACAATGAGATGGGTGAAGAGGCATGTTCACTCAACAGTGAACAAATTTCAGATTTGTTGGCAATAGAATATCATAAATACACACATAAGAATGATTCAGAAATTTCATCCTCAACATGCATTTGCTTTGGAAGTGAAAGCACTTTGTGTGACAATGATGGGAAAACTCTTGAAGCTTATCAAGATTCTATGTATATCCCTATTCAAGAGGAGATATATAAGTCAGAATTGGAGATATTTGAGAATGGAATTGATTCACATATCATGGATAATACATGCTCAGCATCAGTTGGTTCAAATGTGCATAATGATGACTATATGAATCAAGAATTTGTGTCACTACCAATTAGTGATATGGAAGAGGTAGAAAATGTTTCAAATCTAATTGTCCCAAAAAATGTTGATGTGATAGAATTTTTAGACTTACGTGATAATCATTCACATGGTGGATTTTTAGTATAGCTAGGAGATCATTTTACAATACATGATAGTGAGAAGAATAATGAGAAATTTTGCATTGAACATGAATACACTTTGTATGATGAAGATGGAAAAAATTTATCACATGATAATGTTGAAATACACAAGACAACTAAGAGGGGGGTTGAATCAGTTGTCACCGATCACATCCACAAAACTCGAACAATTATTAATTCCACTTCCACTTTAACCTATTAAGTATGAGCATGAACTGCAGATAACATAAAGCAATATCAACACAAGAAACACTAGATTTACATGGAAAACCAAATAAGGGAAAAACCACAGTGAGGATTAACTCACAATATAAGAGTAATTGCAAAACTGATTACAAGAGGCTCACTGTCAAAGGTCTCACTGCCCAAAATAGGACTCATTGTCCATATAGGACTCACTGTCCAACAAGGAGGCTCACTGCCTATAGATACAAAAAGATAGAAAGAAGAATGTTACATAGAGGACACTTTCTGAATGCAACAGAAGATCCACCACTACAACTTCCACACATCCATAGCCTTGATCAAAGAATTGCAGACACCATTAGCTCACTACTTTCAGGAGTCTAACACATTAAAGTTTTGTTGCCACAATTCACTTCCGCACACTCTTTCTTCTCACACTTGTTGCTTAAAAACCTTAACATCTTTCCTTGTATTTATACCATCTTCATCCTTAGAAACTTTCTCCAAGGTCAGCTACACACTCTTCATTTTACAAATTCAAATTAGGTTAGAAACTCAACATTCCCACAGTGGAAGAGAATGAGAGCAGACCAAACCAACACTTAACAAAGACCCAAACCAACATGTCAGAATAATAACATGCTTCCTTAATTGATACTTATCCTTCGTATGATATGTAAATACCAGGTCAGCCAAACCTAATGAAAATACAAATGAACTTTGAAGTACACACTTTCACAACAAGAAGATAACATGTAGACCACATAACACGCTTCACCATATACTGGAACACATATCAGATGTTTTCAAATTCATCTGTAGCTAATACAACAACCTTCATACATAGAACACTTTCCATCAGTCCATCCAGAATGTACAAACACACATAGTAACTGTGAAACTAGTCTTCTAAAGCACCAAACCATGAACACCTTTGATAGAACATAGATAACATCATTACAAGCCTTCCTCCAAATCCACAAGACTAGAAAAAAACCAGTAGAGGACTATAGAGAAAAAACATTTCTCCTAGTCCACAGACAAACAACTCTGTCAGACCAATTCACAAACTAGTGAGCACAACTTTCACTCTTCATCAAATCGGAAGCTATAATCTTGGATATACCACCCAATAATGGCCATAGACAACACTTCAAATCTAAAAAGCATAGGATCAACATAGGAGAAATGCGGAGCACATACCGAAGCACATTTTGAATGCACACACAATTCTAATTTCACTATTTATTAATTTTCTCAAAAGCACTTGGTAACTTATCATATCAGCACACCTGCAACACCATAAAGATAGCTCCATGTACTCACAACATCTCAACAGTATCTAAACTATACATGCACAACCTAAAAACACTTGATTCCTTTCTCTGCAACAACCTATACAGTATTGACATCAATGACAAGACCATCATGTACACTTTCATACTTGCAACAATCTCCCCCTTTGTCATTGATGGAAACACGCGACTCTCTCCCCCTTTGACATCAACATAAAAGAACACAAAATTTTGATCACTCCCCCTTAGGAGTGCACCCAAACATCTGATATTGAAACAATGATACTTCCTACTCCCCCTAAGGAGTGGACCCTAGTCATCAATCTAGACAAATGAAGAATCTATAGATCCACTAGACTGAAGCACCTCCATGTACACCTAGTTCAAAGAAGGAGGGGAAGTAACCCCCAATTTCTCCCTGAGATACTCAAAAGTATCCTTCAGAAGAGCCTTAGTAAATATATCTACAATCTAATCCTTTATAGGCACATATTCCGTCCTGGCTTCATTCTCCAATACCTTCTCTCTCAAGAAATGATATCTGATACATATATGCTTTGTCCTTGAATGGATCACCGAATTCTTTAAAATATTTATTCCACTTGTATTATCATGGAAGATAGGGATAGGCTCATCACACATCACTCCTATATCCTTCAATGTTTGCTTCATCGATAATACATATTTGCAGCAAGATGTTGTTGCTATGTACTTAGCCTCTACCACGGATAGGGAAAATAAATCATGTTTCTTGCTTAGCCATGAAACCAACCTGCATCTAAGAAATAATGCACCACCACTTGTACTCTTCAAGTCATCCACAAAACCATCCCAATCTGCATCAGTGTAAGAACTCAAAGTGAAATTAGTATCCTTAGGATACCACAAGCCATAATCTAGAGTGCCTCTTAGATATCTAAATATCCTTTTCACAGTTGTAACATGTATTTCTTTAGGTTTTGCTTGAAATCTGGCAACCAAACATACTAGATGCATGATATATGGTCTAGTAGCAGTAAGATATAACAATCCACCAATCATAGATTTGTACATGCTCTAATCAACTTTAGGTGATTCATCACCCTTACTCAGTTTGCATCCAGTCACCATAGGGGTACATACTAGTTTGGAGTCATCCATTCCAAACTTCTTCAGTAATTCTTTAACATACTTTTATTGTGAAATGAATATTCCCTTATCATTTTGATTCACTTGAAGTCCAAGAAATAAATTCAACTCGCCAATCATAGAAATTTCAAACTCTTTTTGCATCTCTTCTACAAATCTCTTGCACATACCCTCATTTCCTCCATAATAATATCATCAACATACACAACCACTATCATCATTTTTTTTCCTTTAACCTTGAAATAAATATTATTATCTGTGGAGCCTTTAATGAACCTTTGTTGTGTCAAATACCTATCCAACCTTTCATACCATGCTCTAGGAGCCTGTTTAAGTCCATAAAATGCCATTTTCAACTTACAGACCATGTCTAGTTGATCTAATAACTGAAATCCCTTTGCTTGTTCCATGTACACCTCTTCTTCCAATTCTCCATTCAAGAATACAGACTTGGCATCCATCTGGTATACCTTGAAGTCTTTGTGAGCAGAAAATTCCAAAAACATCTAAATAGCCTCCATTCTTTCCACCAAGGAAAATGTCTCTTCAAATTCTATCCCTTCAACCTGTGAATAACCTTTGCACACAAGCCTTGCTTTATTTCATACTACTTCACCATTTTCATTTAGCTTATTTTTGAAAACCCATTTTGTACCTGTTACCTAATTTTCACCCACGGGATCAATCAGGTAGGATAAATCATGTGAAAGTGGTTCAAGAAGGCCAAATGGAGCATTCAAACAAGGGAAAAAATCCTACATCTAGTGCTAGGTCACAGGGAACTCAGTTTGGAAGCCAGCCTTGTTCAAGTTTGGCATGAAAATCCTCTAAAGAGAAATTTGGCAAGACCTTCCAGATGTCTTGCTAACTAGCAGTGGTTTCATCAAGTCTGAATGCTTCATATTAGGGATCCTATCGGCATGAAATTATCTGGGTCTCCCCAACCCATAGTGCATTTTGTTAAATATTCATCTATGTTTCCTATCGGCAAGACCCCAAGAATGTTACGGTGAGTGGAATTCACCTACAGGTTGCCTATCGGCAAGACATCGATCATCATCCCGGCGACATAGGGATATGCATTTCAACAGAGGTTTTTCCTTCAGGGTAGAGTCTTAGCAACTTCTTAAAGTCTCACCGAAGGGATGCCTTTGGCATATGTAAGCGGGCTTTGCTAGGAGGTCTTAGCGAAGGTGAAGGTCTCACCGAAAGGAGGCGGCATCAGCAAAGCAAGCGAGCTTTGCTGTAGGGTCTCACCGAAGTCAGAAGATCTCCCCGACTCTAAAGGCTTAGGGCACAGGAGATTGAGTTCGCTAAGATGTCTCGGCGATCAAGGAAGTCATGCTGACTGAAATAAACCCTCACCAAAGAAAAGCGCCTTCGACATGATGTCTCACCGACAGGCCAATGTCTCGTCGACACCAAAGGGTCTCACCAAGGGTTGAAGCCATCACGATGAGGTCTTGGCGACCAAGTAATGTCCCGCTGAAGGCCGGGGCTCTCGCCCAAGGAAGGTTAAATCAGCATAATGTCTTGCCGATGGCTTAGAGTCTTCCCGAAATGAAAAGTTCGCCGAAGGAAAATGAATTCTACGAGATGTCTTGGTGAATGAAGGTGGTCTTAGCGACAGAAGTGGGAATTGGTATGACTGGTGGACCTCACTATGAAGTCTTCCTGACTTGCCATGGTCTTGCCGAAGGAAATGTAGATCTCGGAGAATGAAGAGGAGGTCAGTGGAAGGTCTCACCGACCGAGCAAGCTCTGGCCGAAGTGGAATTGGAGCTTGCCAAGAGGTTGAAGGCTTCGCTATGAAGTCTTGTCGACCCAACATGGTCTTGCCGAGGTGAATTAATGGGGTTAAGGAAAGCAACACGACATGATATCTCACCGACCTAATAAGTCTCTCTGATAGAATGGGGAGTTTGTCATGATGTCTCAACGAAAGAAAATGTGTCTAGCCAATGTTTTTAGTGATATCGGTATGCCTTTGCGAGCTCGATAAGAACTCTCATCAATAGTTTCATGTTATGCCGATAGATTCAGAGGGGCATAATCGCATCAGTGAGACACTTCAAGTGTCCGCCGAGATGCAATTCTGACTGAATGGGCTTTTGACCGCCGAAAAATCTGCATGGAGTATACCTGACCAATCAGAGAGATCTAAAAGTGGGCTATGGCAGTCTGACCAGAATGAAGAACATCAATAGAATGGAAAGCAACGTGTATCTGTTCTAAGCTCAGGAGCATTCAAAGCGCTCGGCCGAGGAGGTTCAAGGAGGACACGAGGATCAGAAATGAATGTGGTACCTGTGAAAGATCTAAAGGCTTCTCTGGGGATGACTCTTCACCGACATGGACACGCAGGGTGCAGCACTAAATTCAATCAAAAGATCTAGGGAGAGATCTATCCTGAGGACTAATATTTTGTAAGCCCTAAGGGGCCAACACATTTTGATATATAAGGCATTTTTTTCTTTTTTTGTAAATAGTTTGGATAGTACACTAAAAAGAGTTAGTGATTTTTTATCAATCCTTTCTCAACTAATGTATGTTTTTTGTAACTCAACTAAAAATCTGGAATATGACATAGAGTTTACCTTGGAAGCTAGTGTTCATGTTTGTACTACTCTCATTTCTGAATTTTTTTCTTTTTATTATGCATATCTTTGACTATGTTTTACAAGTCTACACTCATACATTAGGGTTGTGACGTTTATCTCTCCTTCCTAAGATGTGTATGTAGATCGAGCCTGTTAAGAATGATGCATAAGTCTAAAATAAGTTGTGTAGAGTATGTGAAATGGTTGCAATTAAGTTTCCCAGTGTATGATTACCTTGTTTAATTCCATATTTTCTTACAAGTTCGGTGTATCACCTTAGGATTTAATCTTCATTTTTATGCATTCTCCTTCTCCCTTTCCCTCCAAAGAATCAGTATTTTAGGTGATAGCACAAAGGAAGCCGGCCTTCTCTGGAGGTTCATTTCAATTTAGGTGACCCATAGCCTTGAAGTGATCCCATGTTTCTCCAGAAAGGTCAGTTTCATCACTGTGCCTAGGGTGCATTTCTGGGAGATAACAGTACCAATTACATTCTTGTTTACTAGTCTAGGAACCAATTCCCATGACAAATTTTTCTCTATCAGCTGCAATTCCTATTTCATTGCTCTAACCTAATTTTCATTTTTGCATGCTTTCACACATTGTTTTAGGTTCTATCCTGGAAAGTAAACACAAATTTACCTTAGTCTATACCACTTTTCCTCTTTTCTTCATGCCTTCGCTTTTGTCTCCAATTATCTGTTCTTCAAGATGATTTTTCTATACACATTGTTTCGCAAATAGGTTCATTTTTTTGCAGATAGGTTTTTGTATTTTTTCATAGATAGGTTCATTTGGTTCAACTTCACTTTTTCTTCATCTCTTTTAATGTAACATTTTCTTCCAAACACCTTAAAGTACTTAACAGTAGAAATTTTTCCAATCCATAGTTCGTAAGGGGTCTTCGTGTTGTTACCTTTGATCCAAACTTTGTTAAGAATATAAACAATAGTGTGAGTTGCTTCTCTCCATTATACATCAGGTACATTTTCCTCTTTCATCATAGTCCTTGTAGCCTCTTGAACAGTCTAGTTCTTCCTCTCAACAACTCCATTCTGTTGAGGAGTTCTAGGAGAAGAAAAATGCCTCTTTATACCATGCTCTTCACAAAATGTATTAAACTCACTGGAGGTGAAGTATCCAACTCTGTCAGACCTTAAACATTTTATTTTTTAGGTTCACTTCATTCTCTACCACAACCTTGAACACCTTGAATCTATCTAGAGCTTGAGCTTTCTCCCTAAGAAAAGTAACCCATGTCATTCTAGAATAATCATCAATTAGAAGCATAAAATACTTGTCACCATTAAGACTTCTTGTTCTTGTGAGACCACAGAGGTCTATATGAATCAATTCCAGCATTTTGGTAGATGATTTTTATTTTCCTTTAAAACTGCATCTAGTTTGTTTTCCCAACTGACAACTTTTGCAAACAGTATTGGTAGGCTTTGTGATTTTAGGCAGATCCTTGACAACTTCTCTTGAACTGATCTTGATCAAATTATCAAAGTTTACTTGTCCCATCCTCTAGTGCCATAGCCAACTTTCATTAACTTGAGACACAAAATACTGACCATCTGTACCCTTAAGTTGATAAATGTTTCCATATTTTCTTCTTCTTGCAGCTACCATAGTTCTAGACCCTTTTCTAATCTCACAAGTATTATCATGAAACACAAGCTTAAATCCTTTGCTACACATTTTTCCAACACTCAAGAGATTATGCCTTAATCCCATAACATAATAGACATCATTAGTATTGTGTTTTCCATCAAAACTAATTGTTCCTTTTCCAACAATATTTTCACCAGAATCATCTCCGAACATGACTAATCCTCCATCATACTTTTAAAGTTTAGTAAACTTGCTTTTGTCTCTAGTCATGTGATTTAAGCAAACACTGTCAATTACCCAATAGTCTTCATCTTGTCTAACATGAAAGGAAGTAACCAAATTACCTTCCATCTCTTCCTTCTTATTTTACGTACCACTTTCCCTTGCTCATCTTCCATGGTTAGTAGTCATAGATTTATTCTCTAAGGCTAGAAAAAAGCATTCATCATTATCACCCTCAAAATCAGATTCATCATCAAAAATTCTAGCATCTTCTCTAACATAATACAATTTCTTAAACTTTTTATCCTTTTTGTCTTTATTGTCTCTACTCTTCTTGTGAATGGCTCTATTTGGACATCTTGAAGCATAGTGACCAATATTTCCACAACTAAAACATTTAAAAGGTAACATAGCTTTGTACTAACCGGTACCTTTCTTCAACTTCCTTGTAAAATTTGCTTCCAACTCCTCTGAACTATCACCATCTGGATCATCTTCTATTTTAGTGGCTTTAAAGGTTGTTTATGTTTTCTCCTTTTCTTTTCCAAATTTCCTCATTTCAAATGCAGTCAAGGTGCCAAATAGTTGTTCTTTAGTGAATTTCTTTGGATCATAAACTTCCTCAATAACTGAGACTTTATCACTATAGCTCTCCGGTAGAGTCATCAAAACCTTCTACATTATATCTTCATCTATTAGAGTACCAACTTGATTTTTGACTTCATTCACTACAATATCAACCCTCTAAAAATAGCTTGCAATGTCTTAACCTTCTTCTATTTTCAAGTTCTCATATATACGCTTAGTTGTTAACTTCTTTGATAACTTGAATTTGCCATTTCCTTCATAGATATCTTTCAAATTTTCCCAAACTTCATAAGTAGTGCCCAATGAAATAACTTTTTTCAACTTAGTCTTAGATAAAGCACTATATATTGCATACCTTTCTTTTTCATTTTCTTCATAGGTAGAAATCTCATCTGCAAAAGTAGGACGACTTGTGGATTCAACATATTTTGTCTCAACAGCTTTCCAAGTCTTGTAACCAAGAGAGATCAAGTAACCTCTCATCTGCACTTTCCAAAAATTATAGTCAGATCCATCAAACACAGGTATTGTCAATTTGTGCACCATCATATTCTACCTCAATCAATTAAGCTCTTCTCCAAGGAACCAGAGCTCTAATACCAATTGTTGAAATGCACAAGACAACTGAGAGGGGGTTGAATTAGTTGTCACTAATCACATCCACAAAACTCAAACAATTATTAATTTCACTTCCACTTTAACCTGTTATTAAGTATGAGCATGAAGTGCAGATAACAGAAAGCAATATCAACACAAGAAACACCAAATTTACTTGGAAAACCCAATAAGGTAAAAACCATGGTGAGGATTAACTCACAATATAAGAGTAATTGCAAAACCGATTACAAGAGGCTCACTGCCAAAGGGATCACTGCCAAAAATAGGTATCATTATCCATATAGGACTCACTCTCCAATAGGGAGGCTCACTACCTACAGATACAAAAAGATAGAAAGAAGAATGTTACATAGAGAACACTTTCTCAATGCAATAGAAGATCTTCCACTACAACTTCCACACATCTGCAGCCTTGATCAGAGAATTGCAGACACCATCAGCTCACTACTTTCAAGAGTCTAACACATTAATTTTTTTTTGCTTCAATTTACTTTCGCACACTCTTGCTTCTCACACTTGTGGCTTACAAACCTTAACATCTTGCCTTGTATTTATACCATCTTCATCCTTAGAAACTTTCTCCAAGGTCAGATACACACTCTTCATTTTACAAATTCAAATTAGGTCAGCAACTCAACATTCCCACAATGGAAGAGAATGAGAGCGAACCAAACCAACACTTAACCAAGAACCAAAACATCTCAAAACAATCACATTATTCCTTAATTGATACTTATCCTTCGTATGACGTGTAAACACCAAGTCAGCCAAACCTAATGAAAACACAAATGAACTTTGAAGTACACACTTCCATAACAAGAAGATAACATGTGGACCACATAACATGCTTCACCATATACTAGAACACATCTCAGATGCCTTCAGATTCATTCGCAGCTAGTGCAACAACCTTCATACATAGAACACTTTCCATCAATCCATCTAGATTGTAAAGACACACACAGTAACTCTAAAACTAGTCTTCTGAAGCACCAAACAACAAATGCCTATGATAGAACATAGATAACATCATTACAAGCATTCTTCTAGATCCACAAGACCAGAAAAAACACCAGTAGAGGATTGTGGAGTAAAAACATTTCTCCCAGTCCACAGATAAACAACTCTACCAGACTAGTTCACAAATTGGTGAACACAAATTTCACTCTTCATCAAACCAGAAGCTATAATCCAAAATATATCACCCAAGAATGCCCATAGACAATGCTTCAAATCTGCACAAGCATAGGATCAACACAGGAGAAATGTGAAGCATATACTAGAGCATATTTTGAACACACACACAATTTTGACTTCACTATTTATTAATTTTCTCAAATGCACTTGGTAACTTATCATATTAGCACACCTACAACACCATAAAGATATCTCCATGTACTCACAACATCTCAACAGTATCTCAACTATACATGCACAACCTACAACCACTTAATTCCTTTCTCAGCAACAACTTATACAGTGTTGACATCAATGAAAGCACCATCATACACATTCATACTTGCAATAGATAATGGAAATTATGAACTGCAAAATGGAAAAAGGAACGGGTCAAGTTGAACACAGTGTTATTTTGAGAGCTTTTAATAACAGTGGATATAACAGGGTAGATTGTATTAATGTTTTCAAATGGAACTTGATCAACCCAAACAAAAATAAGGTATATGGCAGGGTAAAATAGGGGCCTTTCTTTTTTGTGGCCTTATGCCATTAGTTGTGATGTGATTTTGCAAAATCATACTTGTCCAAGGAAAAGGAGTTTGAGTCTGTTGCCCAATGGATAAGGCATTTGGTATGCTCTCCTAGAGATCTAGATTCCTTCTATGCCCACAAGGGGCATACATCCCCAGATAGAGCCACTATTGGAGCCTAAAAATTCATGAAAATTTAGGCTATTATGAGACTTCCATAATCAAAAATTACATTGCATCACTTAGAAATGCATTTGTAAAAACTATCGCAAGTGCCTACTTTGAAAAATCATAATTTGAAGAACATTCAGTTTCATGCAAAATCACCTTACAAGCATGTTTATCTGACATATGTGAATGTGCACACCTAATTTCAGCTTCGTACGGTCAGCTTTGAAAAGGTTTCAAAATACCAAGTTGAAAGGTTTTGCAAAGGTTTGATATCTACACAGTAAAATTTGTCAAAGAGACCAACTTTAGAGGCCAACATTTGTGAATTGGAAGATTTTCATGACAAACCGGTTGAAATTTCATATTCTTCCCGTGTAGATCTACCTTCATGCTAATTCACAAAGCCTCGGCTCCTCATTTGATATTTTTTCAAAATCAAAACCAAATGGGTTTTACACAATTTTTGTGACACCACCTCTAGAAAGTTGCAAAAAGGTCAACTTTGATGCTCAATATTTTGTAAAGGAAGAAGATTGAAGAAAAACCCTTTTTCGTACATGTTCATGTGACCTAAATGAGCTAATATCTAGGGAGGCAGCTTCTCATAATCAAATTTAATAAACTTTTAAGAGGGAAAGTTGGTGGGTTCTAGATACTTTTGACAATGGCAGGTTTCAAAAAATGTTGAGTAAGCAACTTTGGGCATTTACAGTTTGCAATTCTTATAACTTCATACCAATTTGTCTTGCAACCACACTCCCTTACTATCAATTAACATACCGGTGAACTTTCGTGGCTTTGAGAGAATATTTAACCAGTTTTTTGAAACTATTCTAGAGGCAACTTGATCCATTTTGATCGCAAGGCAAAATGTCAAAAGAAAATTTTGACAACCACCCACTTCATATTTTCCCCCCAGATGCATACAAAAGTAGTATTTGATAGGAAATTGTATGAAATTATCTTGATTTGAGAATATAGATACAGGATCCATAGTGAGTCTATTGAACAAGCCTTGCATTTGAAGTCTTTACTTCATAAAATGAAAGATGAGAGGGTAGGCCAAGTATGAGGATAGTTTTAGACTTAAAGGATGCCATATTGAGACCCTAATATATTCTCATCACAATTGAGGAGATATGCCAATACCGCAAGGCAACAATAAGATTCAAAAATACAAAGGATAGATCTGTTAAAGACATGTTCAAGGATAGCTTATAGGTAAGATATAGCACCTCAAACTCCTTAAGACAATAATTGTGTTCAACACTATCAAGATAATTATTATAGCATGTCATGATGAGATCAGATAAAAGGGGACAGAGTAATTGGAATATGTGTTGTTCTTGAGCAGGTTGAATATACAAAATTTGTAAATAATGAAGGGAATATAGTATCTACTGATTTGGTTAATGATAAAGGTAATCACTATCAAGATAAAATGCAAGAGAACAATGTTTCAAAATATGGAGATGCTTATGTCTTGAAAAGTGATGAAAGTATTCATCTTAATGCTAGAGCATAAATGATGAGTAAGAGCCAAGAAAATATGACAAATCTAGATGATATCATGAATGACCACGGGGTTCTCATATCAAAAACAATGCTCATGTCATGCTAAAAGGAGGGAAATATTATTTTTAATATAGCACAATTTTATGGTATTCTTCAAAAATTGTTTAATCAATAGCTCTTTGGCATTAGATTGGGGACAAATATCATATAAATTTATAAATAATGAAGAAACAACACGACTCAATGCCATTTTGGAAGTATTGAAGGGAGCGAACCTAAAGTAGAGATGATGATATAATGAACTTTTTGAGGAGGGTCATAGTTACAAATCAACTTACAAATGAAGGTGAGCAATAAGAAGTCAATTTGTTGCTAGATGGAGATTTTATGGTCTACTTAAAATGGATTTTAAGAACTCTTGGGCTAAAGAAAGTGACAGGTTTAACATCAAAATCCAATAGCCTCTGTGAGCATCATTTGGCCTCTATCAAAAACCACAAAGTTGAATAGCGTATAAGTATAAGGGATTAGGTATTTTTTTCAACTGAATGCATATATAATATGTACTATGTTTTTATGAACTTTGCTATTATTGAAGCTTGGGTACATCCAATCACTCAAATGCTAGTTGATCCAAGCTTATTTGTTCAGCTGCTCTCTTAGCAAGACAACAGTTGTAAAGAAATATCATGTTGCCTTACGAATTCTATTGAGTATGGAGACAGTTGTTGTGGATGATGGAAAGAAGGAAAATATTAATCAATATCACTGAGACAAGATGAGAAGAAAATAAAAGATGTCATTGAAAATCTTAAGGAGACTCACAAAGAAAAAGCTAAGACAGATGGAACATGATGTTAGAAACATATTTCCTCAAAGTACCAATATACTAAAATGGAGAATAGTCTCACTTCTATGTACAGTAGGGACAACCCTAATTTTCTTTTCAGTATGAGTGGGTTTGAAGTTCGATTCAAGAAACATTTGAAGAATGAAGTCTGGAATCTACAAAATGGAAAACTAATGAACACATTATTGTTGTTCCCTTGCATATTGATGATGAATGCATGAAAACCCTAAAAAATAGTATAGTGCAACAAAGAAAAATTTCATCGAAGAGACAGTCCCTCACAAAAGGAAATGGTCTCAAAAAATGTTGACCACATAGAAGTACTAAGAGGGGTGATGAATCAATACTTAATCAAATTATTTTCATCCATCATCAATTAATCAAGTGAAAGCACATGATTAGCAAGAGAACACATAAGCACACAAACATAACACTAGATTTATGTGGAATATCCTACAAGGGAAAAACCACAGTGGGTAAGTTCTTGGATCTATTGTCCAAATCTAGCCTTATAAAATAAAAAAATATTAACAATATGTTTTATGGCTTCAACCAAAGAAATTTTACAACTCCTTGCAACATATAACACTTACTAAAGAGCTTACAACTTCCACATAGCACTAAAATACTTCAACACCTCTATTACCTCTAGCTCACTTCTTTTGGTACACTCACACATACATTTGCTCAACAAACTTTGCTACATTTGGCTCATTTCCTTCAACACACATTCTCACACATATACTCATACATTGTTCTTTTCATTTTCACATACACTCACTGCTAAGCTATCTAAATTGATATTAGCCACATTTCATTATCAAAATAGATTTTGCAGATTTCTTATTTGTACACTATCTCTTCAAACATTCACCATTCATACATTACACCTTGTAATAGCTTTGATCTTCTATTTGTATCCTTCACAAGATTCAAAAGTTTCTTTTTGTCGGCCAAGATGAAACAAATAACATGAGATGTGCATCAGCCATAGCAAGTTGGCTCCAAAAATATCCATGATAAGAGAGAATCTCATGTAGTTCAATCTAAGAGAACACATCTTCAAAATTGGAGAACACTTCTAAACACTTGGCATAATCAACACAATATGTCAAGTTGTCTCGATAAACATATAACCTTCCATGCATCAATTCTAGACCAAGAGCAATACTGAAGAACCCAAACAACCTTATGTGGATCAATCCATGATAGTTATATGGCTTGTAAAAAAAATCTCTACACTCATTTTATTAGTTCAATTCATTTCATGTTGGCACAAACACTTAATACCCAAAATATAAATTCCAATCTTACCATTGTACAAGAGAAAATCAAATACCATCTTGTGGTTCTCACAAAGAACACTATGAGCCTCAACAATGCTTTGCATAACCTCTTTTCTTAGTTTTAGAAAATTAATTGCTGATGCAAGTTATTAGATCATCACTAGACCAACCTTCCAATTTATTGAAAAACATACAACATAGTGTCATATACAGAATCACCGGTGGTGAACCAAACCATACGAAACTTGAACTAAGTAGGAACACTAAATTTATGAATATAAATCTAAAACTGCAAGGAAAAATAAGATGATGCAGTGAAGTGTGGAGAATTTTTGTCCTTCCTAAGGCAACCACTCATAGGAACTTAACTTGTTCTTATTTTGTTAACTCTCAAAATATTTTTGTTAACACTTATGCACTGAAACTTGGAACATACATACCTCATGAATATATTGAGTTGTCCTCCAAACCGCAAGGCCACATCTTCATCTACGGAGAAATGTGGAGCATTTGACTAAGAAACTATGGTTCAAATATTTATTCCTTTGACACTTTGGAGACATATTTATCTTCATACCCCGTGTGAAATCATACATCGGGATTATATGTAATTGTTTTACCTGACCTTTGATATACTCCCTTTGATCTTGTATGTATGTTGTATCTGGAAGCACAATTTCTCTACTTGTTCCCTTATGGAACCATAATTATTATACACCGTATCATATCTAGCAACCACATTTGTGATCTTCACTTCCATTTCATTTATCTAATCCTTGAGACTCTTTGTGGTTGCAAGCCATTATAGACAAGAAAAGGTATAATACATTTTCTTCCTCTATACATTTTTTAAAATCCTTTATGCTTTTTTGTAGTGTGTTATGTGCCTTGGCACATTTTTCAAAGGCTTCAAACAACTTGTTATTGTATACTTTTATCTCATTTTTCTTCTCTAGATAAGAGAAATTCTATTTGAATGAATCCATTAATTGTTTTAATTTCTTAGAGAGAGGAAAAGAAGAATCCTTCTTAGCATTAGTAATTTGTGTTTCTAAAGTTCTTATTACCTCTAGTAAGCTTTCTATACCTTCCACTTGTTGGTACAATATCTATCCTTACAAAGGAGTGGAAAATGTCACCGAGTTGCAAATATCAAAGAGGTGGGATACCAGACAAGTTAACTTATCCATCTAATACTATAAATTGTAGAATATGCGGAGCAATCATAGGATGGATCTATTATTTTTGTGCTAGAAACTCTTTGATGGAGTCAATAGGGGAATTAGATGAAGATTCCCTTGAATTTTCTTGTGAAATTTCTTTGAAATCCAGTGGACCTTGCTCCATATGTTGATCCTACTAATTGGTGATATCTAGAGGAGGACTATTTTTCACACCATCTTGTTCAAGAGAAGCATACTCAACATCATGTGCAACTTGATTTTCTTTTTCCTCTTGTGATTTTTTTTGTTTGGTATGGTGTGAAGGAGATACATCAATGTGAGGAGGAGACATATATGGTTTCTCTAAATCCCTAGATTCTTTTACTTGCTCAAGTATTTTATTGGCTACTTCTTCAGTCTCTTTTTAAATATTATCTCTGTCTTCCTTCTTCATGCTCATGAGGGTATCCACCCTATATTTTGTCCTTAATTATTAAGCTTTCTTTTGAGATATTTTATCTTTTTCTTCCTAGGAAATAGAGGATTTGACTTTGTCAAGAGCTTGTTGTCTCAACTCTTCACCCATTTCTATGGATTTTTCTCTTTTTTACCTTAGGACCTACGCAATACTTTTTGGAACTTTTTCAATGATGTCACAATGAGGCACATTGTACTTGATCATGTACATGACTATTTCTTTCTCAATATTCTTTCAATCCATAGGAGGCACATCCAAATGAAATTTTGCAATTTCATGTAGCATCCCATAACTCACAATCCCATTGAAGATTGCCTCTAATTGAAAAGAACCATGAGGAGGTGCCACCAAATAAGTTTTTTTAGTCTTCTTTTCTTTCCTCTTAAGCTTAGAGGTACCTTCCTCCCCTTCTTATCCTTCCTCTTCAATTTATTCTATTTGAATCTTCTTTCTTTTGGCAAGCTACCTAGGCCTTGCATGCTTCTTGTTTGAAGTCTTCATCTAAGCCAATATTTTTTATGGAACTCTTCTTCTTGTGGAACCAGTTTGAGTTGATGTTCTGGTTTACAGAGTATTAATAGTTGCATAAGGTGATTTTCTAGACCTTCTTGGAATTTTCTACAAGGTGGTTTCCTCAGGGTCTAAGGGAATGTTTTGTGGAGCCTTGGTAGAGGTTTGAGGTGCCTTCTTAGTCAATTGTGGAATGCTTGATTTTTGAAACATCTTTCTATCCTCTTTTCATGTGAGCATAGGAGGTGTAGGAACCAACATCGCTCCTCCCCCTAACCCGCACTAGCAGGTTAGGGAACAAGTATGGGAGTTTTTTATGCCATTTATTTTCAATAATTTTAGTTTTATCTCATGTATATGCTCATGTTTTAGTTTATATATATGTCATGTGGTACTGATGAGTCCACTCTCTTTGTGGTTTTAGTGGACACACAGAGGTGGACTACACTCATCACATAGTGCATAATAGAGGTGGCCCCCACTATGCCAATCTAGGGTACCATCCTAGAGGCCTACAGGCTAGTTTTAGTGGGGTAGCATGCCCATCTCTTCGAGTTGATTGCACATCTAAGAATGGTTGACGAGAAGGCATAGGTTTATTTTGTTTAGAGGACCAGAGATGCTACTATTTTAGTGGGAAAAAGGGATCAATTATTGATCAAGCTACATGTTGCACTCTCTAAGAGAGATGAGGTGAGGATGAGAGCTATGAGTATCATACAAGCACATGATGCTATTCAGAGCCAAATTGATGACCTCAAAGGGTAGGAAGAAGTTGTGATGCTAACAGGTGATCCATAGCTACAAGAGGCTCTGAAGAGATCAAAGATGCAAATAGCCTCCCTATATGGAGAGATCAAAGGACTACAAGCAGAGATTTTAACCTCACAATCATATAGATCCCACTCCATATCTACTATCCAACCAAGACCATAGCTACCACCAGATTCAGAGGGCTCAGGGAGCCATGTTCCTAGGAATTAGATGATCATTTTGACATATACCATTTTTGTAGTGATGATAGATTATATTTTTTATAGCCTTATTTTGTATAGACATCTGACATATATATAGTTGCCACTATTTTTTATGACAATGGCACGATACGTGTACATTTGATACACATATATATACATGAGATGTTGGTTCCAATATCATGGTGCTTATTGTTTTATGTGTATGCTTTTTACTTTAATGTATTATTACATGATGGATTTTATACTTATGGATTTATATTTAAAATAGATATTATCATGATCTAATAAACACACATGGCTACATGTTAATTAAATACAATAATGATCTAATTTCATAACCAAAAGATGTAATTTGATGCACAGTATAATAAAGAACATGTATGTATGCCTCTCTCTCTCACAGACACACGGTCACATCATAACACAAATCAATAACCTGTTGATGAAGAGATGATGACATATGATACATTATAATCCACAAGGGATAAATGTTTCACATGTGACACATCGACGTTATGCATAGTATCGACAAAGGTGCATTGCAAATTAATGGGTTCTTTTAGAGGTGTCCCATCCATAGATTACAATTCATAGGAACTAGAACCATACATGGAGATGACAATTAAAGGACCTAACCAATTAGGACTGAATTTTCCCCTTTGAATAAGCAACACATTTACATTTATTTGATTCTCATAAAGAACCAGGTCACCTACCTTGAAAGTTCTAGGAAGAACACCCTAATTATAGTGTCTAGATAGTGATCATTGATAAGCTTTAAGATGGTCAAAAATCAAGTTGATGCAAATGATTAGATCAGTACGTTTCATCATTAATTAATGCTTTAAGGGAAACCTGCAAAAACAAAATTTCCAACTCCAAAGGCATGATAGCTTCAACACCATACACAAGGTTATAAGGCATTATTCCTATTGTTGTACGAACACTTGTGTGATAGGCCCACAACGCGTATGCTAACTAGAATGCCAATCTTTACCATGTTTATTTACTATTTTCCAACGAATGAGCTCAAGAGTTTTATTAGACACTTCAGCCTGGCCATTGGATTGAGGATAGTAAGGTGTAGGAAATATATGTTAAATATGAAACTTCTCTAGGAATTGCTTCACTTTTTTGTTTCTAAACGGTGTACCATTATCATAAATAAGGGTAGAAGGCAATCTGAAGTGAGAAATGATATTATTTAGAAGAAATCTACATATGACTTCAACATTTGTGGATCAAAGTGGAATATCATTATTAAGGGTGAGGGGTATTTCTGCTTTAGTGAGACATCGAAGAAGAAGACCATTGGAGGATTTCTAATAAAGATCGTTTGATAGTACAACATAGTGAATTGAAATATTTCGTATCCGAGTGTGATCATTCTTCGTTGCATCATTGACAAAGTTTCTAGTCTTTAGATAGTTGTAAATATTGGAATACCATTCCTTCAAGTCTACATGAGCACACATGAGAGCATTGGATTCAGGTTTATCAGAAACAGCAGGAGAGTGATGAATATGAACCACAAAGTGGTATTCTTCTATGTCCTTATCAGAGGGTACCAGGGAGGCAACACTTGCCATGGCATCCACATGTCAATTTTCTCTCCTAGGAACACTATCTATTGTGAAAGAAGAGAGGTGATCAAGTAAGGAAAAATCCAAATCTTGATACTAAGACAATTTATTTTATTTAGCTTGATACGTCCTCGTAATTTGATTCAGGTTTTTCTGATATTCAGGTTTATCAGAAACAGCAGGAGAGTGACGAATATGAACCACAAAGTGGTATTCTTCTATGTCCTTATCAGAGGGTACCAGGGAGGCAACACTTGCCATGGCATCCACATGTCAATTTTCTCTCCTAGGAACACTATCTATTGTGAAAGAAGAGAGGTGATCAAGTAAGGAAAAATCCAAATCTTGATATTAAGACAATTTATTTTATTTAGCTTGATACGTCCTCGTAATTTGATTCACGATAAGTTTGGAGTCACCATGCATGCAAAGGTGTTTTATGTTCAAATTAATCATAGCACACAAGATAGCAATAAGGGCTTCATACTCAATGATGTTGTTAGTGCAGTGAGATTCTAATCAAAAGGAGAGAGGGATTCGCTTACCCTTGGGTGAGATTAAGACTACACCTACCTCGGAGCTAGTTTGACATCTTGAACCATAAAAATACATCTCCCATATAGGATCATGACTAATTGCTAAGAGATCCTCATTACGAAATAAGTCCAGACAAGGGAAAGAGAAAGATGAGGGAGTCTTCGCTAATTGATAGGTAACCACTTGACCCTTTATCAATTTTTGAGTCACGAAATTTATGTCAAACTCAGAAAGCAACATTACCCATTTTTCCAACCTTCCGGAAAGGTTAGTTCTAGTGAATAAATTCTCCAGAAGATCATTTTAAACAATGACATGAGTTTCAGCATGAAGGAGGTAATTCCTTAGCTTCTGCATTGCAAAGAAGAGAGTGAGGTATTGGTTATCCATAGTGGAATAATGAGTTTCATAATGAACAAGAACATGGCTAATGTAATAAACCACCCTCTCTCTACCATCATCACTGTACTAAGCAAGCAAGGTTGCTAAAGCATAAGGTGATGCGGTGATATAAAGTAGAAAGGGTCTATCCTACATAGTTGGCATTAGGACAATAGGATTGGCTAGATAACTTTTGATTCTCAAAATATCTTTGGCACTCATCATCCCATATGAAACAAACATCTTTCTTCAGAAATCATGTGAAAGGTGTTGGAATATGTGCCTCAATCCTTACTGACATGGAACTCTTGAAGGGAAAAGTCACTGTGACATTGTTCATGTTTGGGCGACTAACTGTTCTGAAGCTCTTGGAATGTTCATATCGATGTGACAAGGTTGATGTCTTGTCGACAAGTCTATCACTGTGACCTTGTGTGTTCACTGTGACCTTTTGGCGAATGGAAACCTTCGGGTGACAGTGTGATCTTATCAGGCATCGGGGAGACTTGGCCGTAGGGTCTATTGTCGATATGTGGTCTCACCGACTTGGAATGTCTCACTGATAGCTTAAAGCTATCGGGGTAACATAAAGGTTGCGGGGAGATGTCTCAACAATGAAGCTAGGTCATGCCGACAAGAGTATTCTCATGATGCCTTCGCGGTGACAAAAGACTTCACTGAGAAGTCTTGGCAACTTGGATAAGTCATGCCGAAAGTCTTCGGGTTAACTCTGGGCACTCGAAGAAACATCTTGGCCAAGGGCTTAAGTCTTGTAGACTCGGTAAGACTTGGTAATGCTCGATGAAAGGTCCCAACGATGAAGAGCAGTCGTGTCAACTCGGTAAGACATGATGGAGCTCGATGAAATGTCACGGCGAAAGACATGAGTCTTGCGAACAGTATGTGACATTCGGGGTGACATGGGATGTTCACTATGACATCTCAATGAAAGTAGTAGATCATTCGGTAGAAGCTTTGTCTGTCAGTATGACGTCTCACCAAATAGCGATAGTCATGCCAAATGGCTCATGCCGGCATGACTTGAAGATTTTGATATAAGGTCTTGGCGAGATCAATATGTCTTGCCAATGGTTTCTCTAAGTTTGATATGACTTGTGACATTCGATATGAGTCTCGACGATAAGGGAAACTCTTGCCAATAGGAACAAAATGGATATCGATGGATTCGGTATGACATGTGACACTCGCTATGTTGTTCTGCCGACTGTTGAGACTTATGCCGATATCGTTATGAATACTTTGTGGCATCGGGGAGACACTATTAGTGTCTCACCGATATGCCAACAAATTTTGATCACCTTTGACCATGTGAACATCCTATGTGGCATCCCACTGGACCAATCAAAGGAAGCATTTTTTCAAATGGATGACGGTTGGATTTTTGCATTAGTTGCATCACTGGAAAAACTGCATGCAAGGAAAAATCTAAAAAGGCATGGAAAATTTCTTCGATGGAGCGTTGGTGGATAAGGATCAACAAGAAGATAAAATCAGAATGTGATAAGAATTCTTAGATGATTTGAATCAGATGATATGAGAGAGCATTGTTTGTAACAGATGAACAGTGAGAAAAGCTACTATGACTAACACCAGAGAGTTGTATCTTGGTTTTGTATGTAATTAATTGTTATTGTAATACAAAGAGATTCAGTTTGGTGTGGTGGGTTTTTTCCCGAAAGGGTTTCCCACGTAAATTTGTTGTTCAGTTGTCTTTGTATATTTGCTCTATTTCTGTAAATCTTTCATGTGTGTCTTAATTAGATTGTAATTTTGAAAATTAAAAGCCCTGCATTGCATTCTTCCCTATGGATTTGACATTAGGAAAGTGTTTTCCACACCTCTGCTTTCCTTACAAGTGGTATCAGAGCTTGGCCAATTGTGTTGTCCTTGTGAGTGGTTTGGGTTTTTTGTGTCAATCCTTTTTAGTGGGAGTTTTGTAGAGGTCTGATAATTTAATTACAAATTAAGATGGCGAGCACATCCGGAAGGATGGATATAGAGAAATTCAATGGTAGCAATTTTGAGTTGTGGAAACTTAAAATGGAAGATCTGTTGGTAGACCGAGATCTTTGGACTACTGTGTCTAGAAAAATGCCTCAAGGCATGAAGCAAGAGGATTGGGACCAAGTAGATAGAAAGTCTAAGGGGCTGATAAGGCTCTATTTGGCAGACTCTGTTCTTCTGAATGTTCATGAAGAAAAGACTTTCTCTTCCTTATGGAAAATATTAGCATCCATTTATTAGGGCAAGTCCTTGGTGAACAAGCCGTTCTTAAGGAAGAAGTTGTACTCTTTGAGAATGCAGGAAGGAGGGTCTGTTGCTGATCACTTAAATGCTTTCAACATGTTGATTGCTCAGTTGACATCTGTTGGTGTGAAGATTGAAGATGAAGATTGTTGCATGCTGTTGTTGTGTTCTTTTCCAGATTATTGGGATCATCTGGTGATGGCTATTGGGAGTACGACATCCACTTTCAAGATGGAATATGTTGTTGCTTCTTTGTTGTCATAAGAAATGAGAAGAAAATCTTCTAAGATGGCAAAGGAGGCTTTGGCTGTCAGAGGTAGACCGAAGGAGAAAGGCAAGAAGAAGGACAAGAATTCCATATCAAAATCAGAAGGGAGATCAAAGTCTCCTGGCAAGAAGTCAAACGTGAAATGCTGGAATTGTGGGAAACCTAGTCATGTCCGAAGGGATTGCAAGGAGGAGAAAAATAAGAAGAAGAAATCTTCTAGAAATGATTCTTCTCAGAGTGATGTAGATGCCTTCATTGCAGCTTTGGCTACACGGGCATCAGATAATGTCTGGCTAATTGATTCTGGAGCATCTTTCCACATGAAATCTCATAGAGATTAGTTCATGAAGAATGAAGAATACAATGGTGGAAAGGTGTACTTGGAAAGTGATTCATCTTTGGAAATTATTGGTCGTGGAAGAGTCAGTATTCAATTCCCTGATGGAAGAGTGAAGGGAATCAATGATGTGATGCATATACCAGGTCTAGCTCGAAACCTACTTTTTGTAAGTAAGCTGAATGATATCAGAGTGCATGTCACGTTCTCTGGAAATGGCTGCAAGATGACTAGAGGCTCTATGGTGCTGGCTAGGGGTGCTTGACTTGGTACCTTGTACAAGTTGGATGCACAAGCTATTCAATGCAATAGTGTCTCTGCAAAGTCACTTAAGGCTACTCATGGAGATAAGAAGAAAAACATTCCTGATGGAGTAAACGCCATGGAGGTTAAACTTTCAGCAGAAAAGACTATGTTCTAGCATCATAGGCTTGGCCACATTGGTGAAAAAGGTTTAAAAACCTTGAAAAATAAAAACCGTAGAAGGGCTTGAAGATTGTAACCTTGAGTTCAAATTTTTTGATCATTGCATATATGGTAAATAACCGTGTTTCTTTTATTCAGTCCTCACAAATCTTCCGGTTGCTTGATTATATACATTCGATGTGTTTGGTCCATGAATGTTCCTTCTGTCTAAATCAAGATACTATGTGTCGTTTATTGATGATTATTCAAGAAGAACATTTGTATATTTTCTGAAAAGTAAATCAGTGTTGATCGGTTTAAGGAATTTAAAACCTTGTTGAAAATCGTGGTAGGAAATAAAATGCTTAAGGACGACAATGGCGGTGAGTTTTGTTCAGATGAATTCGAAGGTCTGTACAAATCATGGGATTAAAAGACATAAGACTACACCTTATACTCCACGCAAAATGGAGTTCTGAAAGGTTCAACAAGATAGTAATGGAAAGAGCACGAAGTATGCTAGCAGTGCTGGCTTGGAGGAGAAGTTAGGCTGAAGGTCTCTGACATGTTACTTGGTAAATCGTTCTCCTAACTCTGCTCTTGTTGAGAAGACGCCTTTGGAAGCATGGTCCGGAAAGAAGCCCTCTCTGAGACATATTTGTGTCTTTGGCTGTGAGGCATATGCATATGTGCCATTTGAAAAAAGATCTAAGTTGGAAAACAAAGTTGTGAAGTGTATTTTTATTGGCTATAGCATTGGAATAAAAGGATACAAGCTTTGGAATCCTGGGACTGAGAAGGTTTTGTACAGCAGAAGTGTTATCTTTCGTGAGCTGAAATCTTCTACTTTGGATCTGCAGTCAGAGAAGAAATCAGAAAATGAAAAGGATGTAGCAGAAATTCCTCAGACACCAGATAAAGAGGAATTGAAAAAACAAAATGTACCTGATACTAAGGAGAGCTCAAGTAGCTCTGAAAGTTCTGAAGATGATGAAGAACCACCTCAGCCTCATCCTGTGAGGAGGTCAACTCGTGAAAGAAAGCAACCTGAAAGGTATGGATTTTCTCTAATAGAGTCTACTTGTGCATATGCTTTAATTTCTAGCACTGATGAACCTAGGACTATGAAAGAGGCATTTAAAATGTCTGATTCAAACTCTTGGAAGCCATGAATGAAGAAATGGCATCATGAATGAAGAAATGGCATCATTAAAAAAGAATGATACCTGGAGTTTGGTGCCATTGCCTAAAGGCAGAAAAGTTGTGGGCTACAAATGGGTGTTTAAAAAGAAAATTGGTCTGGATGGTAGTGTAGAAAAATATAAAGCAAGGTTGGTTGCAAAAGGTTATTCCCAGGTAGAGGGAATTGACTATGGAGAAATCTTTTCTCCTATAGCTAAGCTGACATCTATTAGATTTCTTTTGTCACTTGCATCAGTGTATGACTTAAGATTGAACAGATGGATGTGAAGACAGCATTTCTTCATGGTGATCTTGAAGAAGAAATTTATATGTCCTAGTCGAAGCACTTTGTAGAAAAAGGTAAGGAAAGACTGGTTTGCAAGTTGAAGAAATATTTGTATGGTTTAAAACAGTCTCCTAGAATGTGGTACCAGAAATTTGACACTTTTGTTTTATCTTTGGGATTTGTAATATCAAAATGTGATCATTGTGTATATTACAAAGCTGAAAGTGATCAAGTCCTTATTATTGCTCTCTATGTTGATGATATGTTGTTCATAGGCAATAGTAAGCTAATGATTTCTGATCTTAAGTCTCAGTTGTCTGCAAAGTTTGAAATGAAAGATCTTGGTGCAAGTAGGGTATATTCTAGGAATGGAAATAACCAGGGACAGGAAAAATAGAAAAACTTTGGCTTAGTCAGAATAAGTATATCATGACTATTCTAGAGAGATTTTGTATGACTGAGTGCAAGCAGCTAGTTGTCCCAGTTACAAGGAATGAAGCTATTTGTTGAGGATTGTCCAAAATCTCCTGCTGAGATGGAGGACATGACCAGTGTACCTTATGCTAGTGGTTGGTAGCCTTATGTATGCAATGGTCTGTACAAGGACGACATTGCCCAAGTAGTGGGAGTTCTTAGTCGGTTTATGGCTAATCCTGGAAGGACACATTGGGATGTTGTGAAGAGAGTGTTTAGATATCTGAAGGGCACTTCAGACTATGCTTTGTGTTACCATGGTAACTTGGTTGAATCACAAAAGACTCTCAGCATTCAAGGTTATGTGAATTTTGATTGGGCAGGGCACATTGACAATAGAAGATCCACCAGTGGATATGTTTTCATGATGAATGGTGGTGCAGTGAGTTGGATGAGCAAGCGGCAGGTTGTAGTCGCTTTGTCCACTACAGAGGTAGAATACATGGTAGCTACACATGCCTGTAAAGAAGCAATCTGGTTAAAACGTTTGTGTTCTAACATTGGTTTTGTTGCAAGAAAAATTACTATTTACTGTGATAGCCAGAGTGCTATATGTTTAGCAAAGAATCCTACTTTCCATGCCAGGACGAAACATATAGATGTACAGTATCACTTTGTACGAGATATGGTGGAGGATGGGAAGGTCCCTTTGGAGAAAGTGGATACTCTGGAGAATGTTGTAGATGCATTGACGAAGCCTGTGAGCAAAGACAAATACAGGTGGTGTGCCAGTTCGATGGGCCTCTTGGCCCATGTTTTTCAGTAGTTTTTTTATGCTTTGGAGGTGTCAGTAAGATCTTCGTCAAGTGGGATCTTGTTGGAATATGTGTCTCAATCCTTACTGACATGGAACTCCTGAAGGGAAAAGTCACTGCGACATTGTTCATGTCTAGACGACTAACTATTCTGAAGCTCTTGGAATGTTCATATCTCTATGACAGGGTTGATGTCTTGCCAACAAGTCTATCACTATGACCTTGTGTGTTCATTGTAACCTTTTGGTGAATGGAAACCTTTGGGCAACAGTGTGATCTTATCGGGCGTCAGGGAGACTTGACCGTAGGGTCTATTGTCAGTATGTGGTCTCACTAACTTGGAATGTCTCACTGATAGCTTAAAGCTATCGGAGTAACATAAAGGTCGCGAGGAGATGTCTCAACGATGAAGCTAGGTCACGCTGACGGGAGTATTCTCGTGGTGCCTTCACGGTGACAAAAGACTTCACTGAGAAGTCTTGGTGACTTGGATAAGTCACGCCAAAGTCTTCGGGTTAACTCTAGGCACTCGGAGAAACGTCTTGGCGAAGGGCTTAAGTCTTACTGACTTAGTAAGACTTGGTAATGCTCGATGAAAGGTCCCAGCGATGAAGAGCAGTCTTGTCGACTCAGTAAGACATGATGGAGCTCGATGAAATGTCATGGCGAAAGACATGAGTCTTGCCGACAGTATGTGACATTCGGGGTGACATGGGATGTACACTATGACATCTCGGTGAAAGTGGTAGATCATTCGGTAGAAGCTTTGTCTGTCGGTATGATGTCTCGCCGAAGAGTGATAGTCATGTCGAATGGCTCAGGCCGGAATGACTTGAAGATTTCGATATAAGGTCTTGGCAAGATCGGTATGTCTTGCCGATGGTTTCTCTGAGTTCGATATGACTTGTGACATTCGATATGAGTCTCGCCGATAAGGGAAACTCTTGCTGATAGGAACAAAATGGACATCGATGGATTCAGTATGACATGTGACACTCACTATGTTGTTCTGCCGACTGTTGAGACTTATGATGATACCGTTATGAATACTTTGTGGCATCGGGGAGACACTGTTAATGTCTCACCAATATGCCAACAAAGTTTGATTGCTTTTGACCATGTGAACATCCTATGTGGCATCCCGCTAGACCAATCAGAGGAAGCGATTTTTCAAATGGATGACGATTGGATTTTTGCATCAGTTGCATCACTGAAAAAATTGCATGCAAGGAAAAATCTGAAAAGGCATGGAAACTTTCTTCAATGGAGCATTGGCGGATAAGGATCAACAAGAAGATAAAATCAGAATGTGATAAGAATTATGAGATGAGTTGAATCAGATGATATGAGAGAGCATTGTCTGTAATAGATGAACAGTGAGAAAAGCTACTATGACTAACACCAGAGAGTTGTATCTCAGTTTTGTATGTAATCAATTGTTACTGTAATACAAAGAGATTCAGTTTGGTGTGGTGGGTTTTTTCCTAAAAGGGTTTCCCACGTAAATCTTTTGTTCAGTTGTCTTTGTGTATTTTCTCTATTTCTGTAAATCTTTCATGTGTGTCTTAATTAGATTGTAATTTTGAAAATTAAAAGCCCTACATTGCATTCTTCCCTGTGGATTTGACATTAGGAAAGTGTTTTCCGCACCTCTGCTTTCCTTACAAAAGGAAGGGTACATTCAACCATCTAACCTATGAATCTATGAATTTCCTAAATATTCCCTTGCAAGCTTTATAGCTAAGATATGTTTCTAGGTGTAGACATGTTAAAAATCACGTCGATCTTATTTGTGTCAACCTTAATTCCACAATGAAAAACTATAAATCCTAAAATATTTCCCGTTTCTGTGTCGAAGATGCACTTAAGAGGATCTAGCCTTATCTTATAGATTCAAAGCCTTTCAAAGATAAGATGAATATTTCCTATGTGATCTTGATGAGTTATAGATTTCACCAAGATATCATCAATGTAGTCTTCTAGAGTTTTGTGAATGAAATCATGAAAGATTAGGGTCATCATCTATTGGTAAGTTGTGCCTGAATTCTTTAACCCAAATGGCATGACCACATAGAATAAAGTACCCAAAGGGGTAGTGAAGGTTGTCTTATATTGATCTTTTGGGTTAATACAAATTTGGTTATAGCCCAAGAAGCCATCCATAAAAAATAAAAAGGAATGGCTTGTTGGCATATAGTTGTCACTAATGTCAAAAGTGCAAATCATGCAAGGAAGATGAGTTTGAAGAATAGTGGATTTGATGGAAAATTAGGTACCAAATTCTATATGGTTTTTTTTAGAGCATTCCAGTGATGTGTTATGTAGGTCGAGAGAGAGGCAGAGGAGAATACATGTCATTAATTACAATAATAAAGGCTTGAGATATGCCCAGATTATAATCATCAAATCACATTAAACAATGTCCTTTTCATATTAAATACAAAGAAAATTTCAGATAGTTAATCCATTCAAAAATGCCACAAAAAGAGACTTTCACCACGCTACCGCCAAGCCAATGAAACACACTTCCAGGACTACAAAGTCACCACTCCACCACACAACAAGAAGGAAGGAGATGTGGGATAGTGGTAGACACCACACCACCACACAAGGCTAAAAGAGGAGATGCGGGATAGCTGTAGACACCGCACCACTACACAAGGTTGAAAAAGGAGATATGGGATAGTGGTAGACACCGCACAACTGCACGAGGTTGAAAGAGGAGACATGGGTCTATGAGGAATATTGAAGATTAATCCATGATGATCGAGATTAGACAGTGGTCACACACATCACAAGATTTCTAGTGGGACCATATAGTGGAAGATGATGTATGCACAGTGATGAATGACAGCGATTGAATGTAGAAGATTTGATGTTGCTTGTTGATAGATTATGACAGAGATGAACAGGTGGTGAAGAATGATTGCTTGATATGATAATTCACATCATTATTTTGAATTAGGTGGTGATGACATGGATGAAAAATGGCAATAGATTGCATACCTTGCAAGGTTTGTGTGGTCCCATTGTCCGATTTTGCGAGATGCGCGAATTTTGGACGCATGTCCTGGTGGATCCCGCATATGGAAAGCGATGTATAAAGAGATCTACGATGTAGATCATTTGGTGATTGATCCAATGGTGTACGACTATTAGTGAAGATCGACGATGGAGATTTCAACAACCGTTTATCGGATGGTTGTGTTTTAAAGTCGCATCAGTGTATGGAAAGTGCAGGATTGTGGTACAAAATTAGAAGATCGACGGCCCAGATTTCAATGCAATAATCACAAATGGCTAAATCAATGTGAATAAGGTTTTTGATTGGTAACTGACACAGATGAAGAATTAATTGGTCCAACTACACCCAGCGACCAATGTAAATGAGATTTTATGCACACAACGGCGATAAATTGTAGAGGTGATCGCTGAGACAAAAATCAAGATCAGATTGAATAATCAAAAGAATGCATTGAATGCACAATCAGATTTCAGGGTTTGGTAGAGAGAATGAAGGGAAATTCTCTATAACCGAATTAATTGTTGTATGAATCGATGCATAGGTATGGTGATATCTGATTACACTTATCAGATATCTTAATGATGGTGTGTGGCTCAATGAACTGACAGCTTGCTGGTGAAACTAATGAATAAGCAAAACCCTAATATGATGTTAGGGATGATTTGGATGATGAAGTGAATCCCAAGGTATTAATTGCACATTGGTGAAAAAGAAAGACAATTAGTCATTGTCTAAGAGTTGAAGTGTGTTGTAGAAGGAGAGTTAGAAGTTTGTAAGTGCATTGTGTGTTGAAAAGAGAGAAGTACAGTTGAGAATGTTGTAGAGCAACAAGTGCATAACAGAGGAGAGTGTAGAGCAGAGGAGAGTGTTGAATAGAGAGATGTATAGCTAAGAATATGGTAGAGAAAGAAGTGTAGAGCATAAAAGAGTGTTGAACAGAGAGATGTACAGCTAAGAATATGATAGAGAAGGAAGTGCAAAGTAGAGGTGATTGTTGAATAGAGAGATTTACAACTAAGAATACGGTAAAGAAGGAAGTTCAGAGTAGAGGAGAGTGTAGAACAAAAGCATGTGTTGCTGAGAGTTCAGCTACAGTAATAGAGTGTATGTTGCATTAAGTGCAACATGGTATTGCATGTATTGATGTATCTCAGGTTTATGTAGAGACACTTATATGCATATGTGAACTTGTAATTTTGCAAGAGGTTGTAGCCTCCATTTGCACTAAGTTATAGCCCAGATCAGGGTGTTGTAGCATCCTTCAAGTTTTTTCTTCTGAAACAAGGAATTGAAGCTTCCTTGGGGTTGTAGCCCTTAAAACTTGTAACTGAATTTTAATGCTTATGAGGTTGGATTAGGACAGTAGATCCTAGCAACATTTCTCATCGTGGTTTTTCCTATCTTGGGTTTTCCATGTATATCGAGTGTTATGTGTTGATCACTCTTGTGCTTATGGTCATCATATATTTGTTTATGTTTCAATCTGGACATCTAAGTTAAGTATTGAATCTACAAAAGTCTTTAAAAACCCAAAGTTTTAATATCTACTGATTCACCCCCCCCCTCAATAGATCATTTTGTTCTAACATAGCTTGCAGTCGAGTCTACAATCATATCAATATTAGGTAACAAAAAATCATCCTTAAGAGAAGCCTTATGAAGATCACAAATTTCAATTAAAACATGAATACATCCATCAGGTTTGCTAACGACAATGATATTTGAGATCCAAGGTGAATAGTCGATAGGACGGATAAAGCCTACTTTGAGTAACTTCTCTATATCAGTCTTAACCAATAATGCAACCTTGGGATTCATCTTTTGGATCTTTTGTTTGATGGCATTTACATTAGGACATAGGATGATATTGTGGACCACTATGGACTCATCAATACCAGGCATGTCCTCATATGACCAAATGAAGATATTAGGATGATAATATAATAGATCAGAATGTTCTTTAGCTTCTGCTAAAGAAAGGCACTTTCCAATCTTAATTACCTTTTTCAGACGATTTAGGACCCATGAAGACTTCAATAGTATTCCCCTTGAGGAGAGGACTATGGTCTTCAGGGTGTGGTATAGGAATTCCATCATCTATATTAGATAGAGGAGCCTCCTCATCCACATTCAAGATGGATTCTCTGAAGTATGATTTTTTTGTTCAAGCGATATGAGAATTGTTGCTTACGGTGAAAAGAAGGAAAGTGAGAAAAAACACCCAAGAACTATTTTTTGAGATTCTTCTAAAGAGAATACATCTAACGAAACTTCATTGGGTTCTACCTTATCCTCAATCAACTCAAGATGCACTAAATTAAAAGGTTTGGCTGAAATCATATTAACACTCCATGGTTTTTGCATAGCTTGTTTAGGAGAGCAACCCAACCAAAAGTTACACTTCCAAGGCCTAACCTGGATAGGGACCTAAACTCCTTGTTCGATACACCCAAGACCTTTTCACCCATAACCATACTTAGAAACAAGCTTATATCTAGGACCTTAATGTGTCTGTAAACTTGGGAAGAGGGTGGTTCTATGTAGAGAGCATCATTCCACCAATGGGTGTCAAATGCATCCATGAGATCACAACTATTCTTCTCATCAAGATTACAAAAATTAACCTCCTTGCAAGAAGCATGACTATCCTCCTCGATAGGGGAACAGTCAGATTCCTAGATAAGGTCACAACTATCCTTCTCAACAAGAGGTTGGTCAACTTTCTTAATAGAGGTATTCAAAGTTATTGGAAGGTCGATGTGGATGGGATCTACTTTATATTCTCCAATAATGAATTTAGAGAACTCCAAATACCCCGAATCATCACTAAGACATGCATTTTATTTGGAAGAAGAAGTAGACGGGGAAGACTTAGGACTCTCTACTTTCGTCTATTCCTCTTTAGGGACATTCATCTTAGGGGAATTCTCTAGGGGTGACACCACTAAGGAACATGTCAATGCATCAAAGGTTAGCAATGGAATGCAATTCTTAAGAGTGGAAACAATCAAGGCTTGACCAACAACTTTCAACTCACAAAGGTGGACACCTTCAGGGTCAACCTTGATTGTAACTGCTTGATTGTTAGCTACAAATTTTATGGATCAATGTAAGGTAGAAGTCACAGCTCCCATAACGTGAATCCAAGGTCTTCCCAAAAGAATATTGTAAGGTAACAAACCAAGCATCACGTAAACTAGAGAGGGTAAGGTAATGGGTCCCAACCACAAAGGAAAGAGTATTGTGCTCATGGCTTGATGACCAATGTTATTGAATCCATGAATGTACAAAGAAAAAGTAGCTAAAGAAGAAGAATCAATATTAATCTTAGGTAATAGATCTTCATCACAAATTTTGAGATTTGAATTGGTGTCAATGAGAGAATGTCTAGTAATGATATTATTGACATTAACTATAATCATTAACAGGTCTACTTGCTTTTGCACATCCAACGACGAGAGTTCTTGCAGATAGAATGTGATATTTGACAAGTCCACACAAATATGATCCAACAACACATTAACATTCTCTGACCTAGTGGAGGAAGGAAAGAGGATATTTTGCAAGGCTCCCTAAAGCATACCTTAATAAACCAGAGTGGTTTGAAGAAAATCCCAAAGTGAGATCTTAGTTGGAGTAACATGAAGTTACTCGACAAGATCATAATCACTAGGTTCTTTAGTTGCAATTTTAGGTGCCAAAGGAAGATTTGGTTGAGAAAGTGGTAAAGAAGTGGGAAACAAATTAGTTTGAGGTGTAGGTATATAAGCTTGTTGATTCAAGTTCTGTTGATTTCTTCTAGTGGTATATGTGTGCCCTATGGCATTGTAAGAGGAAGAGTCTATAGCTTTTAAGAACATTGTATACAAATATGTTGAGTCATTATGATATAGGACCCCACAGATAGAATGAATCCTCTTAGGAGAAGGGCTAGTTGGAGTTAAGTAAACAATGGGTCTCTTAGGCTTTTTAGGAGCCATAAAGACTACATAATTTTTACTGGCTTCTCAACTTGCAGAGAGGAAGTTGATGTTTGTGATGAAGAATTTTGCTCAGGATATCTACAGATAGGAAAATATTCTTCCAAGAAATCATCAAGAGCATCATCTAACATATCAAAATCCTCTTTAGAGAAAACATGATCATAAACATTAAAACATTACAGAAAAATATCTAACATGTTCGCGTTGGGTTAACCAAAATGTAGAGAAGGGGGATTTTCTACTCACAAGTCTCTTTCTTTCCAAGAGAATCCTAGGGAATGAACTACCCTAAATTACCTTGGGTTTCATTTAATCGAACTAGAAGGTGGAATGAAGAAATTGCAAAGAGTATCCCAAAGATATAATATTAAATAAGGTGGTCAGAAAAACTACTTTAGAGACGAAAAGAGTAGGGTATTGAGATCTCTGCCACAGAAGGAGAAACTCTCAGCCAGAGGAAAGCAGCATAGGATCAAGATGCTAGCACAGCATGTTGGGGTCCTAGAGGCACACTAGTGTCCTAAATGGATAGAATGCTAAACCCTCAAACAAAAATGTCTTATACCTACTAACTAGCTCAGATCTAAGGTTCATTTGTTCAACTAAATTGATAGAAAGATAGAAATGCTAGAAATACACAAGAAAATGGAGAGCCAACTTACAAAGGGTCCTACGTTTGAGATCTTCTCCCAATATTTTCTCAAACAACCTACACGCAAGATGAATGAGGGGAAATCTTGGGGCTATTTTGGGGCTTGTTGCAATCAAACCTCCCTTTTAGTGTTCCCACCTCCACAAACAGCCAGATAGATAGATAAAATGGAAAAAAGGTAAACAAATACAAATTGATAAAAGAAAACCCTACTCAAGGAGAAATTTTATCACCAAATAAAGCTATAATAAGTTATCTAATCACAAATAGACAAGAGACAAGAGAGTGTTACCAATAGTCCACAAACCCCTCTTGACTTGACGAATGCACCGTTGATTGCTTGAAAGAGAGCTTTGGTTGTCGAGGGGCCTCAGTCTAGCAGGGCTTCACCATAGAAGCAAGATTGAGAAGAGAAGAACAAAATAGTAGGGGAAAATTGAGAAAGTGAAGTGTTAGAATCCAAGAACTTGCAAAATGAGAGAAAAGGAATGAGTTTTTTGTTGCTACATGGGAAAGAGGAACCATTACTCTTAGATTTTGGTAGTAGGGACACATGCCACGAGCCAAAGATTCCAAAAATTCCTCATTTCAAACTCAAAAAAATGTAGGGATGCTAGTGTGCCATGCAGACGTATGTGCATCGTGCAAGCATCTAGCTCATCATTTTTTTGGGAAATGAGGTGGCAGACCACTCCCGCTTTGTCATTGGTCCTCATGGAGTTCAAATCACAAAATTCAGACCCATAAGGCTCTTGTCACAAATGTGACTAGGTGTAATAAATGTGGGGGTCAAATGCGAAAATGTGAAATTGCCCCTAGGGTGCAATTTTATGACATTACACATTATAAATACTATGTAATGGTCAAATATCTTAGTATATTATTTATTTCAACCTCCTAGGAATATTTTCTTGTTATGCATAAGACCTTATTTTTGCAATGTTAATTTAAGTTAAATGGTCTAATTTCTTCTTTGTCTTCATTTCTTTTCTTGACCTATTCAATACAGTTAGAATTTTAATTCACCTTGTTCAATAATATCTACATCACATTATCCCCCAATGTATTCATATCTAAATGAATACCTTGTAATGTGCATGCATAAATTAGGGCTTTTTAAATAATTAAAATGTGACCCAATATATCACTTTAGTATTAGGGGGAAAGGAGATAAAGTAATTAATGTTATATGGCTAGGGATTTAGGGGTAATGAATCACATGAAAAATATAATAAAATATTTATAATTGTTATTTAAAATATTTTTTGGATCACTTTGCATTGATCAACTAGAAGAAATATCATTCACTATGCTAGTCTTACAAAGGTGGTGAAGCTTATCTTTTTCTACACCATAGTCTTGCATTATGTTAAATCTTCATCATATAAAGGGATCCTACTTAATTCTAAATACAATGTGATTAACCAAAGAAACAATGGCCAAACCAAGGTCATGCAAGTTCAATTCTATCCTACCCAATTTTCCTAAATAAATTATTAGACACCTTTTGGTAGTTCCATGACCCTACCTAGAAGAGATTTCACTAGTTATAGATTTAAAACCCTTCCATTTAATTTAAATTAATGTATCCATAATATAAACATCTTTTTTAAATGGGATTCACTGTTAGAGTTGGTGTGGTAAGGTTTTGGGAATTGATATGTATAATTGCTCTTAGACCAAATATTTTTACATGATGACATATTTACAATGCATCGTATATGTTCTATGTATTGATGATTTAATGTATGGAATAGAAATCCAAATTGGTATTGATTCAAATATATAAGCTGGAGAAATTTTCTTGGTTGATAGGGTAGAAATAACAAGGAATTTTTAAAAATGTAACAAAAATTAGTACATAGGATACAAGTGGTGAAAAAATCTTGGGTATTTTAAATTTAGACTAGTGTATGCAAAGTGGGTGTCAAAAGCATAAATTTGAGGAGTAGAAGTGGAATTATATGTGTTTATTATTACCCTATAAAAGTGCATTATATGTCATCGGTTCATTAAATTAATCCCCTAAGCTTTGTCCCTCCTTTTCATTATCAACTTGAAAAACTTGGGATTCCTCTCTAATATTAACTTGAGGAACTGGGATCTCCTTTCTAATATCAATTAGAGGAAATCTAGTCTCCTAGATTCAATACTAACTTGAGGATGAGAAATATCTATATTATTCATTTCAATTCACACATCCTCTCTACTATTCACTTAAATTTGGACCTACTCTATAGTATTCACTTGAACTTGGATCTTCCCTCCACTTATACAAACTTCAAATTGGGCCTCCCCTCTAGTATCTACATGTATTCAAACAACATAGTTTCAACCAATATATATAAAGAAATATTTAAGCAAATCATAATAATTCATTTAGTTAATGTAATTACATTTAAACCCTAAAATATTCCAATCCCAAATCCTATACCTTAAACCTTTTACTATAAACTTTTAACTGCATTTTGATAACTCTTAACTTTGATTCTTAAATCATATCAAGTAGGCCAAGTGTAAAGCTTCAATTGGTACATCATAAATTGTAAATAAGTTAAACTATAAACCCTAAAATATTTACCATGTAAATCATATTTCGTAGATTATGCAAATCCTAAACAATAAATTATAAATCATAAGCCAGATCAATTATAAACCTTAAACCATAAGCTTTGTGTTCTATAAACCCTACATCTAAAATAATAGACCATGGACTATAAAATGTAAACATCAAATCCAAATATTATTTACTATAAACTATATAAATATTAAATTATAAACCCTAAATAGTAAGATCACTAAACCTTAAATCCTAAAGTATAAACCTTTAACCATAGACTATATTCCATAAAATCTATGAACTAAAAACCCTAAATCATTAGTTATACTCTCAATCCAAATATTAAACCATAAATTATAAGTTATAAACCATGAAACTTGAACTCTAAAATCCCAAAACCTATAAATATGATAAAATATAGACCTCTAAATCATAAAACCCAAACCCATGAACATATACTTTGAAATCTAAAGTTTTGAATACTAAGCACTAGATCATAAACCCGAAACCTTTAAACCTAAAACATAAACCTTGTATTACAAATAAATCAAACTATCTAAACCCTAAAACATAGATTTGATAAACCATATGTACCATAGAACATAACCCCCAGAAATACCAAATTGTAATTTATGCATATTTATCAAAGATTAATTGCAAAGGTCCTAAATTGTAAATGTGGTAAGGGAATTGTAAACCCCAAATCATAAGTGGATTTACTATAAACATTTAACTCATAAATATTAACTTCCCTAAACCCTAAACCATAGAAACTTCTAACCCCATATAATGAAGTGTAAAACCCAAATCTTTAATTATGAATTATAAGTAGATATAAGTTTCCTTATCCTTGAACCTTAAATCCTAAAGCACAAAGTTTATAAATTACAAAATATAAACCCTTGAACCTTATAAAATAAACCCCAAACCATATATGTAATTATATGCAACAATTTGAAAACAAGGAAATTTCGTAAAATAAGTAAACTATGCAATAGGGAATTTATAGATTACCTTGTTTTTCACTTCAATATCTCACATTTCTTTGTATATTTAACTTAATTTCCTTTTCTATAGGATATGATCATTGGGTTTAATTTCCATCTATTCTTTTTGTCTCACATTTCTATGGTTTGCAACATAATTTAAATTTTGTTGCAATTACAAATGAGGAAACAGATGTGGTTTTATTGAATTACACTAAGGGGGTGATCCCACAAAGTTGGTTTACAATTTCTGGGAGGAACTGATTTTTGCTGAAATCGCATATTTTTAAAAAATATAATGATTTAAGCCTTAAAATGTTCCATTTAAATAATTCCAATTGAAGAGGGTTTTATCAAACTACCTTAAATCAAACCCCCTTGGATAGAACCCCGCTATTTTTAAACCATGCCTATAACAGAGTCTCATTTACATCTGTCAAAATGCTGATAAAAAACCACTTTTGATTTACCTTTTGGGGGATCAAATGAATTGATTTAAAATTTATTTTTTGCAAGTATGTAGTCCTTATTATAAACTTCCCAAAAAGTACAATTTTAAATAAATTTAATTTAATTATTATATTTATTTTTTATTTCTCGTGAATGTAGGTTTTTCACCGAAAATCAAGCTCTCTGTTCTACACATGTGGTAAAATAGAAAATTATTAAAAATAAAAAATAAAAAATATTAGTGCATTAGATGTTGAATTCCTTGATCCAACAATAAAAAAAAAATGAATTTCAATACATGCAAAAAAAGTTACGCGTTATACAGTCGCGCTATGTCTGAATTATAATTGGTTTTAATTTGAAACTTAATTAGAGAAAAAATATTCAATAAAAAACTATCTAACCAAGTGGAAGCACTAGATATCAGAGTTATGAATCTAAATTTGAAAGAATTAGAATTTTATCCTTCATGGAAAAAAAATTATGCATTATATGGTGAGTGTCACTTTTTGAAAATATTGTTTTCTGAAAAAAACTAGTTTTTGAGGGAGATGGAAAAATAAGTGCAATCTGACTGCAAAAATTTTGAAAAAAATATATTTATAATCTATAGACAAAATTTCACAAAACTCTAGTTTGCATCATCTCCAAATTCCTCACGGTTTAGCCGCTATAGGTGCCCGAAAGTGAATATTTAGTTAAAAAAAATTATTTCAGTGTCCAGTTTGGCCAAAAATTGTAAACCACTATTGTGGGGTCACCCAAGGGTTAGATCTAACCCATAGGACCTAGGTAAGATTTGATACCCTTAGATCAAAATGAATTTTATTTAACTCACTTAAATGGTGTCCCTATGATATCATCTTCCTCTCCTATCCACATGTTGCAATTTTAGAAGTCAAAATAGTCAAATTTGTATCACATATTCATCTAAAAATATATATTTTACATGCATGTAGCCATTGAAATTATTTTTTTAAAATTATAATATATTATATGTTTTTAATTTTATACATATTATTCATTTATTTTATAAGTAACATAGGTCCATTACAAAAGATAAAGACCTCTAGTAGAGACATTACGAAAAAATAGCAATGTTAAAAATAAATAAATTACACTATAATCTACACATGTTCTCATTTCAAAAACAATCAATTTTGATAAATAGAAAAAAGAGAAAAGGGTAATGGTAAAATTTACGTCTAAATTTATTTTATCATCAATAGAAAATTACCAAAAAAATATATACACACTAGATAGTGGACTTAGTGATTTATTTCCAAGAAATTTTGGAATGGTATTATTTGTAGTAGAAGTTACACATTATGGTCAAATTCCACTCACTATAAAATAAGAGAAATATAATTAAAATTTTAGAAAACCAACAAAAATTTATATGAATAATATTTTTTATGCAAAAAATCATAAAGTATTTCTATAGAGAAAATACCGCAAATCATTAGTTCACATCATCTTTAAATTTTTGATAATTTGTTTGGTATGATTGATAGAATATGATAAATACTATTAAAAATAATTTTGGTGGCCCAATGATGTTGAAAAGTGTCACAATATTGTGTTTTAACCCTATGATGAGCATTTGAACTAATAGTTGATCAAGTTAATCTAGTAACTTATTTTATTTCCCCTTCTTGTGCCTAATCATCAAATGGACCTACTACAACTATGGTGTCTACTTCATGTGGCATGCATTCTCTAGCATGTTATGTATGTAGAAATTGTAGTGGATTATGATCAAAATGCATAACTTTCCTTACCCAAAATGTACTAGCACCGCTACTTAACAACTTGAATAATGATGCACAATTCCTTCTCCGGGTGGAGTAGAACTAGGCCATGTCACTAAATTTCTATAAGTGATATGTGACAAGATACATATGTTGAGTGGGTAGTACAACAAATGCGCATAGTCAAATCCATTGTTCTAGATCTCAAAAGAGTGTGCAATGGTGAGGTATTGTTACTACATAGAGGTGTTTATTGAGCTCTTTAAAGGTAAAATATCATGTAGATCTCTAAATTAAGGTTTCCTTGGCATGTATGATTTTATTGAGTGATCAAGAAATGTGTGAGAATCTAAGAAAAACTATGTGGTTAATATTCATGAGTCAAAGAAAGTTGTGAAATTCATTGAGTTTTCTCAAATTTGACTAGTCTTAAATAGCCCTTATTTTCTCCAAGTCTACATGGATTCCTATGTGATTAATGATGCATCCTCAATACTTGATTTCTATTGTGTTGAAGGTAAACATGGTGAAGCTATCTTGTAACTTGTGTTGGCATAGAATGTCAAATATGTGTGAGTTGTACTCCAAATTCTCCTTCCAGGTATCGCTAAAGACAAGTATGTCATCCAAGCACTAGATGATTACAAAGCATTTGGTGAAAGATCATATAATTTTTTTCATCTAGTGTATGAATTTTGTCAGAACATTGGTCAAGATAAAAGGCATAATAATTTATTTGTACAATCCCTTTTTGGCTTTAATGTCATTTTTTTCATTCATTTAGGATGGAATAATTCCTAGTGATATCACAACTTGATATTGATCTTGGTGAAGTATTGTGCACCATGGGGCTAGTCCAAGAGGTATACCTATTTTTTGCCATGATCTTATTGAGTGTGGTTAGTATTTAAAAGCACCATATGACATTCCTCTTAGGCACTAGGACTAGTATAATTCCACATGGAGAAGATTTGGGTCTAATATATTCCTTGATAAAAAATGTTTGAATTTGGTGTTGAACTTCATCATTCTCCCAAATAGATATATGATACATAGGGCTATTAGAAAGATGATTCCAAGAACTAAATAAATCTTTTTCTACACCATGTAGTGTGTGTGAAGGTATAATTTATGGTCCTCAAAGTCATGTGTTGTGCAACCTTGTACACTAGCAATATACAATTGCTTTCGTGTACAAGTTTCTCTAGCCAAACCATGAGAAGCATGAACTTCTACATGTGCAAAATGATCGTACAATATTTATTTATTTTTAAATTTCCACCTTGGTCTTTGGTGAAGACTTATGAATGTTGGATAGTGGTTTTCAACATGTACTAGACCCACTATTGCAATTTTTTTTAATATATACATCATCTATGTTGTACAAATATTATCTCCCAAGTAGTGTGTCACATACTTATAGTGTCACAATGTCACAAGTGATTGTTTCCTACATGCATGCATGTTTGACTATATCTTTGAAAATGTAATGGAATCTTACCCAAATGTTCTTACATTGTTACAACCATCCTAGTGAGTATGATCTTGGGTGCACTTCAATGGAAAGACCTAGGTGCTTGATTACATATTATGAGATGATGTTCTTTTGTATTTCACATTCAATGATGACATACATTTTATGTCTATTGAATGAGCACTTCATGTAGAAGAGAATTTCACATTGCTCTAAAATGATAATAGGCAACACTAGCATTAACACATGTTGTATTTGGGCTATTATTGATATTTTTCATATGATTCAATGTGACTTGGAGAATCAAATATTTTTATGCACAACATTCAACATCAATATGGGAACTAGTCTAATGATAATGACACCACTTATCATCATGTTCCTCCTTCTTACCCATGCCTTACTTTGATGTAGACAATGCTAATGCTTTGGAATTTGGCACAAAGAACTTGGAGTTTTATAGTTTCTTATGCACATGGGAATTAAATACTTCCCCATCGAGGGACTTGATTCATGCATTAGCTTTCTCTTCCACATGGAAAGCTTCTACTTGAGCTTGGTCTTAGCTTCAATATTGGATGCATTATGGAATGCTTGCCCCAACGTGTTTGAAGTTAGGAACTCTATTTCAGCAAAAATATAAGGTGATAACCCACTAATAAATTCGATATGCCCTACCATATAAGTTTTTAATAGGAATTGTGTTATCTAATAACCTATTATATTGTTTTTGTTTAATCTAAACTACAATCCACTAATATCATTAGTATATCCCTTCTAGAAAACTTAGGTACCTCTATGAGTCACACTTGAGATAAAAATAATAATTAAATCATATCAATAGATCTTAAATCCTATTATAGATCAAAAATGAGAAAATATTTGGACATATAGATCTTAAAAATTCCTTCAAAATTAGAAAATCTAGTAGTTCCCCTATCCAAGGAGGACAATTAACCGTGGTCACTACTCTACAATTATTTGTCAAAGTACCTTTAAAATATACTTTCTAATAACATGAATCGCTTCAATATGATTTTTTGTGCTAAGATGGCAATCCTTAGAAAATTAATCACCCTCCTAATATCAAATATAAATATAAACGTATCACGATACTTTATTTATACTATTCAATAAAAATTATCTACAATATGTTATATCCACAATTTGCACGGAAAGGTACCTCTTCTAAAAAATACTTTTTTATAATAAAATGCTTTAATTACAATCCCTTCACAAATTGATAATTGAATATAATTTTCTTTATAAAATGAGTTATGTGAGGTACAAATAGACTATTCTATAAATTGACATATACCATAATATAATGTTCTAAATATAAAACAATTCACTTCACTCATTATACTCCTCCTCTCTTCTACCTGTTATTAATGAACATAAAGTGCTTTGCCCAATAGCCCAATTTAATGTTCTTATGAAAGACTCACGTACAAGTATTCAATCTCTTATTCCAATCACACAGAGGGCTGGAAATCTACCAATTTCATGACAGCAATATTACTGCTTAGATCTTTCTATTCTAGATTTCTCAGTACATTAAAAACAATTTTCATTTACGAGACCAATTTCAAAAAAATAATGGTTGGCTAATCTAGCAACTGTTAATTATCCTGGAAAACAATAATTTCCTTCATGGTGATAACGAAAACTCTATGAGAATTGCTTGAATAACTCAGGGATCTAAGTTTCAGGCATTAGGATTATTCTTGTTCTTGGTATTCGCTCACTGTACTTTCTTTTTTTTATTCTTATGTCTTTGAATATGTGCTTTCATGTTTCACGGTCCAGTTGACTGATTCTTCCCACCATTCTCAACTGGAGATCGTCCAATGCAATTCATTAATTATGGAACTGTTTTTTCTCTGTCGTACTATTATGCAAATCATACTTGTTTTTGCGTACACGCTCTCCATCATCATGGAGGTTTTTTTTTTCAATATTTCTGATATATTGTAAAGCGTAAGCATTGTATAAGTTTGACAGCAATAACCATCAAATATTCTCTACGATATATGACTTTGTGTCCATCTATAATAAGTAAATGTTGTTGATAGTCTCTGCATAAAAACAAGAATGGTGGGCTCGCCTTGCCTGCAGAGATTGAACATTGGTCATTTACGTCTCAGGCCGGACTATTTTAGACGTTTAAATTATTTGAGGAAGAAGCTTCTGGACAAAAACTCTGAATCAATTTAAATCTCAAACAGAAACCATCTACATAACTGTCGCCCTCAGTCATGATAATACCAAAATGATCAAATATGAAAGCGCAATTATCTGCTGTTTTATGACGAGACAAATAAACTGAGAAACCTCTCATAACAGATACTACTGTATATAACAGACGAAGATAAGCTGCCAAGAATTGTGAGATATCTATTCTATCAAAATCGTTCGGAACACAATCCTAACCTCATACAACTGCACTTCACACAATCATTTTGTTATCTAAAACAGGAGTGCAAGCCTTAAGTTTAGATCTCTTTGATTGAAAGTCAAGAACTGTGAGATATCCATTCTATCAAAAATCGTTCAGAACACAATCCTAACCTTATACAACTGCACTGAATTTTTAAGGAAAAACTTATATTTTTTTTATAACAGATCTCTCAACCTACTGTATGCTGACAGTTCCATTATCTTTTGTAAATAATTGAAGAACTTTAATAATAATTTCTTAAGAGGGGACGACAGAATTCCTATTAAAAAAAATGATCCACAATTGAAGTTTTGAAATGGAAGGAGTTAGGCTTTTACAGCACTGACGACAGAGATTGAGTGCCACAGTAGTAAGAAAATAAATTTATTTATTGAAATATTACAAGCATTATAGAGCAATGTAAAGATGTTGGGGAAAGAACTAATCTTTCACTATGGTATACAATAAAAATTTCGAACATTGGCCATTGGTCGGCCAAGTCTAATCACCCAAAACACTAAAGAGAAATTAGTACTCGAATTCTCACACTTGAGTTCGTTCATCAGCACAGAATAAAAGTAGTCTGCGCCATACAAGCACTAGTATGTAAGATTCTACTTGCACCCCAACGGTATGGGAAGCAATCTTTAAGGCCTTTAATTCCGCTAGGGATATACACACTGTTTATCTGTCAATACTGCTCAATGTTATTCTTTGATGCCCTTAACAAGCTTCAAAGTCCTTCAACATAATACTCTATTAGCCAGCAGTCCAGGGCTTCTCTACACAAAGGCTGAAGCCGGACAAAAACAAGCTTCAAGCTTTTGACTGCAGATCAGCCATCAATATAAGCAAAGCAAAGGGTCAATTTAAGTTTGAACAATAGGCCAAAGGAGAGAGTTAGTGTTCAACCTTCACTGCGGCTCCGGAGAAAAAAGAAATAAAGCTAAAGTTTTTAAAGTACTCCCAATGTCTGTAAAGTAGACAAAAGCATAGTCCTAATCATCCTGTCCACATGAAATTTCATGGTTTGTCCGGATGTTTCAACAAACAAAGACTGGACTGGACATCCACAAACGGTTCAAGACACCCAACTAAATTTTTTGATGTTCCTAGTTCAGAGAGCTTACAGATGATGAAGCATAATATGGCCATGCTCCTGCTCCTCCATTATTCCAGTACACAGAATTCCTTGCTGTTGGATAGCTGGCCTGCAATTGCTCTTGCCATTCCTTCTCCTGACCGAAGCCCAAGCCTGTGAGAAGCTCTAACTTTGGCTGCTTAGCTGAAATTTCAGCCGTTTGAGCCTCCAAATTCAGCACCATGGATCCTGCATCAAGGTCCTTGGCAGGGGCCTCAAATTTGTGCTCCTGTTCATGCAACCTCCATGGATACAAGCTATTCATTCCAGTGAAAGGAGCCAAATTGGAAAGACCTCCTAATTGAGGTTCCAGCAAGCAATTCACATCACCAACATCACCATCGATCCTCCTCAGGGATTTCAGAAACTCCATGCCAGAAAATCCAGTGGATTTCATCGAATGCATACCATCATACGATATTCCCAAGAAATCAGCAGTGTTAGAATTTGTGAAGGTAGAATCCTCAACACCCAGCCTTGCAGCCTCCTGAATTCTAGCAAATGCTGCATTCATATCATTCCCAAAAAACATAGAGCCTGAGATGGAGGGATTATTAATGTCCTTCTCCAAAAGTCGGCCAAATTCATTACTTGTATGATCAGTAACAGTAGAAATGGAGCTTCCTTCGTCAGATGTTCTCTTGGGCCTCTTGTTCTTCCTGCACCCTCCTCCAACTGGAACATTCCTCAGAGAACCTCCTTTAGTCCAGTACCTTCTGCATGTCTTGCAGAAGTAACGAGGCTGTGATAAACTGTAGTTATTGTAATAGCAAAACTTGGTATTTGCTGAATCACATCTTGGACACTTTAAGGCTTGCTCAGGGTGCGGCTTCCCTCTTCTCTCTGCAAGCAAAACCCCAGAGCACCCCATCACATCCTCCTCCATGCCAGCTTTTATGTCTTTTTCCTGAGCATTTAAAGAAACACAACCCTATTAGAACATTCTCACTCTAATCATGCCGATGGAAAACAAAAAACTGAGAATTTCTTGATACAATATTGTCTACACAAAATTTGCAGTCACAACCGAAGACATAAATCTGATGTCTAAAGAGCAAATGGAGAATTTCAATTCATTAGAAACTGTCCTCTACAGAGCTTTCATATCAAGATAATGAAGAATTTATTAAAATCTGGACTCTTGTAGGAAGAAATATTCAAGCAAGAAGATAAGCTTTGATGGCTAGTAAAACCCAATCTGGCCTAAATTTTGTAGGAATATTCATCTCATATCATACCTGCTCACATCCAGTGTAATCTATGCAGACTTGGGTAGAAGTCGGTCCCATGATAAATTCTGGTTTTCACAAGATCCAGATAAAATCCTGCTCTGAATTTCACAAGGTCCAGTACAGAACTGATAAAAGAAGAAAATAGTTAAGAGAGGTTGCTTGCTCTGTAGACTTGGGTTATGCTATAACTTAAGACTGAAGCTGCCCTGCAGTGTTCTGTGTGTGACAGATCTCAGAGGCGTGTCATTATTCATTTGGGGGCAGTTTTTGATGTGGGATCAAGATAAGCGATAGGTTTTGGAATGGTGTGATATATGTAGGTGGGGGGGTGATGGGGATGAATGGTAGCCTGTGATTTGACTGCAGACTAGATGGGAATGGAAGGGTGGGGGGCAATTAATGTACTGGATTACAGTAAGCTGTGGACCAGATGGGCCCCAAAAGTCCATTCCTGAAAAGAAGCCAAGCAATGACAATGCCAATGGCTCCACTATTGCACTGGGACCCCCATTTCCCTGGCCCAAAAAACGTGTAGGAAACAAACAAAGGAGGAAGAAGAGCAGGTTAAGAAAGATTTGGTGAGATCTCACAGTGTGTATTTTGGCTATAAATCGGCGTGAATCTTAATTATATGTGAAACGTCTTTGGGTTCCCCAGCATTTATCCATTGATGGTGACTCTTGCTCACTATGTCATGTCAGGAGGGCCACCACCACTTGTGCTGATGATGACGACCACTATTCTCTTCTCCTCTATTCTCCATTCTTCACCTGAAACGTCGGCCTCCTTCCCTCTTCCTTCTCCTCATGCTATGCGCCTGCGATTCCATATCAAACAAACACAGAGATATGCCCATCTACGCAACTATATGTTTTTTAATTGCCTCCTCCAACCGCAAAATTGTTATCAATCTGTCTGCCTAGCATATCCTTAAATCTTAATTTAATATTTCACCTGCTCACCATCTAGTGGCTAAACAGTAAACCATGTCTAATTTTCAGAAGACATCTTTTTTGGGACCACCATTTTAATAATTCGGAGCTCACACCTAATTATAAGAATAAAATTCTTAAGAGATTTCATAGAAAACCGAAACATCCCCTGCTGATTTAGCTATAATAATGTCTTTGAGATCATACCCAATTATATGAGAAATCTCCCAATTCCACAAAACACTTGAATAAAGAAGCACAAACAGTCTCCCTTCGCACCTAGACTTGTACTTCAATAAAATCCACTTTTGTTTTTTAATATATATTCTGAATCAAAGCTAAGAAAAATTAATAGGGATGGGATAGATAATCACTAATTTTTTTTAAAATTAATATGTATTGTTTGTATTAAATTTATTTTTGAATGAATGTGTTAAAAATATGTATGTTAGTAGTATTTGAAAATAAATAATTCTAATTGTTTTATTTAATGTGATTATGTTGTTTTTGGATGTTGATTGTGTGCAAGTTTTTTTTTATCAGATCACATTCCATGATCCATCATTAGGATAGACAGCTCAAGGAGAAAATGGTTAGTTGCAACTAGGCTTAGCTTAAGAAGAGGACGTGGTAAGAGAGAGGGGGGGAAAGCACAATACCTAAGGAGACATTGTTTTGAAATATATCAAGTAAAACGTTTAAATTAATAAAGATGGAATAGATAATCAATAATTTTTTAAAAATAATAATATTTATGTTTAATATTAAACTTATGTTTTAGTAGATGTATTTAAAACACTTATGTTAGTAGAATGTGATAATGAGATATACAAGTTGTTAAACTTTTGTTGATTATTTTTATTTAAATAAAGAAAATATGATTTTGTCAAATAATGAAATATATCATGTATTTCAACTACATATATATTATATATTACATTAAAGCTAATTATTAAAATATTGTATATTCATCCAAAACTATAATAGATTTTTGTTAGAAGAATTATATGTTAATAAAAAAGAAATGCATGTCATTATTGTAGTTCCAAAGACTTGAGCAACTCTTCCTTAGCTTTTATATTCATAAATTGTTTTCATCTTTTCATAGTAGTCGAATGAAAATAGTAGCAAAACTGTGAGTCTCTCTAATGATTTAACATAAGAGTTGACCACAAATATTAAACTATATATTTTATCTATCTTATATTATTCAAGTCTTGTGATTTGTGTATTGTTAGAGGCCAAACTAATTATAAGGGAAATTAGTATGTGCATCTCCTTTGTACTGGTGTAATTGGAATTATAGTTGGATATACATCTTCAAATGGTATTCTAGAATAGCTATCAAATTTTATAATAACATATTGTGGAGATTCTCATGTGAAACTTTCAAGTTCACAATATATATAAAATTTTAAATATATTATAGAGCTTCATTTACAAGTATTGCATATATCCATAGATTGGAGGTTAACATGACCCTTGCATCCTTACAAGGGTGGTTTTGATGTGTGATGAGAACATATCAATTCAAGTAAAACATGAATATATCCTACCTCTTCTAAAAGGAAACAAATTTCTCCAAGGTCTATATCACCATGTTATGGTCATGCATGATAATTCACTTGACTAATTTGAAATATTTTTCCAATTCAAAGGAATATGGTTTGTTCAAAGAAAAAAAGATACTTATTGCACAAGAATAATCAATATTTTGGATTTAAACATGTGAGCATAACATACTTACATTTATTCCATTGCATATACTTGTCATTTCATAATTAAATTTTGTAATCAAAACCACTTATAATAAAAAAAAATACAAATGATATCACAAGACAAAATACTAATTTATATTGTAATGTAACCATGAGTATGTAAAATTGTAAAAGATAATAGAGGAAAGATAATGAGTGAGCCTATTTTGTAGTGATATGAAATTACAATTATATGAAGAGAAGATAAAATACCTAGATAGACACTCTTTCTTGATTAGTTTTCACACGCTATGAAACATAAGAAAGGTGCGATAATCCGAGAAAAAAATAACCACAAAGAAATGCTCAAAAAAAATCCATATGCATAGAAAATCTAAAAAATGGTCCTTCATATATTTAAATCCATGAGATTCTTCAATTAACACATGTAGAAATCCACTTGATTCATTTAAATTGTCAAAAATATGTATTAGTAGAAACATTGATTATTATTTGAAAACCTAGGAAAATTGGAAAAAAAACTAGTGAAAATCTTAAAAAGTTCACAAAAAGAAGGGCTTCCTCACTCTTGTATAGTCTCGACCCTTATCTTTTATAGAAAAATAGTCTTAAAAGGATAAATTTGACAGTCCAATGGTTAGCCAAGATTATTAAGTGTAAGTATCAATTTGATGGTTATGTTGGGACCCTATTTGAAAGTGTAAAATTCATCTATGTCTTTGCTCCTTTTTGTGTGTTTTCCCCTTTTCTTCCTTGAGATGTCCTTTTGTCCCTCTTATGTGTTCAAACATGCATAGATCCTATAATTCACATAAAATTAATAACATTCATCACTTTATTTCCTATATACTTTCCCCCATTATATTCATTCAAATCTCTCAATTTATTTAATCTTGCACATATTTAATTATGTTTTCATTATATTGAACTACAAGTATAGTTGTTGTGTGTCAATGAGTTCACAATTTATTAATCTTGTCAAAATGTCTAGGTAAAGATGAAAGGGGAAATGCAAAGGAAATACAAATACATGTTGATATGTTCATAATCTCTCAAATTGGCCAACTTTGCTCAAAGAAAGGAAAAAATGTTGACCAAGATGAAAGGAAATATTGAAGACAAAAGGGAGAATAAAAGAATAAAAAATGGGTATGTATAAAGAGGTTGTTGATGAGTTCAAGAATTCTTGAGCTCATCAATATGGTTCAAAATTGGCCAAAACCTTAACATGAAGGAAAGAAAAGACAAAGAAAGGAGAGAAAAAGGATTGTTAGAGAGTTCAAAAGTTCTTGAACTCCATAACATGTTCAAGAATGGTTGAAAGCACCAAAGGTTCAACCATTCTTGAATTATCATTTTAGTTCAATAATGGCCCAATTCACAAATGGTGGGTAAAGGTAATAAATTTTAAAGTATTAAAAGGAATGTGGGTAAATAAAACCAAAAAATTATTTAAATACCACAACCTAAGCTCTTGTGTGTTGCATTTCATCTACTCTCACCAAACACCATGAACAATATAATACCTCCTTAGCTACCATTTGTACTTAATTAATTTGTGGATGATCATATACCCTTGATCTAATCTTCTACTAGGCTTGGGTGTGAGATATTTAGGGAAAATATATTTGTTGTTTCCTTTTCATTGTGGGCATTGATCATTCACATTTTGAGAGATGTTCATAGCCTACTTGGATCATTCGAGAGTCTATCAATATTTTTTGTATCCAATTATTTAGGATAATTATGGAAATTTGAAGAAATTAATATTAAAATATCTTCAATATTGTCTATATAGTTTTAGGGGAACTATAAACATCTGGTTCTATTTTTCTCTTATTACACTTGTTGATATTAATATAATACAAATTTGATAAATGTAAAAAAAAATTGTAAACCTTGTGATAATCATGTCTTCATTGCATATGGATATCTACAACATTGTGTTGGATGATCAATTATTTTATATTGTTTGTTATCTCTCATTTGATGTATTTTATGCCTAAATCTATTCAGGTATGCTTTAATTAACTATTTTCCATTTGATACTATGTGAAATTGTTATCCAAAGGATAGGCACCAAGGTAAGAGTTCAAAGTTGTGTCACACTTTCAACCAACAAAATAGTTTTATGAACATTATTTTTTCCTGAAACTACTTGGCACATACATGGCACAAAGAGTTTCAAGAAAAACCTTTTCACCTAAAAATATTAAATAGATATATTTTAATTTTAAAATGCGGCCTAGAAGATTGAATTTATATTGATTACATTTTGACTGTTCAAAATATTTTTAGGTGAAATTATTTTGACCAAAACACTTTCACCTAAAATTGTCTATGTGACAACTTCACCCCTCTTTTGGGGAAAATTCAATAAATATTAACTTCAACTCCAAATTTCTCTAAGGGTACTTTCATGAAAATTTAAAAATACTCTTTTGTAGAGCTCGAAGTTTCAAATTTAATTTTTTTATATATTTTTTTATTAGTTTTATTATGATTTTTTAAAAAATTATTGTAAGTAGGTTATTAAGTAGTTGATAGTAGAAGAACACTTGAGGTATTTCATCATCATAGATGAATATGAAATAGGTGATGAAGATGTAACGATAAATATATTTGTACACTCTTAGAAGAAAGTGGCAAAGAATTGTACGTAATTCTCTTGGACAATAGTATTGATTGTTGAGATGAGTTCATAATTTTTTTTAGATTGTATTATTGGGATAGGATTGATCCTAAATTTATCATACATGAAATTACAACTATCGAGTAAGGTGTCAATAAAATAGTGGTAGATTTTAACAATAAATTGTTTATCATGACAATGAGAAAGGTGCCACCACATCTTAAGCCTAACATGAATCAATGTGTATTTTCCTTTATTGTGGTGTATTTGAATCAAATATTGGATATTATTTATAGGAAAAAAAATTATAAATAGTTAGAGAAGCTTAAATACTATAGCCATAAAAATTGAAAGCAATTTATGAGAGCTTCAATAAAACCCATCAAGAGGTTGGATGTAAAGACATCACAACTTGATAGCGCTACTCCAAATAAACCACTTACAACTAAAGATAAATTAGATAGGTTAATGGGTGCAATGAAATACTTGACTTACAACATAGAAAGGAATGAAAAGAAACTACCCCCTTAAAATGTAGCAACTCATTCCAATTAAGGCTAAAGGCTACATAATAGGCCTTACAATATAGATTATTCCAAGAGATCCCAATAGAATGATTGACAAGTGGCTCCCAAGAAGGTATATTTAGGAAACAATAATTTAAGAATATATCAAACCATTGAGGAAAGACCATGTTAATTTCTAAGAGGTGGCATCCTATTGTAAATTTTGCTTCCTTCCTCATGATCTATCAAAATGTGTAGTTTCTCTCTCAATGAGTAAAGATAAGAATTTTCTAATGAGGAAGGTTGTTTTGAATACTACAAAGATTGGATTGATTAGCTAGATGCATTTGAGTATAATCCAATGAATAAATAATATTATCATAGCACTATGATATAGATGATGTAATTCAATATGAATACAATGTTGATCCAAGTAAGTATGAGTTATCTGGTCATGATTTTGAACATTTGAGAGAACTCATAAGGCAAAGACATAAAATGATTAAGTGATCTAATGAATGCATAAATGTCCTTACTGATGTAACCATAATTCAAGTGCAAAGTGGATATTATCTAAAAATAGACATATACCAAAATATGGGCATCCTATTGTTAGGATAAATAAATTTGAATTAAAGGTTAAAAAAAGCCAAGTGTGGGCATTAAAATTGTAAATGATAATGCACCTAAGAAGGTGGTTGAGAATAAAAAAATCCTAGTGCAACAACAAAATCAAAGAAGAGATAAATGCCTAAATTTCAAGGTCATTTTATGCCATCAAATATCACACCTTTCATAAAAGAAAAGATTCAAATTTAAAGATCCAAGAAAGATTAGGCAATGTCATTTAGAGAACCAACTTAGGATAAGGAGGAGAAGGAACCAAAATTAAGGATATTTTTTCCCATGGTGCGCTAATACCTTTTATTCCTATATAAATGATATAACTATGTTACATGATACACATATTCCAACTTATAACCCTATTGATATGGCACACGTTTTAATTCAAGTTAGAATCTCAATGACAATAGGTGAAATTATTAGAGTTCCTAAACATGGGGATAAGGTTATATATTACATTACTACTATAAATTTTCCATGTTATCCCATTATCACAAATGATTTAGAAAAGAAAAAATAAGATAAGGAAACTATAGACACATGTATTTAGGGGATTTCTTGGTTAACAGTTCTAGTTGAGTGTTGATCATTTTTAAGCAACTCTAATAATTAATAATTTGTCATTGCATAATTACATGTTAGATTTAGGTACCTCTAGAAATGCCATGTCACTTCAAGTCATTAATGAATTAGGTTTGTAATTATCCAATTCTTATGTTAAATTATCTACCATGGAATTGAGAGAATTGAATGTCATTGGGGTTGTAAATGATATCTAGAGGTTCATCTTGTTGCATACCTAGATAAATCATTTTGAATAGACATAATAATTGTTGATTTTCCTTCCAAGTGGGGTATTTTATTATCCAAAAAGTGGAAAGCATATATTGGAGGTAGCATTCAAATGGATTTTTCATATGCTTCCATTCCTTTACATGGATAAAATGTTAAGTTGCATAGGGAGAAAAAAATGTCAGATAATGTTGAAGACCATTACAAGAATATCAATGAAGTAAACTAATTTGATGTTGGTATTGATAATTTTATTGGTTATTGTGATGACACTGATAAAAATGCTAGCCCTATTCCTCACCTTTCTAATAACAATGATATATTCATGAGTCTTGGAACATTTTCTTTGACAAATATTGATAGTATTATTAAGGGGGTTGAAGAAGTTTTTTGTATGGTAATATGATGAGCTCAAAGATTATAAGGAGTACCTATTTGCATAATACTATTCCCTTCTAGTAGGATTTAAAACCCTTCAAAAAAAAATAAAGACTAACTAATCCAAACCTTTCTCCATAAGTGAAAAAGGAGTTAACAAATTTGGAGGGAGGGATTATTAAAACTATCAAGCATTCTAATTGGTATCTAACCTTGTCCCAATAATAAATAATAATTGTGAGATAAGGTTGTTTGTTTATTTTATAAATTTGAGCACCAAGTCCTTTAAGGACAATTACACCCTCTCAGTCATAGACTATTCACTACAAAAAGTGACAAGATTAGATTTAATGTCCATGATGGATGGATTCTCAAGATATAACTAGGTGGTGGTCAATGAGTAAGAGATACACAAGACCGCATTCACTAATCCCTAGTTACCTATGTTTCTATGAGGATTTCATTTTGGCTAAAGAGTGCAAGTTCTACTTTCCAAAGAGTGATGGGTGTTGCTTTTTCTTTCCTTATTGATAAGATTGTGGTGGTTTACCAAGATGAATTGACTACCTACTCCGAGGAGAGGTGATCATTGCAAAAATTTGGAGCTAATTTTTGAAAGGTGCCTTGAGTATGGGATTTCCTTGAATCCTAAAGGTGTTGAAGAAGGTAAGATTTTGAGCTACATTGTGTCAAAGGATGGGGAAAGGATATATTTGGAACATGTTAAGGAAATTGACCTCATCCTTAAGCCTAAATTAGATAAGGGGGTGTGGTCTTTCTTTGGGGAAATAAACTTTTTTAAAATATTTATTCCTAATTTTTTCTATAATACCACAGGCCATCTCCAAAATACTAAAGACAAGGAAATAGATTACATGCAGCAAATAACCAGATGAATCATTCAAAATAATTAGAGGAAATATAAAATAAGCACTGATTGTAGTAAGCTTGGACTATTCCAAACCTTTTAAACTATTCTCTTATACTTCCTTTAGACAATTACTATTAGTTTGATTCAAAAACTAAAGAAGGGTATGAAAAACCTATTGTATTTTTTAGTAATTATTTTCTATTTTTTGAGTTCATATGCCCTTATCAAGGCCATACAAAAATTTAGACCTTAACTTGTTGATGTATAGGTTACTGCATATGTGTCACACACAAGAGTCGAGGATATATTCTTGTAGCAAGAAGCCTCTAGTAAAATATGCATGTGGATCAATAGGATCCACTAATATGGCATGTATATATAATTTGCAAAGATAATTAGAGGTCAAGGCCTAGCCAAGCTAGTGGCATATGCTAACTCAAAAGAAAAAAAAAGTAAATGAGGTAAATTCTAGTAACGTTTATGGCTCTTCCATTTTGAAGGATAATTCATGGTATAAAAATGTTATCTTCTACTTAGAGAACATGAATTCTCCATAAAAATAAGTGATAATCAATAAAGAACACTTAATTTTTAGTCCCAAAGGTATTTCTTTTTATAAAATGAGTTAATGTGGAGGAAACATAATTATTACTTAAATCCCTGGATCAAGTGCAATTTGACAAAGTGATAAGTGATTATCATCAAGGAATTTGTAGAGGACACTTCAAATCTAATACCATTTCTTAACTAATCTTTTTCACATTGCTTCCTCTCTCCCCCTTTGACATCAATGGAAAACGGAAACGCATTTGCATCTATTTCCCCTTTGATATTAAACATGCATACTTTCTCTCTCCCTCAAAGGCAATACCTATAAGGGAAAAAACTACTCTATAACAACCTTTTCCTTTTTACTACTTTGAATACTCCCCCTAACTACAACAACCAACAAAGAACCACCTACTCCCCCTGAGAGGTAGCCTTCAACATCAGTCCAGAATAAATAATGAATCTTAAAATCTATTGGATTGATGCATATCCTTATGCATCTAGTTCAAAGACTTGGAGGGGTAATAACCCATAACTTCTCCTAGAGATACTCAAAAGTATCTTTAGGAAGAGCCTTAGTAAATATATCAACAATCTGATCTTTTGTAGGAACATACTCAAGCTTCACTTTATTCTCTACAATCTTCTCTCTCAAAAAGTGATACCATATTGAGATATATTTTTTCCTTGAGTGCATCACCAGATTCTTTGAAATGTTAATAACACTTGTATTATCACAAAAGATAGAAATTAGTTCATCATATACACTTTGATATCCTTCAAATTTTTCCTCATCCATAACACTTGTGTGCAATAAGATGCTACTGTAATATATTCTCCTCTGTAGTAGATAAAGACACTAAATCCTACTTTTTTCTTAGCCAAGACATCAATCTGCATCTAAGAAAGAATGCATCACTACTTTTACTTTTTGTTGAACAATCTAGATAACTGAGAGGGGGGATGAATAAGTTATCATAACACAATTTTCTTAACTTTAATTAATCTAGAGCAGGCTGATATCAATCAGATAATAATCAAGCAGAAATGAAAGTACACAACAACACCATGTACAATGAACACCAAAATTTATATGGAAACCCAAGAAGGGAAAAACCATGAAGAATGCTAATTCTCAATTATAAAGCATTGGTTAAGGTGACACCGGTTAAGGTGATTTTTACAAAAGGGCTCACTGCCAAATTGCTCATTGTAGGTAAGGCTCACTGTCAGTGGGCTCACTACTCGGCTATTACAGCCAAAGATAAAAAGGCTCACTGCCAAAAGAGAAAGGATCACTGCCAAAAGAGAAAGGCTTACTTCCAATATAAAATGGATTGAACTGCCAGAAGAATGATGAAAGGGAATCCACCACTAAAATAACTATCACCAACAATGACACTAAATAGAATCTCACTATCTGCAGCAGATCCAGTCAAGAATCTTCTACACACCTTCCTCACACAACCTCTGCAAAATAGATAACTTCTTCCTAACACTTTCCTTTAGCTTTCTTATCGTATAATTCTTCACACCCTTTTATCTACTTGCACACACCATACTCCTCTTATTCTGAACCAAGGAGATGCTCAATAGATATATGTACATGTAGAAATAAGTCGGCCAAACACAATATCTTCATAATCATCTAAGTCAGCCTAGAAAAACATGTTAGCTTGAAGAACAACCTTGAAATATTAAGTAAGGATTGGAACGCTAAAACCAGACCCAAAAGATAGGTCACACATAAAGGTCTTCTTACCACATTACCAAGGGACCCATAAATAGGTCATACATAAGATAGATTCATTACATAACATAATTATCAAAAGATAGAAAACTTTGAATTACATGAAATATATTCCAAAGTCGATGGGAATGCCACAACCAAGACCAAATCTCGATTATCATCAATTTTAGTATCAAGTGGAGAAACAAAATTAGACATACCAAAATTTGTAACATGCTACATGAATGTCCAAATAGAAAGGATACCCGGAGTAAGCTTTGAGCACAGTAGCCAATATCAAAAGATTAGACTTCATTATTTTGCATTAACTATCTTTCGCAGATGTCCCCAAAAAGAAGTACTACCATATCCGAATCAAGGATAACAACCACACTACATAACATCATAGCACTCGATAGGATAGATAATTTTTGTATATCATCCATAGTGCAACCTTCTAAATTGCAGGTTTTGACATCAATGACAACAATGCTAAGTCATCTCAACAACTTCTCAACAATCTCCCCCTTTAGCATTGATGGAAAAACAACAAAAACTCAAAAACACAAAACTCCAAAACTCTAGGTGCTCCCCCTTTGTCAAGCAAATCAATTCCTCTTTTTGTTTTTTTTTTCTCTTCATTTTCTCCCCCTTTTTTCCATCAAAGGAAAAGGACCACAAAATAACATTAAGAAGATCAAGTAAAAATAACACTTTTCACATGAAAAATCTTCTTGTACCTTTCTCCCACAGTTGGAAGAATCCTTTTCCAAGCTTGTACAACAGAAACCATTCTGGCACACATACTGTCTAGTAGAGTCAATAGCATAAATGAAGATGACCAATTTAGAGACATGCACTGTCGTTCATAATCCTTTGCATCAGAAAGTATCCTGGAGAGACGATCCAACTGGACCTCAACAATTTCTTTGACCAACCAGAAATTTTTAACCAAATCTTCCCTTTGTCTTTGAGTAGAGAATAACTCAGCTTGCAACTCACCAATTCTTATTATTTGTTTTCCATCTTTATCTTTGAAGAAGTCAAAACACTTTCCAATATCATTCAATTCAAATTCAATAGCTTCAATTCTGCTTCTAAAATTATCAACAACAGCAGGCCACCAGAGACAATATTTGTAGATGTCAAACATCTCCTTAATGCATTCTTTTCTCTCACCAATGTTCCTAAATATTTTTTGTTTGGTTTTGACACACCTTCTCTCAATCATAGCTTGGATCTTATGACCTTCATATTCTTCGTGCAACAACCTTTCTTCAACAACTTCTACCAAATCATTTGGTAATGAGTCAGAAACAACTAAAACAGTAGGTACCCTTTTTGAGTAGATAATTGACTAAGGCATCTTCAATTCTAATCCTACTGACCAAAGAGCAAGCATACCACATTTCACTAACATTTTTCATATCACCTTCATCCAACACCAAACGAACTTCATCTAGATCAAAAGAGTCGAATCTAGGCAGAGACTTTTCTTTCTTCTCCTTCTCTTCTAAGAGAGTGATGACATCTTTTGTGTTAACTTTCCTCCTTTTAGGTTCTGAAGGGGAACCACCAATGACAACCTCTAACTCCTTCTTACCAGAGGAAGAACCCTCCTCAAACTGACTAATAGGCATAGCACTAGACACTATCACACCGAAGCACATATTCATCTGCAAGGATGAGAAATAAACTTTGCATGCACTTGCTTTATCTTCCATACATTCTAGATATCTGTAAACTTTCTTTTCGATAGGGATTTCAGACTTCCACTTAACATTCTCCTTTGATGGTAGCTCACTCAAAAATTAAAATACCAAACACATGAGCAAAGACCCAAACCAGAAGGGATAACTCTCAACCAAAGACATTTTGACATTCTCAATTAGGTTTTCCATTATGAGGCTACACAGGTCAAACTATTTATTTTCCTTCACCATCTTATGTGCAATATACACAACAATAGCTAAAGTAGAACCTTCATGATTTCTGAAATACATTTTTTAAGTGATACCATAAGCAACACACCTTACTATAGGATCAACAGTGGTATTTATCAGTAGAGCTCGGAGGTCTTTATCTATACAAGTAGGTTCCTCCATGTCTCTATATTTCACCATTTTCTTCCCAGGGAGGTCACCAACACTGCACAATCCAGTAATAGCTTCAATATCTTCCTTAGTGATTGGATAGGGTTTTTCCAAAATGATGTTGCCATCTTTGAATCAACTCAACAGGAACAAGATAGACTCTTTGTCGACAATCTAGGGAAATTCTCCCCATAGATCCATACCTAGGGCACTTACATTCTCCAATTCATCAGTCTTCAACCCTAGTTCCATTTCCTTCATCTTTTGATGATCAAATTCATCCAACTCTACTCCCTTCAGGGTATTTGTAGGATCATGATGGGCCAAAAAGTGGCGATATGATGGGTATGTGTAGGGTATGTGGTTGACGACTTTTTTTTACCCAAAATTGATGAAACAAAAAGGGTTTTTAAACGAGATTCTAAGATTTCCACCAATATAAATTATGCTTTACTTTGAATTTAATAAATAACTATTATTCATTTTCTATTTGAATTATGACTAAAGTCCTGATTGATAGGCTGATTGAAAAACATCTATAGATTTCAAACGGTATCACAATTTTTGAATATCAAACATGCATCACATTCTATGCTTCACATACTATAGGATTAAAAAAAAATGAATTTCATAAAGTTTTGACCAAGTTAAGGTGGTCAGACATACGAGTTTTATATTTTTTAAAATTTTAATAAAAAAATCATAATTAATTATTTACTTGGAAAAAAATTACAAAAAAATATGCACCACATCGAACATGAGTCCTCTACTTATATGTAAAATCTTATAAAAAAATATTATCATTTATTGTGGTTAGGGTGGTTAGATAGACACTCTTATTTTTCCCTGAAATTTAAGTACTACTACATTGAAATTTCAAATTTTCACCAAATAGATTTTTAAAATAAACCTAGTAGTTTAGAAACTACATTCAATTTGCTACAAATTCTATTTTTACATATTTTTGAAATAATATAGATAACTTATTCAAATTTTTATGTCAAGTTTCCTAACTTTGATTTTTCTAAATTTTTCGCCACTTAAGGTCCTATTTTGTCCATGATGATCCTACACATACCCTTCAGCCTTAGCAGAATATCGCCACTAGATTCTCTGTCAACAGATTCCATCGTCACACTTATCTTCTTCAATCTTTTATCGCTCAACGAAACCTCTTTTCCTTCTTTGCAAACTGTCAGAAATGATTTGAAGCTCCACCTTTTATTCTTAATTTCTCATGATTATTTTTCCATCAAAAACTTACATCAATTTTACTTCACTTTTCAATCAGTCGGATTAAGCTACATTACCAACTGGATCAAATTTAGTCATGCCAAAAACATATCAATATTACTTTGGAGAGGGGGGATCCATCAAGATATGCATTGAAAAACTCCCCTTGAGCCAAGGCAGTTGGCTTAGATTCTGGAAGAGCTTGTACCGGAATCCGGTACCACAAAACAACTCCCCACACTTGTTTAATTTTTCTTCCAAACCATGACAGTCTTCTTCTTAGATTCATTTGATTCTACAATCTTCTTTTTATTTTCAGGCTTTTCTAGAGCAACATATCTACATGTTCTTTGCAATGGTTTCTGGTTTTGATTGTGTGAGAATTTTTGCATCTAAAAAAAAAATGTTTCGGATCATTCTCCCCTTTAGCATTGCTCTCATCCTAATGATGGATCATGGAGTGTGATCCGAAACGTTTTTTTTTTTTTTTTTAGATGCAAAAATTCTCACACAATCAAAACCAGAAACCATTGCAAAGAACATTATGGATTGTGGAAACTTGATATCATTAATATCTACATGTGCTAGCATAATGTTTGGGTTGACTACACTTGTAACATCTTTGTCCTAACTTAACTGAGTGAACCCTAGATTTGCACTGATTAGCTTTGTGACCATAACCATGGCATAGATAGAAATTACCATGGAAGAGATTATTTATTTCATTCCTTCTAGCCGGATTAGATAATTCACTCTTGCAATGACTTTATTTGTGACCAAAATTGTGACTATTAAGGCATTGAATATTTGGTTCCTTCTTGCTTCTACACTCTACAGCCTTATGTCCAAATTTTTTGCATAGAAAATAGTAGCCATTAAATGATAAGTACCTTTGAGCATTTGGTTTCCTGATCGGAGGTCTTTTAGGTGTTCTAGAGTTTTGAACCTTGCTTGTTACAACAAATCTTGCTTTAGCTTCAACTACTTTGTCTTTACCCTTAGTGTTCTAATTTGAGCTTTCACCGGAGAAGCCAAGTCCTCCCTTATCCTTGTGACATTTATGTAGGGACAAGAGTTGATCTAGAATCATGCTACTTTCACATGCTCTTGCTTTTGATTTCAGCTTTCTTAACTCTTGATATAACTTCTCATTTTCTTCTGATTTTTGTTTGAGATTTTCTTCAATCTTTTTGCATTCATCCATTTTCTATTTGATAGTATCTTTTATATTTTCTTCAGTCTTCTTGCATTCATCCAATCATTGCTTTAAATCCGCAATACTTTCCTTTGACTCCTTTAATTCCTAGATGACCTCTCTATGTCTTGCTTTGAATTTTTGAATTTTCTCCCTTAGCTTTGAGATACAAGCATTTGCTTCTTTAAGGTTTTCTTTCAATTCTTCATTTTCAGATTTCGTGCTTTCCATATCATCTAACATTATCTTCAGTTCTTCCTCAAAGTAACAATCTCCTGCCATCTTCTTCAAGCTACCAAGGTCACCCTCAAGCAGTTAAGCTTTATCTGCAAGGGACTAGGATCTGATACCAATTGTTGAACAGTCTGGATAACTGAGATAGGGGGGTGAATCAGTTATCACAACACAATTTTCTTAACTTTGATTAATCTGGAGTAGGTTGATATCAATCAAATAATAATCAAGTAGAAATGAAAGCACACAACAACACCATGCACAATGAACACCAAAATTTACGTGGAAACCCGAGAAGGGAAAAACTACGGAGAATGCTAATTCTCAATTATAAAGCACCAATGAAGGTGACACTAGTTAAGGTGATTTTTACAAAAGGGCTCATTGCCAAATTGCTCACTGTAGGTAAGGCTCACTGTCAGTGGGCTCATTGCCTGGCTATTACAACCAAAGATAAAAAGGCTCACTGCCAAAAGAGAAAGGATCACTACTAACAGAAAATGGCTCACTGCCAGAAGAATGATGAAAGGGAATCCACCGGTGAAATAACTATCACCAACAATGACATCAGATAGAATTTCACTGTTTGCAGCAGATCTGGTCAAGAATCTTCTACACACCTTCCCTGCACAACCTCTACAAATCAGATAACTTCTTCCTAACACTTTCCTTCAGCTTTCTTATTGCATAATTATTTGCACCCTTTTATGTACTCACACACACCATACTCCTCTTATTATGAACCAAGGAGATGTTCAATATATATGTACCCATAGAAATAAGTCAGCCGAACACAATGTCTTCATAATCACCTAAGTCGTCCTAGCAAAACATATCGGCTTGAAGAAAAACCTTGAAATATTTAGTGAGTCTTCGCACGCTAGCACAAGACCCAAAAGATAGGTCACGCATAAAGGTCTTGTTACCATGTTACTAAGGGACCCATAAATAGGTCATACATAAGATAGGTTCATTACATAACATAATTATCAAAAGATAGCAAAATTTGAATTACATGAAATATATTCTGGAGCCGATGGGAATGACACAACCAAGACCAAATCTTGATTAGCATCAATTTCAGTATCAATCAGAGAAACACAATTAGACATACCAAAATTTGTAACATACTACATGAATGTCCGGATAGCAAGGATACCTAGAGTAAGCTTTGAGCACAACAACCAATATCAAAAGATTAGGCTTCATTATTCTACATTAACTGTCTTCCACGAATGTCCCCAAAAGAAGTACTATCATATTCAGATCAAGGATAACAACCACACTATGTAACATCATAACACTCGATAGGATAAATCAATTTTGTATATCATCTGGAGCACAATCTTTTGAATTCCAGGTTTTGACATCAATGACAGCAATGCTAAGTCATCTCAACAACTTCTCAACACTTTTCATGTCATCCACTCAACCTACCCAATCTACATTTGTATAAGAACTCAGGGAAAAATCAGTATCCTTTGGATACCACAAGCCATGTTCTAGAGTTCCCTTCAAGTATTTGAATATCCTCTTCATTGCTGCAACATGTGAATCTCTAGGATATTCTTGAAATCTAGCTACAAGACAAACTACATGCATGATATCCAATCTAGTAGCAATAAGATATAGCAATCCTCCAATGATTGATCTATATTTTCTCTGATCAGCTTTAGGATATTCATCATTCTTACTTAGCTTGCAACCAGTAATCATAGGAGTACATACCTATTTAGAATCTTCCATTCCAAACTTCTTCAACATTTCCTTGACATACTTTGATTATGAAATGAATATTCCTTTCTTTTCCTGATTAATTTGAAGCCCAAGGAATAAATTCATCTCCCCAAACATAGACATCTCAAACTTTTTTGCAATCTCTTCTACAAATCTCTTGCACATAGCTTCATTTCCTCCAAAAATTATATCATCAACATACACAACCACAATCAAGATTTTATCTTTTTCAACTTTGAAATAAAGATTACTATTTTTGGTACCTTTATTGAATCCTTTTTGTATCAAGTTCCTATCCAACCTTGCATGACAAGCTCTAGGAGCTTGCTTCAATCCATAAAGTTCCTTCTTCAATCTACAAACCATATTCAATTTGTCTAATAATTGAAATCCTTCTAGTTGTTCAATGTATACTTCTTCTTCCAACTCACTATTCAAGAATGAAGAATTCACATCCATTTGATAAACCTTGATCTATTCCTTCTACTTGTGAATAGCCCCTACACACAAGCCTTTCCTTATTTCTTACCACTTCTCCATTCTCATTCAATTTTTTCCAGAATACCCACTTAATTCCAATCGCATTCTTGTTTGCTAGTCTTGGGAAAATTTCTCAAGTCTAATTCTTCTCAATCTATATTAGTTCTTCTTCCATAGCCTTGATCCAATACTCATCTTTGTATGCTTCAATCACTATTTTAGGTTCAAATTTAGAAAGTAAACATAAATTTACCTATTCTTCAGCCATAGCATCTTTTCTCCTTGTCAAAACACCTTTGTTTTTGTCACCAATGATCTGATCTTTAGAATGTTTCTTTTGCACATACTTAGGAATCTTAGGGATCCTTTCTAAAGCTTCTTCCTCTTCAATATGAACTTTTTTTTACCTTCATCTTTGTTATTTTTTCTGCAAGAGGATTCATCCGATCCATATCCATCTATCACCACTAATTTTTTCTATAAGTCTTCTTCCACTTTGCAACATGCACTCTCAACAATATTCTTTAGCCTCTTGTTGTAGTACCAGTAAGCTTTGCTTCTTGTAGAATATCCAAGGAAGATACCTTCATAAAATCTTGTATCAAACTTTCCTAAGATTTCTTCATCTCTTCTAATAGAGCACTTGCTTCCAAACACTCTGAAGTATTTGACAGTAGGAATTCTTCCATACCACAAACCATAGGGAGTCTTTGCACTATTTTCTCTTCCTTGAACTCTGTTAAGAATGTAGATAGCAATATGAATTACTTCTCTCCCGTAGACTTCCAGTAGGTCTACCTATTTCATCATTATTCTTGCAGCTTCTTGAACAGTCTCGTTCTTTCTTTCAAACACTCCATTCTACTAAGGAGTCCTAGGGACATAAATTCTTCTTTATTTCATGGTTCTCACAAAAAATGTTAAACTCATTGGAGGTGAATTCTCCACCTCTATTAGACCTCAAACACTTTATTTCCATGTCCATTTCATTCTCGACCATAACTTTGAATGCTTTAAACTTATCTAGAGCTTCTGATTTTTCTTTGAGAAAAGTAACTCATCGCATTATAGAATAATCATCAATCAATAGCATGAAATACCTATCACCTTGAAGACTTCTTACTCTGGTACAACCACAAACATCTATATGCACCAACTCCAATAGTTTTATAGTAAATTGTTCTTTGGCTTTGAAACTTCTTACTTTCTTCCCAATTTGGCATTCCTTATAGACAACATTAATGGATTTTGTAATCCTTAGTAGATCTCTCGCATATTGAACTGAATTTATCCTCACTAGGCTATCAAAATTAATGTGATACATCCTTCTATGTCATATCCAACTTTCATTAATCTAACTCATAAAGTAATGACCATCAACACCTTTAAGTTGATAAAAGTTTCTGTCTATCCTTCTTCCAGTAGCAACCAAATTTCTAAAGCCTTTTCTGATCTCACATACATCATCCTGAAACATAAGATTATATCCTTTACTACACATTTATCCAACACTCAAAAGGTTGTTGCCTTAAACCCTTAACATAAAGAACATCATCCATATTATGTTTTCCATCAAAATTGATAGAACCTTTTCCACATATCTTAGCAGATGTATCATCACCAAACTTAACTAGGCCTCCTTCATATTTCTCAAGCCTAAAAAACTTACTTTTGTCACCAGACATATGATTTGAGCATCCACTATCAATGATCCAGTAGTTCTTATCCTCTCTAGCATGAAAATTAATCACCATAGCATTATGACCTGCTTTCAAAGAACTTTCCTTCACACATCTCTCATAGTTAGCAGTATTAGATTCAACTTTCATATCCATGAACAATAATTCACTATCCTCATCATACCCATAGTTAGATTCATGATTAGATATGTTGGTATCTTCTCTAACATAATAGTTTTTCTTAATTTCTTTACCTTTGTTTTCTTTGGTCTTGTCATTCAAAGTTTTGTTTGGACATCTTGAAGCATAATGACCTATCTTACCATAAATGAAACATTTGAAAGGTAACTTACCTCTGTATTTACCAATACCCTTTTTCATTCTCCTCAAAAAAATTTGTTCTACATCATCAAGATCTTCTTGATCTAATTCCTTAGTCTTCTCTAATTTTCCAGCCTAAAAAATAGTCTCAATTTTTGCATTACTTGGACCAAATTCTCTCATTTCAAAAGTAGATAAGACACCATACAACTAATCTCTAGAATATTTTCTTAAATATTGAACTTCCCCAATAGCATAAAATTTGTGACTGTAATATTTAGGAAGAGTTATTGGTACCTTCTTTACCACTTCTTCAAGTTTTCCACCAAGACCTCTGATGGAATTGACAATTTCGTCCACCTTCTACATGTAGCTTGTAATGTTTTTACCTTAAAAAATCCATAGGTTCTCAAATGTGATCTTTAGATTCTACATCTTAGCTTGCTTTACCTTATCATCTCCTTCATAAATGCTTTCCAACTTTTTCCATATATCTTTAGTGGATTTCAAATTCATAACTTTCACAAGTTCAGTGTCAGAAAGACCACTTAAAATAGTATACCTTTCTTTACCATTATTCTCATAGGCCTTGATCTTATCATCAGTACTTAGACCATTAGTAGGCATAGTATATCCGGTCTCAATAGACTTCCAAACTCCAAATCCAAGAGATGCTAGGAAAATTTCCATCGTTGTCTTCCAAAAACCATAGTTTGATCCATCAAACAAAGGAGCATCCCTCTTGTGCGCAATCCCAAATCTACCTCAAGTGGTTAAGCTTTCTTCCAAGGAACCTTTCTCTGATACCAATTATTGAATGCACAAGACAATTGAGAGGGGGGTGAATCATTTGTACATTAAAATGTCAAAACCCTCATAAACATTCATATCCACATCAACTTAATTTTAACCCTCCATTTGTTAGAATGATTTAGCATGAAATCAAATTAAAAAAATTGAAACAAATCAACACCATCCATAATAGAACAACATATTTATGTGGAAAACCTAAGAAGGGAAAAACCATGGTGAGGATTAGCTCATTGTTGAATGCACAAGAGAACTAAGAGGGGCATGAATTAGTTGTACCTTAAACCTTTAAAACCCTCATACACATTTAGATCCACATTAACTTAATTAACCCTTAATTTTTTATGATGATTTAGCAAGAAAGGAAAATAACATAAACCAAAACAAGTCAACACCATGCACAAGAGAACACCAGATTTATGTGGAAAACCCAAGATGGGAGAAACCAAAGTGAGGATTAGCTCACAATATAAAGTAATATCAATACCGAATATAATAGGGCTTAATACCGAAGGGCTCACTTCACAAAATAAAGAAAGGCTTACTACCAAATTAGAAAAGAAGATAGAGAAGAATATTACATAGAGAAATCCATCTCAATGAAATAGAGAAATCCACCACAATATCTCCAACACCTTCACAGCATAACTAAATAATTGTAGACACCTTCTACTCATTGCATCCAACAATATAACACATGAAAGCTCACACTGCATTTCTCAAAATCGCATTCTAATACTCAGCACTTCGCATCATTTGCATCTTACTTATTTATCTCTACATCCCTCAAAAAATCAACTCATATTTATATCATCCTCAACCTTGAAAACATTCTCCAAGGTCAACTATGCACATCAACCATACTAATTTAAATTAGGCCAACACCAAAACACTTCCATGGTGGATAGAAATGAAAGTGGAACACACCATTCCTTATTTGGGACCCAAAACTATAACATAATGCTACCACACACTTCTACAAACAATAAATATCTGATGCAATTAGTGTAAAAACCATTAAACTTTTAAGCACACACTTCCTTTGATCCAGCAACACCTCGTGGACAATAATTGTCACTTGAACAAAACCTATAATATTCCATTAACACCTTGAAATCCAACAAACTCCTTGGTAAAAACTTTCACCTGAGAAATGTACACACTCAGTACACTTAAACAACTCTGCCATACACTGCAACTTAAGTAACTAACTTTTGAAACAGCAAACTTCAAACAACCTTGACTGATGAAAGATACCAACATTGTCAAAACTCTTGCAAATCCACAAGACCTAAGACAAAACTATGGAGAAACATGAAGCAAAAAAATTTCTCCCAGAGACCTTTGTAATACACTGTTCACACACTGGTGAACACAACTTCTTTTGTACAATGATCTAGCACAACAAATTATAAATACAACACCTCTAAAAACATTTGATCAACATATCTGAAATGCATAGGTAGATCTTCAACCTAGAAGAAATGTGGAGCAACAGTAGAGCACTACTCTGCAACCTAGAACAACTCTATAACACATTGTTTCCTATTTTTATAAAATTTTCTCAAAAGCACTTGAAAACCAAGCCTTAGAGACACATCCTCATAATATTCAACACTTCATTAACCATGGACACAAGATTATCAAAGAAACACTAGATGTTGACACCAGTATCTTATTAATGATAACATAATGCAAAAAACATCATCAATTCAATAATCCCCATCAATAATGATCTTCTTCCTTCTCATACAATTGACACCAATGACAACACAAGCTTGTTGACATCAATGACAACACCAATCTGCTCATACTTGCAACAATCTCCCCCTTTGTCATTGATGTCAACACATGATGTGAAAAACCATCAAAGACATAAAAACTCTGCTCCATACCTATTTCCTTTTCTCTTTGCACAATTAGCTCATTACACTCTCTCCCCCTTTGATACTTGTCTTTTCACATGCCTCATTCTCCCCCTTAACTTTCTTATTTTTCACATGACTTCCTCTCCCCCTTTGATGTCAATGGAAAAGGAAAAAATATTTGTACCATTGATGTTTCCCCTTTTTACATTAATCAACCTTCTTACAATAGTTTTGCAACTTTCTTTTCTTTGATGTTCAGTATACTCCCCCTTAGGAGCACAAACCATACTGCACAAATAAGCAACCATTGCATAATGACAACATTTAATCCCCCTGATTGCAACAACCAACAATGTCACTACCTACTCCCCCTAAGAGATAGCCACCAACATTAGTCCAGACAAGCGAATGGATCTTGAAATCCACTAGACAGATGCATCTCCTTATGCATCTAGTTCAAAGGAGTGGAAATGGCCCCCAAATTCTCCCGAAGATACTCAAATTCCTTAGGAATATCCTTAGTGAATATATTAGCAACTTGATCCTTTGTAGGAATATACTCAAGCTTAACTTCATTTTCTACAACCTTTTCTCTCAGAAAATGATACCGAATTGAGATATGTTTTGTCCTTGAATGGATTACTAGATTCTTTGAAATATTGATAGCACTTGTATTATAATAGAAAATAGAAATTGGTTCATCATACACTACTCTTATATCCTTCAATGTTTGTCTCATCCACAACACTTGTGTGCAACAAGATGTTGCAATGTACTCTTCCTCTCCAATGGATAAGAAACTGAATCTTGTTTCTTGCTTAGCCATAGCACCAATCTACATCCAATAAATAATGCACCACCACTTGTGCTTTTCCTGTCATCCACACAACCATCCTAACTACATTTGTGTAAGCACTCAGAGTAAAATCAGTATCCTTTGGATACCATAAGCCATGATCTGGAGTGCCCTTCAAGTATCTGAATATCCTCTTCACTATTGCAACATGTGACTCTCTAAGATCTTCTTGAAATCTAGTGACAAGACACACTACATACATGATATATGGTCTAGTAGTAGTTAGATATAGCAGTCCACCAATCATTGATCTATACTTGCTCTGATCAGACTTAGGAGATTCATCATTCTTGCTCAACTTGCAACTAGTAGCCATAGGAGTATATATTGGTTTATAATCTTCCATTCCAAAATTCTTCAACATTTCCTTGGCATAATATGATTGTGAAATGAGAATACCTTTATCTGTCTGATTTATTTATAATCCAAGGAAGAAATTCATCTCCCTAAACATAGACATTTTAAACTCTTTCTGCATTTCCTCTGTAAACTTCTTGCACATATCTTCATTTCCTCCAAATATTATGCCATCAACATATACAACCACAATCAAGATTTGGTCTTTTTCAACTTTAAAGTAAAGATTTCTATCTTCAATGCCTTTATTGAATCCTTGTTGTATCAAATATCTATCCAACCTTACATACCAAGCTCTAATATCTTGCTTCAATCCATATAATGCCTTCTTCAATCTGTAGACCATAACCAGTTTGTCTGATAATTGAAATCCTTCTAGTTGTTCTATGTATACCTCTTCTTCCAATTCTTCATTCAAGAAAGTATACTTCACATCCATTTGATAGAATTTAAATAAATCCTTGTGTTGTAAATTCCAAAAACATCTTGATAGCTTCCATTTTTTCCACCAAAGAAAATGTCTCCTCAAAATATATTCCTTCAACTTGTGAGTAGCCTTTACACACAAGCCTTTCCTTGTTCCTTACCACTTCTCCATTCTCATTTATTTTGTTTTTGAACACCCACTTAGCTCCAATCACATTTTTGTTTGTTGTTCTTGGGACAAGTTCCCAAGTCTAATTCTTCTCAATTTACAACAATTCTTCTTTCATAGCCTTGATCAAATATTCATCTTTGCATGCCTCAATCATTTTTTAAAGTTCAACTCCAGAAAGTAAACATAGATTTACATGTTCTTCAATAGCTTTCCTTCTTATCAGTATGCCTTTTTTCTTATCTCCAATGATCTTATCTCTGGAATGGTTCTTCTGCACATACTTAGGAGTTTTAGGAGTCCTTTCTAGAGCCTCTTCATCTTCAATCTACACTTCTCTTTCTTCAACTTTTTATTCTTCTCTACAACAAGACTCATTTGATTCATATCCATATATCATCATTGAATTCTTCTACAACTCTTCATCAACCTTGACACTTTTGCACTCTCAACAATCTTTCTCAATCTCTTGCTGTAGCATTGGTAAGCTTTGCTTCTAGTAGAATATCCAAGGAATATACCTTCATCAGACCTTGCATCAAACTTTCCTAAGTTTTATTCATCTCTTATGATATAAAATTTGCTTCAAAACACTCTAAAGTACTTGACAATAGGGATCCTTCCATACCATATCTCATAGGGAGTCTTTGTATTGTTTTCTCTTTCTTGAACTCTGTTAAGTATATAAACAACAGTATGAATTGATTTTCTCCAGTAGACTTTCAGTATATTTTCCTCTTTCATCATTGTTCTTGCAGCTTCTTCAATAGTTTTATTCTTTCGTTCAACTACTCGACCTTGCTAAAGAGTCCTAGGGAAAAATAAGTGCATCTTTATGGCATGATTCTCACAAAAGATGTTAAAATCATTTGAGATAAACTTTCCACCTGTATCAAATCTCAAACATTTCATTTTCATATCCATTTCATTCTTAGCCATAACTTTGAATTCTTTAAAATTGTCTAGATTTTTTTAGTTTTGTTTGAGAAAAGTAGCCCATGTCATTCTAGAATAATCATCAATTAAAAGCATGAAATACCTATCACCTTGAAGACTTCTTATTTTTGTAGGACCACAAAGATCTATATGCACTAATTCCAATAGTTCAGTAGTAGATTGTTCTTTGACTTTGAAGCTTCTTCTTGCTTGCTTTCCAATTTGACATTCTTTACAGACAACATTGATAGGCTTTGTAATCTTTGGAAAATCTATTACAACTTGAACTAAACTTATAATCACTAGGCTATCAAAGTTGATGTGACACATTCTTCTATGCCATAGCCAACTTTCATTAATCTAAGTCACAAAGCAATGACCATTAGCACCCTTAAGTTGATAAAAATTTCCATATGTCCTTCTTCTAGCAGCAACCATAGTTTCAGATCCTTTTTTGATCTCACATCCATCATCCTGAAATATAATCTTGTATCCTTTGCTACACATTTATCCAACACTCAAGATATTATGCCTTACACCCTTAACATAGCAGACATCATAAATATTGTGCTTGACATCAAAACTGATAGAACCTTTTCCACATATCTTAGCAGATGTATCATCACCAAATCTAACACATCCTCCATCAAATTTTCCAAGTTTAACAAACTTACTCTTGTCACCGATAAATTAGAGCATCCATTGTCAATGATCCAATAGTTCTTCTCCTATCTAGCATAAAAATCAGATACCAAAGTACCTTCAATCTTAACCTTTATCTCTGGAGGGTTATCCTTCATGCATCTCTCAGAGTTAGTAGAAACAGATTCATATTTTAAAGCCATGAACAAGCATTCATCATTATCATCTCCATAATTAGATTCATCATCAGAAATGCTTTCATCTTCTCTAACATAATATCTTTTCTTAATCATATTACATTTTTTCTCCTTGTTTTTGTTATTCAAAATGTTGTTTGGACATCTTGAAGAATAGTGACCTATCTTTCCACAACTGAAACATTTAAAAGGAAACTTACCATTGTACTTACTAGTACCCTTCTTCATTCTCCTTACAAAGTTAGCTTCTATATCATCAAGATCCTCTTGATTTGATTCCTTGTTCTCTTTTGATTTCTTAGCCTTCAAAGTAGTCTCAGTTTTTGTACCACTATTTGTTCCAAATTCTCTCTTTTCAAAAGCAATTAAAGATCCATACAAATTATCTCTATTATATTGATTCAAATTTGCAAATTCCTCAATAGTAGATACTTTATGACTATAATATTTAGGAAGAGTTCTAAGAATTTTATTTACCACTTCTGGTTCTTTGAGTTTTCCACGAAGACCTCTGATGGAGCTAACAACTTCATATACCCTTTACATATAGCTTGTAACATTTTCTTCTTCAGACATCCTTAAGTTCTCAAACATGATCTTCAGATTCTACATCTTAGCTTCTTTGACCTTATCATCCCCTTCATAAATGCTTTCTAACTTATCCCAAATTTCTTTAGTAGTTTTCATACTCATCACTTTCACTAATTCAAAATTAGTAAGACTATTTAAGAGAGCATACCTTTCTTTACCATTAGTTTCATAGGCCTTGATCTCATCAGCAGTACATGGACCATTTGTAGGTTCAGTGTATCCATCCTTAACAAACTTCCAAACATCATATCCAAGGTAAACCAAAAAAACTTTCCATCTTTGTCTTCCAAAATGTATAATCTGCTCCATCAAATATAGGGATCTTTTTCTTGTGCACCATCCCAGATCTACCTCAAGCAGTTGAGCTTTCTTCCAAGGAACCTTGCTCTGATACCAATTATTGAATGCACAAGACAACTGAGAGTGGGAGGTGAATTAGTTGTACCTTAAACCTTCAAAACCCTCATACACATTCTGATCCACATTAATTTAATTAACCCTTAATCTATTATGATGATTTAACAAGAAAGGAAAATAATAGAAACTGAAACAAACCAACACCATGCACAAGAGAACACCATATTTACGTGGAAAACCCAAGATGGGAAAAACCACGATGAGGATTAGCTCACAATATAAAGTAATATCAAAACTGAATACAATAGGGCTCACTACCCAAATAAAGAAAGGCTCACTGCTAGAATAGAAAAGAAGATAGAGAAGAATGTTACATAGAGAAATCCATCTCAATGTAATAGATAAATCCACCACAATATCTCCAACACCTTCACAACATAACTATTAAATAATTTTAGACACTTTATGCTCACCGCATCAAACAATCTAACACATGAAAGCTCGCACTACACTTCTCAAACTCACACTCTAATACTCTGCACTTCACATCATTCGCATCTTACTTGTTTATCTCTACATCCCTCAATAACTTAACTCATATTTATACCATCCTCAACCTTGAAAACATTCTCCAAGGTCGGCTATGCACATCAATTGTACAAATTCAAATTAGGTTAGTGCCAAAAAACTTCCATGGTGGATAGAAGTGAAAGTGGACCACACCATTGCTTATTTGGGACCCCAAACTATAACATCATGCTACCACATGCTTCTAAAAACAATAAATATCCACCACAATTATTGTAAACACCAAGGTCATATGTTACCTGTGTAAACACCATTCAAATTTTAAGTACACACTTCCTTTGATCCAACAATAGCTCACAGAGAACAAATTTCACCTAAAAATAACCTAGAATATTCAATGAACACCTTGAAATCTGACAAACTCCTTCACAACAACTTTCACCTAAGAAATGTACACACAATACACTTAAACAACTATGTCATATATTGCAACTTAATAAATAAACTTCTGAAGCACCAAACCTTGAACAACCCCGACTGATGAAAGATATCAACATTGTCAACACTCTTTCAAATCTGCAAGAACTAAAATAGAACTATAGAGAAATGCGGAGCAAAAATATTTCTCCCAGAAACCTTTGTAATATATTGTTCACACACTAATGAACACAACTTCTTTTGTACAATGGTCTAGCACACCAAATTCTGAATACAACACCTCTAAACACCTATGATCAACATATCTAAAACAAATAGGAAGATCTTCAACCTAGAAGAAATGTTGAGCAACACCAGAGCACTACTCTGCAATCTAGAACAAGACTGTAACACACTATTTCCTCTTTTTATCAAATTTTCTCAAAATCACTAAAAAACCAATCCTTAAGACACATCCTCATCATCTTCAACACTTCCTTAACCATTGCTAGAAGCTTATCAAAGCAACACTAGAGTTTGACACCAATAGCTTACTAATGAAAACATAATGCAACTAATCAAAGCATCATCAATGTAACAATCTTCATCAATAATGATCTTCTTCCTTCTCATACAATTGACACCAATGACAACACAAGCTTGTTGACATCAATGACAACACCAGTCTACTCATACTTGCAACACTCACAATATAAAGTAATTACAATACCAAATACTAAAAGGCTCATTGTCAAAGGGCTCATTACCCAAAATAAAGAAGGTCTCACTACCAATGGCTCACAACCAGGTTACAGAAAAGAAGAAAGAAGAATGTTATAGTGATAAATCCATCTTAATGCAACAAAAAAGTCCATCACAACATCACCAACACATTTGTAGCCTCTTTGAAGATTGTAGACACCTTCTGCTCACTACTTCCAATGGTCTAACTTATTAAATCTCACACTACACTTCACAAATTCACACTTCACAACTCTGCAATTCGCATCACGCACTCTCTACACAATCCTCCATCAACACAACACTTATTTATACCTTCTTCAACCTTAAAAACATTCTCCAAGGTTGGCTATGCACCTCAACCATGCAAATTCAAATTAGGTTAGCACTAATAATTCTCGCAATGTAAAGGAATGAAAGTGGACCACACCACATCTTAACTTAGACCCAAATAATACATATACATCACGCCACACTTCCACAATCATCAAAGTAGATCCATAATTAGTGTAAACACCCAAGGTTGTTCGAACCTGTGTAAACACCATTAACATTTAAGTACACACTTTGTCAAATCCAAAGAAGACTCACATAGCACACACAACACTTCAACACAATCTAGAATATTCCATAGACACCCTGAAATATAACAAATTCCTTCACAACAATTTTCACCTGAAGAATGTACACACCCAATATACTCAGAAAACCTTCTATACACTATAACTAAAGAAACCACCTTCCAGAGCACCAAACCATGAAAAAATTCTACTACAAGCAGATATGAACCTTATCAACACACTTCTAGAACCACAAGACTAGAAACCAAACTGTGGAGTAATGCGGAGCAAAATCATTTCTCCCATAAAACATTGCAATACAGTTCACACACTGGTGAACACAAATTCTTCTACACAACAATTGAGACCAAGAAATTTCATATATAACACCTATGAACACCTCTAATCAACATATCTAAACCACACAAGCAGATCTTCAACACAAAATAAATGCAAAGCAAAAACCAGAACACCACTCTGTATGCTAGAACACCTCTGGCAACACATTATTTCCTCTTTTATTCAAATTTTCTAAAAAGCACTTGGAAACCAAGCACCCAAGACATATTCTCATCATCTTCAACACTTCCTCATCACCATTAAACCAACTACAACACAAAAAATCAACCAAACAACATCCATAAATAGAAGCTTATCAAAGAAACACTACATATTGACACCAGTATCACTTACTAATGACAACATAATGAAGGGTGAAAGCACAAAGTTGAGTCCACTTAAGGTGGAAGTTTCGGCCTTAGAAAAAATTTCACAATTGGGCTCAACGAATCGAGATCCCAATTTTTAATAAATGGGATCTAATTTAGCTTCAAGGTCCCAAACCTAAAATTAGAATGGGATATCATTTTTTTAAAATCAAGACACCGTTTAGTTTTGTTGTCCCGAGCCATCTCAAGGGAAATGATATCCTACTTTTTACAAAAAAGGATCTCGATTTGTAAAAAACGGGATCCTGATTTGTAAAAAATGGGATCTCATTTTGCAGAGGTATTTATTTTTTAAAAAATGAACACAACCTCATTTTAACTATTGAGCATTTGAGATCCCAGTTGAGCAGCAGCGACAATGACTTCTAGGTAAGCCATTGAACCTTCTTCTTTGCATTTTTTATTCATTTTTTTGCTTATTAGTTATTAATTTAGGTTTTTCTTTGCATTATTTATATTTTGTTGAGTTTTTTCATTTCAATGTACGTGCAAAAAAAAGAAACCCTCATTAGTTGAAATCAAACAAAAAACATCAAACCAAACCCTCACTAGTTGAAATCAAACAAAAAAATCAACCTTCAATTGAAATCAAACATTACAATGAACCCTAAACCCTAATCAAACAAAAAAATTATATATATGTACATATGTATGTATGTATTATATGTACATATATACATACATACATTCATACATGTGCACACATACAAACATACATTCAAAATACAAACCATTGAAAGATGGTTTCAAAATACATATATATACATACATGCATTCTTAATTATATGTATACATACATACATATATGTATGTATATATGTCTATGTATGTATTTATGTATGTATGTATGTATGTATGTATGTATGTATGTACATATGCATTTATTTATGTATATATGTATGTAAGTATGTGTATTTGTATATATGTAGATATGTATATATCTTTTGTCATTTCATTAAATTATTATTTTCTAAATATTTAAAACTTAGAGGATAATGCTATGCAATATTTGATTACATCAAGAGATAACATAGAAGCTCCATTTTTTATGTAGAATAGGTTTATAAATATATGTATTTCATACATACATACATACATACATACATACATACATACATACACATGTATGTATATATACATATAGTGTATATATATGTAGGTATGCATGTATATATGTTTGTATGTATATATATATATGTATATGTATGCATATATGATTTTTTCATTCCATTATGTTATTGTTTTCTAAATATTAAAAGTAGATGATAATGGTATGCAAGATTCATTTGTTCCTTTCAAAACCAAATAACTTACCTTTCCACCCATAAACACTCTCAAGAATTTTTTTTTTCCTCATCCAAATCACTTCAAACATTAACATGACATTCTTAACACTAACTCAATCTATGCTCAAAATTGAAAAATCCAATTTCAAATTATGGTGAAATGAAATAAATTTCTCTACCACAAATTGGTAACTATAAACTAATTATAAAAATTAAATAACTAAGATTAATTTTCTAAAATGATGCAAGATTAGGTCACACTGCCTAGGGATGCTCCTACATAAATGTCAAGTATAATATTTAAATACCACTAGATGCATCGAGTAGTAGACTAAACTATAGACTAGAGCCTTCCCATTCAAGAAAGAAGACCAAAAATTATACTCATCAAACAACCTAGTTTCCTACGAAATAACCACATCTTAAGGGGTCCTAATATGATGTCTTAAGGGAATCAAATAAGTTCTCAAAATTTGGTGAAGTTTCCCAAGAAAACAAAATTTAACAATAATAGTTAAAACCCAACCTAGTTTCCTACAAAATAACCACATTTGTAAGGGAAGATGTGAGAAAGTTAAAAACCACCTTCCTCTTGTTAGGGGTGTTAATGCCTCAAACATTTAAAGAGAGGCTTCTCATGGAAGGGGAGGATGAACCTTTTCTCTCCATAGTGTCACATATGAGTCCATGCTAGCTTATGCACTTGCATCAATATCTTGTTATATCTAAAAATTTAGGCATTCTATTTCATGTTCCCTTCCACTCCTTTTATTCATAGACTTCGAAGATGATTAGGGAAGGACTAGAAAATACAAATACTAATCAAGGATTCAATAACCATTTTAAGATCTAGCTCCAACAACTTGTCAAGACACATTTTGATTTTCTCTAAATATAGGCATTTCTATAAATTCAAGGGTAGACCATATAAACTATCCTAAATTTTCAAAAGTGGGCTAATTTAGAGTTGTGTGCTTAATTCCTCAATCATAGAAGTTATCTAAGGAAATAGACAATCTATTCATAAATTCAAAAAAAATCATAAACTAATGTTCTTGCATATGTGATGAATCAATATCTAATAGCTACCAGTTTTGTTTTAATTAAGTACTTTCATTATTTTATACCTTTTCAAAATACTTATTTAATTTAATGCATTAATTTATTTATTGTTCCCCATGTCATAAAAATTTTCATATAGGATAAGTTTTGAGTATTTATGTTATTTATTAAATAGCTAAATATGAATGTAAAAGGGATTTTATTATTTGTCTAAGGGTAGTAGAGGGTTGTTTATTATCCTTTGCAATATACAAGAAAACTATACGTATCATATTAGCTTTAAAAAAAAAATACATTTGAAAATAAATAGTGAAGTATAAGTTGTAGAAAAAATATTACATAGTTGAAGTGGATTATAAAATTTTATTTCTAATTGAATATGAATGGTTAGATTTTGCATAACTATGTAGCCAAAGAAAATTGAGTAATGACATGGAAAGGTATTTGTAGGTCAAGTGAGTTACTGCAAAGCTTGTCAAGTTTTAACTTGCTACTCTACTTTCCCCTAATAAATGGTGTAAGGTAATTGGAAGGAACTCATTTTGGAAGCCTTTTATGTTTCAAAATGCAACTAACATTTTAGTTATATCATGAGTAGCTCAACCAATAAGAATTTTGTAGAACATTGAAACCTTTTGATAACCCTTTAAAATATTAGTATAGTAAACACATAGAGTTGAGAAAGATAGTGCTTCATGACTTACCATGTATTTAGTTTGATGTTGATGTAAAAACAATTAGTTAAAGCTAGAAGCACTATCTTGCACTTCACCAATTTTTATCCTCTTAAGCCATCAAAATTTTTGTCCTAGGACCTTACTTCATAGATCCCCTTAAGCCATCCTATTACCCTAAATCCTAAACCCTAAACCCTAAATCCATCATTTTTTCCTAGGACAATAAATCCATAGATCCCCTTAAAACTATACTTATGACCCCTTAAGCCATCATATGTTATTAATTACCTAAAAAAAATTATATATATATATAACTTAATGAAATTTGGTTGCCTTGGGCAACTTCACCAAATTTTATTCCCTTAAGCCATCATTTTATCCTAGGACCTTAATTGATAGATCCCCTTAAGCCATCCTACGAGGACCCCTTAAGCCATCATAATTTCTCCTAATTTAATGCAATTCTTAATGAGATTCACATCACATTAACAATTATTTGTTTTTTCATTTACATGCCTTAGACATAAATGAGCCTTACACATTTTTTCATTTGTATTCAATTAGGTCAATTATATTGAATGGTTTAAGGGGATTTTTAAACATGTATCTTAAATTTTTAAATTTGTATGTACATGATCAAGTTGAATGATGTATGTATGTGTATGCACATGTATCCTAGATTTAAACACTCATGTACGTTGAAAATTCAACTATTTCTTGTAATTTTGTACTTGTTTGTTAATTTTTTTATAATTTAATGTAGGTTCACTTATTTAGATCATGGATCAATTTGATATTGATGATATCCTTAATCCACCTCCACCTCCCCCTTCACCCCTCCACCTCATAACCCCCCACCTCAACCACCTGGATTTGATGAGGCTCGCTTGCTAGCATGGATCAATGATAATGTTAGATCAATTCAAGATCAGATCAATGCTATTCAAAATGAAGAAGTGATTCCACCACGTTTGACGTGTTTTTCATCTAATATGAAAAAAATTTTGATGTCATTAGGTCCATTGATGTGGACTAAGACATGCATCATTGATGGCGAGAGGAGAGGAGCCATTTCTATTCTGAAAAGGAAAACAAAGAGATATGATGAGATGCAACTGAGAGCCGTAACATTTTATTAATACCTAAGAAAAATGATGACGATAGTGAAAACACAATGATGTTATTGAATTTTGATGTTAGGGTTTTCATTTTTTAGTATGTACATGTATTAATACATAGATCTTAAATTTTAAAATTTCTATGTACATGGTCAAGTTGAATGATGTATGTATGTGTATGTATGTATGTATCATATTTAAAAATTCATTTATGTTTAAAATTTAACTATTTCTTGTAATTTTGTATAATTTAATGCAAGTTCACTTATATAGATCATGGATCAATTCGATATTGATGATATCCTTAATCCACCTCCTCAGCCCCCTCCACCTCCACCCCTTGCACTTCCACCTCCCCCTCCACCCCTTCCACCTCATAACATCCCACCTGCATCACCTAGATCAGATGAAGCTCACTTATGAGCAAAGATTAGTGACAATGTTAGATCCATTCAAGATCAAATCAATGTTATTCAAAATGAAGCATTGATTCCACCACACTTGAGGTGTTTTGCATCTGTGATGCAAAATGTTGTTGATGCCATTAGGTCCATTGATGTGGACTTAGATGGGAATTGATGATGGCAAGAGGAGATGAAACAATTTTATTCAGATGGTCTCTCCTACAAAAAAAGTTTGAACCTAAAAATAACAAAATCCCATCTTGCACCTTATTTTGTCAACCGTGTCACTAACCTACCCATTCCTGTAAATAAACCTAGAATATTGATGAGGTGGTGTAGACATCCACAAATGTCTACCAATTTTTGGGAGCGATGGTGGATGGTATTTGACCATCCACCACATGCTAATTTGGAGGTCCCTTTATACTTTTTGAGGAAATTATATACAGAGTTTTTTGAGGGGAAAATCCCAATTATTTTGATTTTAAATCATTTTAGGGTGTTGGTGGTGACATGCCATAATAGACGTTAGGGGCACGGGTTGATCCTTGATGCCCCATTCATGGCCAACCTCTTGTATATCCTCCTACTCCTTCCATTCTTGCACCTATGCATCATCGTGGGGTGGTATCCACATTAGGATCTTTGAGTACACTCACAGCCAACCTTGATGAGTAGACTTATGTGATGACAACTAGGGCTAGAGAACGTGACCACGAAGGAGTGTTGTATGGAGCTGGTCCTAGTACCACTCCACCAGTGTTGATATCCCATGTATGTACCAATTTTCATCATGTATGTTATGGACCTGATCAGGCTACACCTAGTTTGGGTGGACATGGAGATTTTGATGAGGTCGATTCATACATTGATTTTCTTACTATAGAGCATCACCCTACAAACATTTCGACAAAGGTATAAATTTATGCATGTACATGTTGAACTTATAAGAATTTTTTAAGCACATTTTTTTTAATGAACATATATATCAAAAAAATTGTAATGTTTTAACAATCAAATTGTTTGGTGTAGATGGTGACCACAGGGAAACCTTCTACTTGTCGAGTTTTTATTTCAACACCAATGCAATTTGGCAACCCTAATGGGGTATTTTGACTATTTTTTAAATGTATGAAATAGTTTTTTAACTTGAATTTTTAATTTTTAATTCAATCATGAACATGTGTTTTAAATATTTATGTTGGTTCAGGGGATTTAGTCAACTTCCACGTTGGCTCCACCAGAGGGGTTTTCAAGCACTCCTCCATTGTTGGGCATCTCACATGAGGTGCAGGTACATGTATATTGTAAATTATTTAAAATCATACTTACAATTTTTTATTTTGAATTCACTATATATCAAACATGCACACATACTTAAATATTATAAGAATTATGTCTATGTATTGGTAGACACCACCATGAGAATTGGGATTGGGCACCCGTTCAATATGCACAAGCAATTAAGGAGACATTCAAATTTCAGGTTGTTTAAAAAAATTCTACACATGTGTGCACAATTTGTTGGTATTTTAAATATATTTCAAAACACCTATTGATACACTTGAATATATATATATATATATATAAACCTAATTCAAGTATACATGTGCTTTAAATTTGACCTTGTAGGACATTGTTGGTGGCGATTTCTGCCTTGATGATGTCACACCACCTCAACCAGGACATGTAAAGTAGCCTCATATAGTAATTTAAAATTTTCATTATATTTAAAGTCAATTACAAATTATACATTGTGAATTTAACTTAAATTAAATTTAAAATTGAATAATATATGTGTTGTGCAGTTTTTGCACACACGCCCCGCTGAAAGCAGGGACCCTCTTTCGCTTCGGTTTTGGTTTCTTGGCCCTTTCTTTTGAGGTTTTTTCTTATTTAGGCATGTGCTTCAAAGGTTTATTTTGATTGCCTAAGTGTTTCCCTGGGTTATTTATTGAAAATCTTAAGTTCTGGATGAAGTTCGGGTTTTGACCCTGATTCGGGATTTTCCGCCTTGGTCAGATTTTCCCGAATCCCGCTTGGATTCCGATTGGACCCTTGTGGTTCGGGGATTCTTGGTCTTTGCAAATTTCTGCATGGGCCGGATTTTCCCGGATTCCACCCTGTCATCGACTTCCTGGGTTTTCTGACTGTCCTATCGATTGCATTAATGGCTTCGTGCGTGCCTTGAAGGATGTATTTAACTTGATTTCTAAGATCTTTTATGTCATCATGCTCACTATTTTCCATTGTATGAGTCGAGAACTGCATCCTTAGAGTTTTTTCTTTGAGCTTTTGGTTGGATTTGGGCATTTGGGTTTGAATTGATCGATTAGTGGTGATTTCTTGTGCATTCTCGCCTCTGTTCTTTGTGGGCGTCATTGGGCTTCATATTTCCTAGTTCTCGGGTTGATTTTCGTGTTATAATGGTATGTTTTTATTTCCCTGACTTTGATTGAGAATTATGAATTGCACATTGATGTTATGAGAGCCTGTGGGATTTAAATTCCTACGTATTTGATTATTTCATGCTAGGGTTGTTCAATATTGCATCATTTGTCATCTCCTAGGTGAGTTTTGAGCTCATTTGTCTGTTTAAATTTCAATGAATCTTTCCTGAGAGTAATGAGTAAACCCTAGTGATGACTTAGCAATTAAACAATTGAATTATGAGCTTGCCTGTGCGCTAATGGCGGATGAATAGGGTTTCAATCTTAGGGCAATGCCATGTCAGGTTATCTCGTCTTAAAATTGACCTAGAACACAAAGAAAATCCATGAGAGGTCCATCCCTGGCTTGTCCTGAGTTAAACATGTCGAAATTCATGATCAATTTGGTGTCTAGGTAAAATCATGACTCGGTGTCGTAGACCGGGATAATCCATCCCTTCCGAATTTTATTGGATGTGACATTTCAAAGTCGGTGAGATGTCATATCGATCACCCTGTATTTCATTGATAATCCTTCCTAAGTTCATATTGGATCACCATGACAGTATCATTCCTCACACCAATAAAGTCTCCTATGTCAGTCACTGAGACAAAGAGGATTCGCTAAGACCTCACCCCGTAAGAAAATCTCTCATCGACATGCATTTTTTATGCACTTTCGGCATGACAAGCCCTAGTCGGCAAGAGGTCATAGTGGGCTCCACCAATTATACCGATACTCATTAGCTTCACTAAGACATCCATCCTTTGGTGAGACCTTTCACTGAGCTCATTCTGCTTTTGCTGAGCTCTGTTCATCTCAGTCACTGAGACCCTGCTAAGTCGCCAAGACCTTTTGGCAAGCTCACATCTCCTGTCGAGGCCTTCGCTTTCGGCGAGACTACCGGTGGTCGCCAAGACCTTATGGTGACCCCCTTTCTTCCTTGGCGACCCCAGATCTTCTTTCGCTAAGACCACATGTTGTCAGCAAGAGGTTATATCGATGGGACTTCATATCACTGAAACATTGCAAGATCGGCGAGACCTCTGGCCAAATTCCAACCTATTGCTAGTCGCTGAGACACTGCAACTTCGCTGAGACCTCATATCGAATAATTTTAGGTCTGGCCGAAGTGTTTACTAGGACCTGAAAGTTAGTGAGACAAAGAGGATTTGCCAAGGCCTTACCCTGACTACCCTTTGGTCATATCAGTACATTTTATATATCACTTTTTTGTTGGGACGTTACACTGAAACCACCAGGTCTTGCTGAAACCTATTCTGATGACATCCTTTGACGTGACTTCGTAGAAGTCGCCAAGACTTCTCAGCGAGATGACTGACTCTTGCCGAAGCCTTCGTTCCCGGATATCTCCATTCATTTGGAATTCTTCCTTAACCATGGATTTCCGTTGAGTCTGGATTTCTCTGAAATCCGCCGTCTCCCTGATTTCCCGAATTTCCTCTTTGGCTCGTTCTTCACGGGAATCCGTCTCTGGCGGATTTTCTCAAAACTTGATGAAAAGTAAAGGAATATGGAATAGCATGATGTGTTAGTGATTTTCAATGAATTTTATGATTTATTCATGCTATCTTATGATCTCCCATGTGGTTTATTGATAAAAAATGATTAGGTCTAATGATTAAGTAGGTGTTTCATGGTTATTCCGTTGGAATCCGATCGGTCTGGAATTTCTCAAAATTCCTCTCTGGCTCAGATTATGTGGATGGCTTTGAAACCCAAAATTTGTTGTGATCATTTCATATGAGATTTGATAACACTCTGATTGTATGAGATGCATTCTAATGATGTATTGATGAATTACCATCCCTTTCCTGTGGTTCTTACTATGATTTCCATGTTGAGTGCAGACTGAATCGAGCAAAGCAGCGACTGGTTCCTCATTGTCTGATGCAGAGAGGATTAAGTTGAACATTAAGAGTAAGGTACCTAAGAGTAAGATCACTTATGTCTGGTCAAAAGTCACTAATACAAATGTTGGACTCTGGGACTATGATGAGTTTAAAGAAAGAATGGCAGCTAAGGATCCTCCTTTGGTGGCTAGAAGGATGATGGAATCAGGCTTGTCCCATGTAGCTAGTTTCCCTTTTGTGGTGCAGTGTTATGAGCTAGTCCTAGAGTGTGCAAGGCACTATGACAGTGATACACAGAGGATAATTGGTCCTCAAAGGAGAATTATTGCAAATCTCAACCCAGTCTCCATTGTCCAAACCTTTGATATGCCAGACAGGTCTCATGTGGTGGGATTCACCATTGAGGCAGCTCAGGAGTTCTACGATGATCAGACTGTGAAGTCACAGTAGCTTATCAATTCTTGGCTGGAGAAGCCCAAGTCTCACTACTCAAAATTTCCCAAGCAGCTATTTAGAGAAAAATTCAAGAAGGAATACTATGATGCCATCATGTTTCTTAGCAGGGTAGTGGGATTGAAGAGAACTGGTACATTTGAGAATTGGATGTGCCATGTGATTGTAAGGATGGAACAAGAGAAAATTAACTACCATTGGGCAGGAGTCATTAGCCAAGTAATTCACAAGCAGTTGACCAATGTATTGCAAATGAAGACCTTCACAATGACCTCCTATTTGGTCTATGCACTTGCTAGATTCCATCTCTACAAGGGATTAGATACAAAGGGATTTTTCAGATAAGATATTATTTATGAGGTTTACCCTCAATTGTATTTAGGGAGCTCAGACTATAGGAGGGAAAATGATGCATTTACCATGCATATCACCAGAATGCTTCAAGAAGTAGAGCATGTCAGGATTTCAGACCTAGCAAAGGAACTCATCAAGTAGTATGGGGCATGGTTCATTCAATTCCCAACTTTCTCCCACATCCAGATTGATGGCTGCCAGAAGGCTCCATACAAACTTCCAAGGTATCCCACTGATCACATTATCTTGTTTGAGGTAACTAGACAAATTTGTGACTTTGATGCTATCATCAAGAAGGACAAACACAAGACAGGATTTGGTGGGGATTTTCCCCTAAGGATTGGCACTAGAGAGGTTTTTCCTTCCATTAGTTCCGCCCAGGCTTCAAAGGAAGAATTGTGTGCCCTTGGTCTATCTTTTCATTCTAGGAGATCAAGGTTTGATATTACAAGAGAAGCTCAGAAGAAGGCCAGTAAAGAGTATTTCCATAAGGTGAATTTGGAGGACTACTGGGCCAACTGCAGTGATGAGTTTGAGGTCAAAAAGAATAAATTTTCCTGGCTCCCAGTTGATTCAGTTCGGTTATATAATGTAAAGGAAGTTCCTGATCAATTGGAAGACGATGGGAACTTGGTCCAAGATCATGCTTATGAGGCCATAAAAGACAGACCAATTGGTGATGTGGACTGGCTGGAGGAGGAAAAGATAGAATTGAAACAACTGATGGATCTAGTTCTCAAATTCACTAGGATGTGGCTAAGGAATAAGTTATGGGAGTTGGGAAATAATGGTGTACAATGCACCTATGCGCTAACGAGAGATTTGGATCCCCACTCCACCTCTGAGGATTCTACCGAGCAGGATCCCAAGGGCAAGGGTAAGTTGGATTCTCCATCCAAGGTCAAGATTAAAGGTGTTCAAGGAACAGAGGCCCAAGAGACAGAAAAATAGAGGAAGCCAAAGGCTAAGAAGAGGACAAGGACTAAGAAGTTTGAAAAAAAAGGGACTAAAAATTAGAATCCTAAGGTTGATGTGTCAGTGCCCAAGAGGAGAAGAATCATAAAATTGTTAGAGGAGGCAAGCTCCAAGGTAGGGGAGGAAGAGGCTACCCCTCCAGTGATAAATATTGAAATTTCAGAGGAGAAGGCCAAGGTGTATACAAGGATGTCTAGGACTCCTTCTCCCAGGGACAGTGTGCCCATGGTTGATATCCCTCCAGTGGTTTCTCATGAGGAACAACATGATGATATGCCTGTCGCTCATGGAGTTCAAGACAAGCCTAGTGAGTCAAAAGATGTTGAGGATCATCCTGATACTGAAAGGGAGGAGTTTCATGAGGGTGATCTCCATGGAGCAGAGGCAGAAATAGAAATGATAATGTAGTCCCCTATGGTTGCACATGCAGATTCTCTTGTTAGAACTGAAGAAGTTGAATCTCCTCCAAGGGAAGTTGAGGCAGTGAAGGATCCATCACCTGAACGAGAGGAGGAACATGTTGAAGAGGAAGAAAGTAAAACAGATGAAACTCCTGATGAACATAATTTGAGTAAGGAGGCACCTAAAGATCAGTAGGAGGAGAAGCAGGCTGAGGTGCAATTGGAGTCCACTATTTCGGGTTGGCTAGACAAGGAGATAAAGAGAAAGCAATTTATTGTGGAAGATAGTCCACCGAATTGGGATGCACTACTAGCCACAATTGAAAAGGATAAAGGTAAGAAGAGGGCTAGGGTGATCTCGAGGATTGAAAGGGACAAAGCCCATGATAGAGTTGTTCACATTGCCACCCCTCCTCCCGATAAAAACATAGATGATGTGGCTGGAAAGGATTACAATATTTAGACCTTCAATCTAGGACCTACATCAGTCAACTAGGACATTGAGGATTATGAGGGATCTAGTGCAGTTATTGTGGGTAGATTGAGGAAGGAGATGAATACCAAGCAGGAGCTGAAGAGAGAAAATGAAAATCTCAGGAAATGCTTGGAGGACTTAATGAAACCATTGCAGTCCATTAACCCTTCTTCCTCTCTTGCAAATCCTCTACCTTAAGAGACCATCACCGAGCTACAAAAGATGAAAGCTTCCACCCTTGCCACTATAAATTGGTTGCAGGGAGTGCAAGTAAAGGGTGATGAAGCTATTAAGGAAATCCTATCAATAGGAAAGGATGTTTTCATGACAACTGAGTGGTTGAAGGCTATGTTGGCACAAGATAAAGAAGATACAGATCTTCTTCTACAGAAAACCAAAACTATTATGGAGTACACCCAGGACAAGGTGGTGACTGATGGGATCCTTCCTTCTTCTAGAGCTTCTGAACCATGGGAGTGGTATGAGGCATTGTAGATCAGGCAGAAGGTGTTGAAGAAGATTTACAAAAAAAAGAAGCAGATTGATGATACCCTAGCTGGTGTGTACAGTGGATCCATTGCCTTCTTTGAAATTATGACGGGAAGAAGGAAGATCGCGCCCAAATATTTGAATTTGGAACAGTTGAGGAAGTGGTGGCATGATGTTTACACGCCACTTGATAATGATGGATCTGTTTCTGAACACCAGTTGGATGATGCAACCACCTACCTTGCAGTTATTGACAAATACCTAACGTATAAGGTGGATTGGCATAATTTGGTCAAACATTCAAGAGAAGAGATTGTGTCCATTGAGAATCAACTTAGGGTTCTGCCCCTACCACTGGTAGCTGACTTGGATGGGGTGTTCTTGAAAGTACATGAAGAGCCAGATCGAAATAGAGATAATAGGGAAGGAAGCTAATGATAGGCTGCGGCGCAATTTGTGCTTCCCTATTATCTTCTCGCGCATTGGTCTGAACTGCATTGCAGATCCCAGGCTGACTTGGATGGAATGGGCATTCAATGCTTATTGACCGACCGTGGGTTTCTCTTGACCGAGTTGTTGTTCCATTAATGCCGCAAGCTCTTGCTGGGCCGACGGGTTTCTTCTGAGGATTATATATATTGGGCATTTCGCCTCTTTTGTAAATGGGTGTATAGTTAGATAGTTAAAAATAATAATCAGAAAGGGTTAGATAGTTAGAGAATAGTTAGAAGCTAATAGAGCAAGTTAGCAGGTAGTAGCTCTCAAGCAAATATTGTAATAGAAAACTGAAATTGTTGCTATTGTGGATAATTCGAATGCAAATAATGACATTGTGATTTGGTGCCATACTTGTATTCCCTTGTCTTGCATGGTTCTTGCTATTCTATCTTTAAAATTGCTTTGAGGAGGTTAATATTTAGATTAGATTTGATTTAATAATGTTTTTGATTTGATACTCGAATGTTGTAGCAATCCTTCAGTCCATACTTTTCGCAACCAACTGATTGTTAGTTGCTTTGCAAAGTTAGCATGGACTTCATATTTAGTGTGCTTAGTTTGATTGTGAGGATTTGTTCATTTCAACTGCAATAAGGTTGTTGAATGAATGTTCATGATTTGAAAATATTAATACCTCAGAAGATTGCACTGTTCTCTGTAAGATTGCAGATTTATCTAGGTCGAGTAGAGATCAGTTTTGAGGGATTGGTCCATTTCAAGTGTTGGTTATTCTCATTGTTAATCTTAGAAGTAGTATTAGACTTAGAAATCTCTTTGAAACCCTTGGCCTTTTCTATTTTCTTTGATTATTGGGTTAGATCTAGGATTAAAGTATCATCAGATTGTTAGATCTGATAAAATTGATTCAGTATTTTTCTTGTAGTAAGGTCCCATTGTGATTACCAGCATTTTCACATTTTATCACTGAGTTGTTTATGCATTGTCAAGACCTGACATTAGAGACCTTGGGGTTATCTCTTGAGGCTTGCTGATAGAGATTTACCTTTCAAGAGAGATAGGATAATAAACACAATCAACAATATGTTCACACATGTTAAATTCTTTTTCTTTTATAGCATGAGACATGTCATGTAGCTGAGCATGTAGAGGCAGGTTCTGCACTAGAGCATGCACAATAACCTATTACGGTAATTTAAATATGATAAATTATTGATAAAATTGAATTAAATCATTTTTAATCATCTTACATCTTATTTCAACTTTCTTTCTCTTGTATGTAGATTGATTCAGAGAATGTAGAGACAGGTCCAGGTGCACCAAAGCATGCAGAGCAGCTTCACATGGTAATTTAATCTTATGATAAATTATTTAAATTAAATTATCATTAAATCTTTTTTAATCATCTTACATCGTATTTCAACTTTATTTCTCCTGTATAGAGTGAATTAGGGCATCTAGGTAGTCTGCATGGTGTGAAGAGGTCTCTTGATTATAGAGATGATATGAGTTAGATTATTTCATGGGTTGTATTTGATGCTTTTTATACATGTTTAGGATTTTTCATGAACTTGATCTATATACATGTACATGTTTCTTTTTTTAATGGATTACATATATGTACAAGTTTCAGTATTTTAGTATAAATTCATGGATTATCTATCTATATATATGTTTTAGTATTTTCATGGACTTAATATATTGTTTCATGGACTTTATTAATTTCAGTATTTTATTATTTATTATTGTTAAATAGTACTTTGCACATGTACATTTATGCATTTTATGTGAAATTAATATGAAATTGATAGGACATTCAAATATTTGTACTTTACAAAAGATTTATAGTCAAGACATTAATAGGACATTAATGTGAAATTAAATACAAATATAAAATTAAAATTGAAATTAATAGGACATTTAAATATTTGTACTTTACAAATTTAGTGATTCATAGTCAAGGCATTAGGATCAAAGAAGTTCTAAGAAAATTGCTTAAGGGGATCAAATACTTTGATGTACATATCTCATATTTATTCGCAAATGATATAATTAAGTAGTATAATTTAGGATGACTCGTCATAACAATCACAAAATTTATACAAAAATAATGTTAATCTTAATATAATTTATATCATAATAGGATGTTTTAAGGGGTCCTAATAGGACTTCTTAAGGGGATCAAATGCTTCAAAGTACGCATCTCATGTTGGATCACAATTGATATAATTAAGTATTAGATTTTAGGGTGACAAATGATATAATTAAGTATAAATATTTAGGATATGTCCTAATAGGATGTCTTAAGGGGATCAAATACTTCAAAGTACATGTCTCATATTTAATCGCAATTGATATAATTAATTATTAGAATTTAGGGTGACTCATCATGACAATTACATTCTATACATAAATAGTGTCAATGTTAATTTAATTTTTGTTGTAATAAGAAATCTTAAGGGGTCCTAATACAATGTCTTAAGGGGATCAAAGAAGTTCTCAAATTTTGGTGAAGTTTCCCAAGGCAACCAAATTTAGCAATAATATACATGATATTTAGTGATTATACAATCAAATTAAAAGTTTCAAAGTAAGAAAACATGTGCATTTAATGAACAAAATATATAAAATATTGATTTTGATATATACAAGTGTAGAGTATAATTGTGTATGTACATGTATACAAATTTGTACAAAATGTGTAGTTGTGTAATTGTGTATGTAAATATATGCCAACTCAAAACAATATTTACAAAATGTGGTTGTGCCATCTCAAGAAAATCTTAAACTTGTGGGGAATGTAGCAGGTCTTCACGCCACCTGATATCAAAATGATACAAGCAATATCAATATATTATCAAAACATGTATTTTAATTTATATATTTATATATATATATACACAAGTACCTATATTTACAAGTATTTCACACGTGTGTATGTTGAATTTGCATCCTCTCCTTTTTGTTTCAAAGTATGTGATCAATGTGATGATGTATTAAGGATACAAAAAGGATAATATTAAATCAATTTTAACTATTAACATACCAGCATTATCAATATATAATTAAAACATGTATTTAAATATATAAAACTAAAATTATATAATTACCTAGCTTTACCAAGTATTCCATGTTATCTAGGTTGAATCTACATGGACTCTTTTTTGTCACAAACTATGTGATGAATTTGTGATGATGGCTTAAGGATACAAAAGGACAATAAATCAATTTTAACTATTAAAATACAAGCAATATCAATATATAATCAAAACATGTATTTAAATATATAAAATTAAAACTATATAATTACCCAATTTTACCAAGTATTCCATGTTGTCTAGGTTGAATATGCATGGACTCTTTTTTTTGTCTCAAACTATGTGATGAATTTGTGATGGTGGCTTAAGGATACAAAAGTACAATAAATCAATTTTAATTATTAGCATACAAGAAATGTCAATATATAATCAAAACATGTATTTAAATATATAAAATTAAAACTATATAATTACCTATTTTTACCAAGTATTCCATGTTGTCTAGGTTGAATCTGCATGGACTCTTTTTTATGTCTCAAAGTATGTGATGAATTTATGATGATGGCTTAAGGATTTAAAAGGAAAATTTAAATAAAGTTCAACTAATAATGTACAAGCAATATCAAAACATGTATTTAAATACATAAAACTAAAACAATATTTACCTTTATTTGCTTATTCCATTGTACCATTTGTATCCTATCTTTTTGCAAAGCATCTATGATTATCTCATGCTCTTCCATAGAAATTTTCCATAGCTTTGTATTTGTAGGTCTTCCATGATACCTCACTAGTTTTATATGTGTTGCCACCACCAAATGTGAGTAGTGTATATTCTTCTTATGTGTTTCATAATCTTTGAATGTAGGAAAACCATTCTTCCTTATTAGGTATTTTCATAGCCAAGTGCCAACAACCACCACTGAACCTGTTGGATAATGATAGCCATCATCAAAGAAGTTCTCAAAATTTTCCTAAGGGGATCAAAGAAGTTCTCAAAATTTTCTTAAGGGGATCAAAGACTTGTTATCAAAATTTGCTTAAGAGGATGTCTTAAGGGGATCATCGAACCTATTGGATAATGATAGCCATCATAATCTTCTTGAGGTGTTAGTAACTTATGTTTAGTCTCCACACAATGATCCAACCAATATTTGATTTCCTCTTCATTCTCCTTAGGTGAAACAACAACATACACATGTCCTACAAACAAAATTTAATTCAATAACTTGAATGTGTCCATGTATATAAATAAATAAAAGCATTACAAAATAGTAATAAAAGTGAAATAAAAATAAATAAATTGAATTAAATTACCTTCTTGTGCAAGGTTTGAAACACGATCATAGTTGTTTGATGCAAACAGTTGATCATTGTCTTCAATTGTTGTTTCATATTAATCGTGTGCTTGTGCAGGTGTCAACGATATTTACTTTCACTCTTCAATCCATTCTGTAAATTCTCACATGCTTCCCAATCTCCTAAAATACAAAACTGACAAAAACATGAAATCTCCCTTGTCTAGATAGTACATGTGCTTGCATTTGAACTCTTAAATGAATGCCTTTTAGTAGATCCACTTATTGTCTCACAAGTAAGTCTAGGTAGAATGTTCTCTTCTTCAACCAACCAAAAGAATTGATGAACTATATAGTACTCGCTTGATCTAGGTGTAGATAATATTGTATTGCACCAATCCACAATTCCACATGTTTCTTTAAATTTTACTGCATCCTCAAATTTCAATTTCTCTCTAGAAAGAATTCTTTTAACACACACACCAGCTCCATCATGTTCTCCTTTACCATGTCCATCTTCAAAAAAAATCCACATATGTTGGAAATTGATGTAGCCACAGTCGGAGGGTCCTCAAAGAGAGCAATCTGGACCATGCAGCAAGAGTCACACAATGGAAGTGACACAGAAATTAGAAGAAAATACCAATTTAAACATTCTTATTATCAGAAAATTCAATTACAAATAGCTAGCCACATCCAAGCTTATAGATTCGGCTTGCAGGCCTGATTACAACATGCTCAAAATACCATCTTCCTACATGCTCCTCAATGCGAGTGAAAATCCTATAGAGAAATTTTTTCTTTCTCTAATCTCTAACTCTACTTTCACTACTGCTTACTAATGATCAATTACAATGCTTTATACACATTTGCAACTCTAGAAACATCTACGTCAGCCCAAAGATCATTACATTATCCAAGGAAAGAAAATGTAACATGTGCATGAATAGGTCAGCCTCAAATTTGAATTGCACCTCGGTGAATGCATAAGATGAAGTGTGGACCTAAATCAAGGTCAGGGACACCCCATAGAAAAATTCAAATCACACCGTCAAGATCCACAAAATATGAAGATGATCCACAAGCGATCAAGCTGGTCGTAAGATAAGAAAATTATTTTGGTGTTGGTTCAAGAACAACCACAAAATCTGGAAGCGATAACTTGTCAGAAAATGAACCAATCACACTCAAACTTTAGAATAAGGTAAATGAACATGTCCACAATGTAGACATAGATCCACAAGGTCTGGCGAGCAAACACGAAGAGTCACCAGATCTACCAACTTGAACTGAACTGAAACTGAAACAAAGACAAACTAGAATGAAAATATTTTGGGTGATGCAAGATTTCCACAACCCAAGGATGCTCTTGCATCAAACACCCTGGTGAGAAAATATGTTCCATGAGAGGAACTCATAAACATCGAATTGGGTTCGGGATGTAGATCCCATGCTCATTCTTGATCCAAGTGTCTTCTTTGTCTACACTTTTCTTCCTCCTAACCTCTCTGCTTTCTTCTATCAGATCCTACAACTTCTCTTTATCTTCATTTCCCTGCCTCATACCTGCACAAGGTAGTAAGGGACTTTTACCACCACTCACCTTCTTCCACCCATCTGATCTACCTCTTCTATAAGACTTCATCTTATCTACAACCCAAGTCTTTTTCTACACAATTCTTCCTTTACATTCTTCTGGTTCCATCTCACTTTCATATGTAGCCACAAGGGCCTTTAAATCCATGCCATCCTTTAGTTCAACCACTGCATCCCACTTCTCAACTCTGCAACTCTTCACAAGGCTCAATTTCCTCACTTCCTTCTGCTTATTCTTCAAGGAAGCCAAAGTAAAATTTTGTCCATCCTTCTCTACAATAATCAAATTCCTTTTGCAATCATATATAGCTCCTCTATCAAACTTCCAAGGTCTACCCAACAAAACATGTCATGTACTCATTAACAAGACATCACACAAAACTTCATCTCTAAAAGGGACAATATTAAAGCTCACCCAACACTACTCCTTCACCTCCTTTACATGATCATCTTGTAACCAACTTATCCTATAAGGACAAGGATGTGGAATCCTCTTCAAACTAAGTTTCTCCATCATCTCCTTAGATACCAAGTTATTAGTACATCTAGTATCCACAATAACCTTACAACACTTACCTCTTGATTTGCACACAGTCCAGAAAAGATTCTTCCTCTGTGAAGTGTCAACCTCTTCCCTGCTCTGCCTCATCAAGATTCTCCTAAGCATAAGGGATTCTCCTTGCTCTAGTTCTATCCCATCTTCAGTCACTTGCTCTTCATGTGCTAGACAATTATTTTTACCAATTCCTTTACTCGATCCCTCAAGACACTCAAAAGATCGATGTCCAAATTCTCCACACTTGAAACATTTACCCAAGAACTCCTTGCTGCTATTTCCTCTCCTTTGTATCCTCGAATATGATTCTTACTCCACTTAGGTCTTGATTCTTCTTCACTTGTCTAATTCTCCTTTCCATTGCTCATCTGCTTCTCCTTCCCTCTGGGATTATTTTGTTGTCTTTTCTTCACTTTATCTTCTGCCTTAAGAGCATATTGATAGGCATCTTCAACTGTGGAAATCCTCAGCATACTCATCTCATCCTAAATGTTAAATCTAAGGAAATTTATATACCTTTCCACCTTCTCTCTAGTCATCTCTTAATTCCCAGATCCGATTGTCATCTTGTAAAATTCCTTAGTATACTCCTTCACATTCATTTCCTTTTGCTTCAGGCTCTACAACTTCTTGAATAGTTCCAACTCATAGTCTTCCAGAATGAACTTAGCCTTCAACCTTGCAACCATCTGTCTCCATCAGGTGATTCTTGCTTCACCATTCTCCCCTCTATCTCTCTACAATTCTTTACACCATAAAGCAACATTTCCTTTCAACTTAGTTTGTGCCAACCTAACCCTCAATGGGTATCTAATATCCTCAAGCTCAAAATAGTCTTCCAACTCTCCTATCTAGTCTATTAAGTCTTCTAGATTCAATGTGCCAGAGAAGTTAGAAACCTCCACCCTATGACTTCTACTTTCCTATGTCACTGCTCTCAATAGTCTCTCTTCTCCCTCATCTGTCAGTTCTTCAGCCTCAAGTTCTTCTGCAGCTTCTTCATATTCCTCCTCTAGTTCAGGGTTTCTCCTCAAACCACCCAAGAGGTTTTAGATCTCATTCCTCATCTCATTTATAAAGTCTTCCATCATCTGCTCCATTCTTCTAGGGTTCATCCTTCTCAGTGGCATCTCTCCCCCTACTCGGTGCAACTGCCTCAATTCGACGATTTGACTACAAGGTTTCAATTGCCTCTCTCTAAATGATATATTGAACACACTTACAGCCTGCATCAAATTGATGATCTATTCACCCAAGGAATACCACAAGGATCTCAACCCCCTCAAGGTTCACAACCATCTCTCATCTCAAGATTCACAGGTTCGCAACCTTGCTCTGATACAACCATAGTCAGAGGGTCCTTAAAGAGAATAATTTGGACCATGCAGCAAGAGTCACACAATGGAAGCAACACAAAAACTAGAACCATATGCCAATTTAAAAATTCTTATTATCAGAAAATTCAATTACAAACAATCAGCCACATCTGGGCTTATAGATTTGGCTCACAGGCTTGATTACAACATGCTCAAAATACCATCTTCCTACATGCTCCTCAATGTGACAAAAATCCTACAAAGAAATTCTTTCTTTCTCTAATCTATAACTCTACTTTCACTACTACTTACTAATCATCAATTACAATGCTTTATACACATTCACAACTCCAGAAATATCCGCATCGGCCCAAAGATCATTACATTATCCAAGGAAAGAAAATGTAACATGCACATGAATAGGTCAAACTCAAATTTGAATTACTCCTCGGTGAATGCATAAGATGAATTGTGGACCTAAATCAAGGTTGGGGACACCCCATAGAATAATTTGAATTACACTATCAAGATCTGCAAAATACAGAGATGATCCACAAGTGATCAAACTAGTCGTAAGATAAGAAAATTATTCCAGTGTCAGTTCAAGAACAACCACAAAATCTGGAAGCGATAACTTGTCAGAAATTGAACCAATCACTCTCAAACTTTGGAATAAGGTAAATGAACACATCCACAATGCAGACATAGATCTACAAGGTTTGGTGAGAAAAAATGAAGATCACCGGATCTACCAACTTGAACTGAACTAAAACTGAAACAAAGACAAACTGGAATGAAAATATTTTGGGTGATGCAAGATTTCCAGGACCCAAGGATGCTCCTGCATCAGAAATTATGTTCCTTGTGAACCCTACTTAACCAATAGAACATCCAAGCATTCTTGAACTATCTCGTACAATTATCTAACCATATGAGATGTTTTGTCATCTAGATTCCTCTTTCTCTTAAATTTGTATAAAATATATTGAAACACTATTGAATAAACTCTGACGAGTGTAACCGGTTGTCACTCAAATAGAAATGATACTCCCTCAAAAAAATTCTATCATCCTCTATGCTATCATCTACATATTTTTAAATATTATGAACAAACATAGCCACTTGCAATGAATTGTAATATTGTGATTGGATTTCCTCTTACAAAGCTAGAGTATAGTTTTCTGCAAAATCAACTATTGATAGTATAGTTCCAACTGGAAATGTGTTTCTACATGCGTGAAATTTTCCATCAATCAATTGAGCATGTTGAGAGTGCTTGACATATTTTGGTACAATCTTACTCTTAAATTTTTATATGAATGCATGTACACTAACTTTTTCTCCAATTAAATCACTACACTTTCTAGTTTTTCCATCTTTTAAAGAATATTCAACATTCTTAAATCTTTTAACATCCACTAATTTTTATCCAAAATCATTTTCAACACTTTCATGCATACAAACTCCTAAGAATGAAAGATTTCCACAAGTAGTGTATTGTCCAAAAATACAGAACTTAAATAAAATAATTTCCCATTAGATCTTTCACAAAACAAACTTGATATAAACTCCTTGATTGTTTCAGGTGGGATATTAATACCATATTCTTGCATAATCATGTTAGTATGTAAATTACAATGTATATATCAAGAAACATCATAACAATAACAAAATTTCACATGCGTTTTACAACAATAAGATATTTGTTGCTTATTAATTTTCACATACCAAGGTTTACATTTTTCAAAATATCTTTAACTTATTCTAATATTATCAGGTAACACTAAATCAGAACAATTTTTTTTATAAAATATAGTTTGAGTTGTGTCTAATAGATGTTTTGGATGAGGATCACAAAATTTGGACCCCACTCTAAATTTTAAAACATCTCTAGCAATAGATGATACCCTAGTAAATTGTCATGTCTATATTTTTCAATCAAAGATTTGATTTCAATATTGGATTTCATGTCAGACCTTGGGAGTCAACCACTAAAACTCCAACACTGGTTGATTGGACCATTTTCTATATTTTCTCTTCTCTTCATATACTTTCTCTTCTCTTCATCGCTCTTACTATTGTTTTAGGATGTATTTTTAGAATTTCACTAATATTGTTTAACATTATTTTATTCAAAGTTTCTTTATTAACTATAGCAGTTGTTAGAGCTCATTGTGTTGCATTCTTATCTTTGGATTGACTATTCTTTCCAATAGACTCAATGACACTAGCAACAGTAGACATAACATGTTTTAATGATTGATCTTTTCTTCTTGGTTTAACAAAAATTCCTAAATTTTTCATTATTTTTCTCATTTTTCACATTCTCATCAATTGCATCATTAGTTGACATTGAAATGATAGTTTTTTACAATTAAAAAATTCTTTGTATAATCTATTGGAATTTCTTATTTGTCTCCAAGAAATCTTACCAGGAAGATTATCCAAAACATCTCTTTCGATTTAAAAAATATATATTTTCATTTTCAACATCACATCCTAGATTTTCATTTTCATTTTCAACTTCAAAACAATTTTCATTTTCATCAACAAAATGATTTTCATTTTCATTTTCAACAAAAGGATTTTTATTTTCATTTTCAACAACAAAACGGTTTCCATTTTCATTTTCAACAACAAAATGATTTTCATTTTCATTTTCAACAATAAAAAGATTTTCATCTTCATTTTCAACAACAAAACAATTTTCATTTTCAACAACAATATGTCTAAAATTTTCATCTCTACAAATATTATTGATATCAACATTAAATCTAGCTTCTTTTAAATCTCCTATAAACAAAGTTTCCTTATCATTCAAAGGTGGATTTGAAGACATACCTTGATTTGTACCTATTGAAACATTCTCCATAGCATTGAAAGGGGGATTGAAGGCATACCTATATAGGAGCGAATTTGCACCCCTTGCGAAAATTCCCCTTTTGTACATCCTCACCTTAGAAAACCAAATCCGAAGTCAAAATTCCACATCAGCAAGTTTCCTTCCTTCCACTTGGCATCTATCTGTTGTGTTGGTAGAAGAATATTTGTCAGGGATGCCCATGTAGCACACAGACATCTGCACAGTGCGCTTACGTCCCTGGCAAATTTTTGCATCTAAAGGTGGCAGAGGCGTTACACTTCCTATTGGGAATGATTTTTAATGTCCCTCTTCAACCAACTGACCTCAAAAATGGAAGATTCTTCCCTTTTCTCCTTCAAATTCATCCATTCTTCATTCAACTAATCTCTTTTTGGCATTCTCAAGCATTCCCAGCCTTCACTTCACTCTCAACAACACTTTAGCACTCCATTACAGTAGTAACGACACTCTGTCAACTCCGTAAAGCAAGTGTGAAGCAAGCCATTGTAGCGTGGGCTTGAGGTTTTGTGAAACATCCCTTCATCACGGTCGAGGTTGTGGTGATTGTTCAAGTCCTCTTTTATCCTCCATTGGCTAGTGAGCTCTTGGTGGAGGTGGTAATGTTTCACTCCTCTCTTTTTCGATTTGGTAGAGTAGCTCTATACTATTTTGAAGTGTTATTTGCATTCCTTCCTTCTTTACTTCTTTATCATACATTTCTCTATTGTTGATATTTGGCTGTCTGTGGAGGTGGAAACACCAAAACGGGGGTCTGACTAAGGCAGGCCCCTATACAGCCCCAATAAATTTCCCCTCTTTCTTGTGTGTAGGTGGTTGTGCTTTTGGAGCTAGCTAGCGAATTGGCACCTTGGTGAGATTATCTTCATCACTTTAGATCTTATCTATCTATTTTATCACATCCATTTATATCTCTCATACTTTATAATTATGTTTTGCTTATTTAGGAGTCACCAGCTAGGCCCTCTGCTTGTTTTCTGGTAGTTCATATTGTATTTTTGGTCCTCTAGTTGTATAGACACTAGTGCACCTAAGAGATTCCAATGCGTTGTGGTGTCATCCCAGAACAGGGCTTTCCTCCTCAAGAAGAGAGCTACCTGAGGTATAGTATTGAATCCAAAAACTGGCTTGCCTAGCCTAAATTTGGATCTTGGGTCTGTAGAGTGATCGAAGGACATTATAGTCCTCATCATTCTCGTCCCTCATTTCAAACACCCCTTTAAAGTGAGGTAAGTTAGGGAAACCTTCTGCTCTTGGCTCTCCATGACCTGGGGAATTTACGTGATTGGTCCCCCTCTCTTACATTTTTGGTGAACCTGACATGAACCATTTTGCTTTCATCTTGTAGTACTAAAAGCTCCTTTCCTCATTTTCTAGGAGCATTGTAGGTGTAAGTGTTGTGGGGCTTCTCACCTCGCAACCCAACCTGCAACCCCTAGTAGGTGTAGTTGGAAGGTTCTGAAAGTGTTGTGCAATGAAACCTTAATTGGGTCACTATCCTATCTTGCAACCTCTGGGGGGCTTTGTGAGAGTATCATTTAGTGTATGTGATGGCCTCTTTCCTGCATCAACCTATCCACTCTATGTAGCCTGTGAGCAGTGGTACTGGTATAACCTTCACCTCATAGGATCTGTCAATGGGCTTTAATAGGGAATCATCTCCTCTTTATATCCTTGTGTGAATCAATGGGAACATTGAAGCAAGTGTTCTTGTTGACCTGACATCTCAGGTGAACATTATAACCGAGGAGATCATGTTAATTAACTTCCTGCACAAAGATGGGTAGATTCACATGTGAGCACCATCCGCATGCATGACAGACTTTTTGTACCTCCTCTAGGTAGTATAGTCTTGTCAGTTTTGGTTGGACCTAAATCCGTGAATCTTTTGTTCAGCATAATCCTTGGATCTAAACTCTTTAGAGTGAAGTTGGGTATCCCCTGGTTAGTAGCTATGAATGCAATACCATCGATTGTGCATAAATTTTTAAAATTGATCCATGAGGATTTTGTGCATGTAATTCATGACACTGGTTATAAACCATCAGTTTCTTGTGGTGGTTACTCATTGGATTACTCTTGGCCTGTTCCCATTGGTCCTCTTCCACCTAGGAAGGACCTCTTGTATTGAACTTATCAAAATTATAGGAGATGGAACTTAACGTCGAGAGTGAGATACCCTCCATTGCCTTATGTTGTTTCACATAGGGCTTGCTTAAAAGCTAACAATGATGTCACCAAGGCACATAGAAGGGAAGAAGAGAAGCGGTCCCAAGATCCTCCTTCCTCCTCTTCCACTGGTCAATCTGATGCTCCTTCTCACCCTGCTATGGCACCATCAAATTCTATTCTGCATCTACAAGAGAATCATATGGTGCTCACTTGGCAAAATCCCAAGCGTCCCACGTTTGAGCTTCATGTTTTTCCCATGGAGCCTAGGCTCGTTCGATATAGCAGGAAGAAAGGTCCCCATGGGGAATCTTCTATGTCTCGATCTCTGCAGCCTCCTTCCACTTTTTCTCCCAAGAAAGTAAATGGGAAGAGGCCCATTGTTGAGGCATTAGAGCCGACTCCCCAGTGGAAGCAGCTATGGTGGACACTCCCATGGCTAAGCAAGATCCTTTTTTCCCTTTGCAGCCTCCGATATCTAGTTTGAAGAGTCATAGAAACCACCTTGCACGCGAGCACAAGCATTAGAAAAAGGATCTTGCAGCTGAGCAGGCTGCCTTACAGAGGAAGGAAGAGAAGATTACCACCCCTACTTCAGGGCATCTTGTTGTGTCCTCCTTTCTCCTCCCCTCTGCTTCCATTCAATCTAGTTCAGTCTCACTTCTAGATTCCATTGTGAGTATGAATGCACCTGACCCCAAAAAGGTGCAGGTGTTCATTGCTCCTATGGTGGAGGTGCCACCACTATAGGCTTGTCCTCCTTCCCCCTATGATGATCTGGAGTGGGAAGCAGATGACCTCTTGCTTGATTAGTGTTAGGGGGAGGCCTCTTCTTTATCTTTAGATTAGATGTGTGTGTGTGTTGTGATGTGTTCCCACGTGACCGTGCTATGTGTTCCTGGATGACCCTTGTAACCCTTGTTGGTGCTTAGATATAGGTGTTGTTTTTGTGTTATAAACCTTCTTCTATTTGTATCATCATTCTTCTATGTTTGTGATTGACTTTCGGTAAATTGGGGATGATGCAAAGTGTTGGGGGCATTTAGGATTCCCTTCCATGTTGACCTAATTTTTTTATTTTTACTTTTTCTTCTCATGCATTCTTCACATGGTCTGATATAGTAGGGGTTGATGACAACTCATTTTATATACTATTATTATACTTATATATATATATATATATATATATATATATGTATATATATATATATATATATATATATATATATATTTCAGCATTTCTGACCCAAAAATATCAGATCACCCCTATGCCCTTTGTTTGTGATCATCTTTTTTTCGCTCTTTTCTTACCTTTCTCTCTTCTTTGCTTGAGTTTTCGCTTTCACATGTGACAATGCCATTTCTATGACACTATGATTTTAAGAAAATGTATTTGTTGCCAATGAATCTTTTCTTGAGAATCTTTGCAAACTTTTTCAAAGGATCGCATTCTTGACTTGAAACTCTAACGGAACATGTTTCCTTCATCATGGGTTCACAAAGAAAGAAATTGAGACCTTTCCTTCAAGGAGGGAGTACCTTTGACCTTCCCCTCACAAGGGAGCATTTTCTTCTTTTGAATTCCTTGATGATGTGAACATCTTTCAAAAGGATTCCTTGATGATGAATCGATTTGAGAAAAAACATCTCTCCCACACTTTCAAACAATGCGTCCCTTAAGTGGACACCCCTTTCTTCATTCCAGGTTCCCAAGGGACCCTTTTGAAAGCTTTCCAATCTCTTGACAATTTGCATGATTGTCTGCTTACTTTCCTGCATGGCCCCTTTTTGACACGTTCTATCTGCGGGTAAACATGTCGCTTTGTAGGTACGCCTATGAAGCCACTTTTCAACTCTGTGGAGTCCCCTTTTCTGGGTTTCCTCCATGTGAAAGATCTTGGAGGAAACCTTTCTTGCAGGTCTTCAGGTCTATAAGGAACTTTTTCTAGGTTTCCTTCATGTGAGAGATCTTGGAGGACACCTTCCTTGTAGGTTTGCGGGTCTATAAGGCACTTTTTCTGGGTTTCCTCCATGTGAGAGATCTTGGAGGACACCTTCCTTGTAGGTTTGCGGGTCTGTAAGGCAATTTTTCTAGGTTTCCTTCATGTGAGAGATCTTGGAGGACACCTTCCCTGTAGGTCTATGAGCCTATAGGGAAATTTTTTTGGGGTTTCCTTCATGTGAGAGATCTTGGAGGACACCTTCCTTGTAGGTCTGCGAGCCTGTGAGGCGCTTACTTCTTGGGGCTTCCTTCATGTGAGAGATCTTGGGGGTCATCTCCTTGCAGGTCTGTGGGCCTATAAGATGCTTTCATTTTATAGCTTCATAGTTTTACGGGGCTTGCCTACCCTACGCTTTTGAGCTCGCCAGATTGTGATCTGCTTCCTCGACGGTTCAGGTATAAATCTCTAACCCTATTCACTCTTTGATCTACTTTACCAAAGCACTCATCAGTATTCGTGCTTGCTAAACTAGGGGAAAATGTATAGGAGCAAATTTTCACGCTTTGCATAAATTCCCCTTTTCTACATCCTCACCTTGGAAAACCAAATCCAAAGTTAAAATTCCACATCAACAAGTTGCATTCCTTCCACTTGGCATCTGTCTGTTGTGTTGATAGAAGAATATTTGTCAGGGGTGCTCGTGCAACACGTAGATTTCCGCACAGTGCGCTTACATCCCTAACGGATTCCTGCATCTAAAGTTGGCATAGGTGTTACATTTCCTATTGGTAATGATTTGTAATGTCCCTCTTTGATCAACTAACCTCGAAAATGGAAGATTCTTCCCTCTTCTCCTTCAAATGCATCCATTCTTCATTGAACTAATCTCTTTTTGGAATTCTCAAGCATTATCAACTTTCACTTCACTCTCAACACCACTTCAACACTCCATTAGAGTAGCATCAACACTCCATCAACTCCATAAAGCAAGTGTGAAGCAATCCATTGTAGCGTGGGCTTGAAGTTTTGTGAAACTTCCCTTCATCGCGATCGAGGCTGTGGTGATTGTTCAAGTCCTCTCTCCTCCTCTATTGGCTAGTGAGCTCTTGGTGGAGGTGGTAACATTTTGTTGTATGTTTTGGTTGTGTTGTTGATATGTGGTTGTCATTGATGTCAACACTATTAGTCTTCAATACATCAGAAGCTAAATATGTTGAGGATATTGAGAAAATTGTTAAAAGAAGTGTTCCAAGTTCTCTGTGGAGTTGTGAAGGTCATGAAGGTGTCTTGTTTTGTACGTTGAAGATCAGTTGGTGTGGATTAAAGGGTTTTCTACTGAGTATATCTAGTTCATCCACCGGAAGTTTCAGAAGTCTGCGTGAAGATTTGATCGTGTAGTGAACAATTGTGTTCTAATAGTATTTTTGTGTGTTCTATCAGTGTTCCTGAATGAAGTTTGTATGTTTCTGGTGCTATGGATGTTTCTCTGTTATTTCTTGTTGTTTTTGTATGCTTCTAGATTGTGCTCTATCTTTGTGGTACGTCCACATTGATTGATGTGTTTGTGGTCGAAGATTTTTTCTCTGTATGTTCAGTTTTTCATGTTCTTAGTTGACATGATGGTAGTAGCATGTTGTGGATCTTTGAAGTGGAATTTATTAAAATATTTTTGTGTTGAAGTTGTTATTTTGGGTCTCCACTATGTTGTCGCTGACCTTGGTGGATTCACATTGCAAATATTTTTGTGATTTGGCCGACTTTAAAAACATGCTTTATATTTTCTAGTCGACTAAGTTGATGTAATCTCACGTTGTGGATATATAAGAGCGATTGTTTGAGAAAAGTTAGTGTGTGCATCAGAGTGAATGTATGCCAGAGAAAGTGCAGATGTGTGAATAGTGTTCATATCATTCGATTGTAGAGCAGAGTGAGAAGAAGGTTGAGCAAAGAGTGAAGAAGGTTTTTTTGTGCTTAATTGGAACTATAATTAGGCTTGTGTAGAAGATATTCTTTCGGTTCATACTTTGTGGATCTAATCCATATTACTGTATTGTTGGGTAGTGATCCCTCTTGTATTTGAGTAGTGAGCTCTAGGCAGTGTGCATGAATGCATGTGCATTCCCATTATTTTCTCATTATACTTTTAATAGGGTATAATATTGTGGACTAGCATCCACCATAGTTTTTCCCCTAACAGGGTTTCCACGTAAAAATATTGGTGTTCTCTTTGTTTCTGATGTGTTGATTGTTCATGGCTTATTATTCATTCATCAGATTTGAGATTAAGTAAAGTAAGGTTCGAAAAGTTTTAATATTCTGTGACAACTAGTTCACCCCCCCTCTCAGTTGTCTTTCCATGTTTTGCCAACAATTGGTATCAGAGCAAGTTCCTCTAAAGAATTTTAAAAGATTGAGGTGATCTAAGATGGCATCATACAAGAAGGACAACCCTAGATTTGATGGAACAAATTACTTATTGTGGAAAGCTAGGATGGAGTGTCATTTGAAGTGCATTGGTGAACCTTTCTGGAAAATTACAAAGAATGCATATGTTATTCCTTGGAATGGCCCTTCCATTGCTGATGAAGTTAAAGAGGCTAAGAATAATGTCCAGGCTATGGAAGCTTTGTTGAGTGCTCTAATAGATTTGCAAATGAAAAATGTGTTAGGTCTGAAGACAACTCATGAGATGTGGATGAAGCTAGAAACTTTGTATGAAGGAGATGTGCATATGAAGATGGCTAAGCTATAGAGTTTGAAAGGCAAGTATGAAAATTTGAAGATGGGTGAAGATGAAAATATTTATTCTTTTATGCAAAAAGTAAATGCAATAGTGATGTGTATTAGATGTGCCAGTGGAACTCTGGAAGAGGAAGAAATTATGGCTAAGGTGCTCAGATCATTGCCTACCTCCTACAAAGCAAAGGCTCATGCTATTGAAGAGTTCGGATCATCGACGAATGTAACAAGAGATACACTGATTAAAAAACTTATTGCCTTTGAATTGAGTAAATTTGGTGTTTATGTTCCTAAGATTAAAACTGCATTCAAGGCTACTGTATCTAGAAGAGACAAGCAGAGATTTGATCCGGGAGAGAGTTCTAGAAAGACATTCAAGTATGAGGAGGAAATCAAACTGCTTGAAGAAGAAGAAAAAGAACTAGAAGAATTGGAAGCACTAATTATGAAGATAGAAGGTAGAGGACAAGGTAAGTATAAAGGAAAGTTGGCTATCAAATGTTTTTCTTGCAGTAAAATTGGTCATTTTGCATCAAGATGTCTTGAAAGAGTCCCTAGATCTAAGCCTTACAAATATAGATTCCAAAATAAATGTTACTTTGTTGAAGGAGTGATTGATGATGAGTCTGACAAAGATAATGGAAATGAAGATGGTTGGGTCTTCATTTCTATCAAGGAAAATAGTCTTGAGGCTACTGGATCTGCCAAAATTGAGAAAGCTCTTACAGCTTGAACTGAAGAAAAGTATGAGTGGGTCATTGACAGTGGATGCTCACATCATATGACTAGTGACAAAAGTAAATTTGTAAGTCTAGAGAAGTATGACAGTGGAGTTGTGAGATTTGGTGATAACAATGCTTGTGTGATTTGTGGCAGAGGATCTATTTGTCTTGGTCGTAAGCATAACACTAATGATGTTCTTTATGTTGAAGGCTTGAAGCATAATCTGTTAAGTGTTGGACATATAGTGGAAAAGGGTTATGATCTCTAGTTCAAAGATAGAAGATGCAAGATATTTGGAAACTCTGGAAATGTAATTGCTTCCAGTAAACTAACAAAAGGTAATATTTTTCATTTGAATGTTGCTAGTGAAAGTTGCTTGATTGCTCAAGTAGATGAAAATTGGTTATGGCATAGAAGTTTGTGTCATGTGAATTTTGATAACATTGTCAAAATTAGCTCCTCTCAAGCAGTAAGAGATCTGCCTAAGCTGGTAAAGCTTGCTAGCACAATTTGCAAGGAATGTCAGATGGGAAAACATACTAGAGTTTCTTTTTGGAGCAAACAACATAATTCAAATGGATTACTGGAGCTTGTGCATACTGATCTATGTGGTCCCTCTAGAGTCAAAATTCTTCATGGTGAAAGGTACTTTATGTTGATTATTGATGATTACTCTAGAATGATATGGGTTGCTTTCTTAAGAGAAAAATGTGAAGCGTTAGAAAAGTTCAAAATTTTCAAGGCTATGGTAGAGAATGTAAAAGGTCTAAAAATAAAATGTTTAAGGTCAGACAGAGGTGGTGAGTTCACCTCTAGGGAGTTTAATTATTTTTGTGATGAGCATGGAATCAGAAGATAGTTATCTGCTCCTCGAACCCCTCAACAAAATGGTGTTGCAGAAAGGAAAAATAGAACAGTTTTGGATGCTACTAGAATAATGTTGATTGAAGGAAATGTGTCTCAAATTTATTGGAGTGAAGTTGTAAGCACTGTTGTGTACACTTTGAATTGAGTAAATGTGAATGGTAATACTAGTAAGACTCCTTTTGAGCTATGGTTTGGTTATAAGCCTACTGTTAAATACTTCAAGGTCTTTGGAAGAAAATGCTACATCAAGAGAGATGATGATATAGGAAAGTTTGAAGCAAGAAGCGATGAAGGAATATTTCTAGGTTACTCCATTAGAAGCAAGGCCTACCCGTGCTATAACAGAAGACTGAGAAAAAATGGTTGAGAGTGCAAATTTCAGAGTTGATGAAGATTCTGCTAAATCATCTAGATATTATGGATATGACTCAGATGAAAATACAGAATCAACTTCAAATTGTGCCATATGTTCCATATGTTCCAATGGTTCTGGTAAATCAAGTTAGTTAGGAAGCAGAGACAAGTGCAAGTGCAGAAGAAAGAGCAGAAGAATCAAAAATTTAAGAGAATCCTAAAACTCCAAGGTATGTAGAGCTAAATCATTCTGAAAATCAAATTATAGGAGACAATAATAAAGGTGTGCAAACTAGAAGAAAGATTGCAGAAGAATATTGTTTGATTTCCAAGATTGAGCCAAAAGATGTACATGAAGCCTACAATGATAAACATTGGATGGAAGCTATGACCAAAGAATAGGTTGTAGATATTTTCACTAAGCCATTGCCAAAGGACACTTTTGAGTATCTTAGAGGGATGCTAGGGGTAATTACCCCTCCTGATATGAACTAGGATGCATTAATTTGCATCAATCCATGCATTTCATGATCATATTCTAATCCAGATTGATGCTTTTGTGGTTGCTACTCAGGGGGAGTAGTCAGATGTGCAGATATGTGGTTCAGAGCTGGCATGTGGGAAGATAATTTTTATCTTTTCCATTGATTTCAAAGGGGGAGAAGTGTAATGTGAAAAACTGTTGCTTATCTAGAGAAGTTCATGAAGAAGTGGCCAAGGAAGAAGAGTCAAAAGAGTGTTGATTATGAGTTGGGTTGATGGTGTTTTTCACATCATGTGTTGCCATCAATGCCAAAGGGGGAGATTGTTGGATGTTATGGTTGTGTTGCTAATATGTGGTTATCATTGATGTCAACACTATTAGTCTTCAATACATCAGAAGTTGTATATGTCGAGGATATTGAGAAAATTGTTAAAAGAAGTGTTCCAAGTTTTCTATGGAGCTATGAAGGCCGTGAAGGTGTCTTGTTCTATACGTTGAAGATCAGTTGGTGTGGACTAAAGGGTTTTCTTCTGAGTATATCTAGTTCATCCATTGGAAGTTTTAGAGGTCCGCGTGAAGATCTGATCCTGTAGTGAACAATTGTGTTCTTACAGTATTTTTGTGTGTTCTATCAGTGTTCCTGAATGAAGTTTGTATGTTTTTGGTATGTGGATGTTTCTCTATTATTTCTTGTTGTTTTTGGATGCTTCTAGATCATTCTCTATCTTTGTGGTACGTCCACATTGATCGATGTGTTCGTGGTCGAATATTTTTTCTCTGTATGTTCGGTTTTTCATGTTCTTGGCAGACATGATGGTAATAGCGTGTTGTGGATCTTCGAGGTGGAATTAATTAAAATATTTTTGTGTTGGAGTTGTTATTTTGGGTCTCCACTATGTTGTGGCCGACCTTGATGGATTCACATTGCAAATCTTTTTGTGATTTGGCCGACTTTAAAAATATGCTTTATATTTTCTAGCCAACTAAGTTGTTGATGTAATCTCATGTTGTCGATATATAAGAGTGATTTTTTGAGCGAAGTTAGTGTGTGCATCAGAGTGAATGTGTGCCATAGAAAGTGTAGATGTCCGAATAGTGTTCCTATCATTCAATTGCATAGTAGAGTGAGAAGAAGTTTGAGCAAAGAGTGAAGAAGGTTTTTCTATGCTTAATTGGAACTATAATTAGGCTTGTGTAGAAGCTATTCTTTCAATTTACATTGTGGATCTAATCCATATTAATGTATTGTTGGGTAGTGAGACCTCTTGTATTTGAGTAGTGAGATCTAGGTAGTGTGTCTGAATGCATGTGCATTCCCATTATTTTCTCATTATACTTTTAACAGGGTATAATATTGTGGACTAACATCCATCGTGGTTTTTCCCCTAACAGGGTTTCCACGTAAAAATCTTGGTGTTCTCTGTGTTTCTGATGTGTTGATTTTTCATGGTTTATTATTCATTCATCAAATCTGAGATTAAGTAAAGTAAGGTTTGAAAAGTTTTAATATTCTGTGACAACTGATTCACCCCCCCTCTCAGTTGTATGTCCTTGTTTTTCCAACACATTTCACTCCTCTCCTTTGCAATTTAGTAGAGTAGCTCTTTACTGTTTTGTAGTGTTATTTGCATTCCTTCCTTCTTTACTTCTTTATCATACATTTCTCTATCATTTCTATTTGGTTGTTTGTGGAGGTGCAAACACCAAAACGGGGGTCTGACTGAGGTAGGCCCCTATACAGCCCCAAAAAATTTCCCCTCTTTCTTGTGTGTAGGTGGTTCTTTTGGAGCTAGCTAGAAAATTGGCACCTTGGTGAGATTATCTTTGCCACTTTAGCTCTTATCTATATGTTTTATCACATTTGTTTATATCTCTCATACTTTATAATTTTGTTTTGCTCATTTAGGAGTCACTAGCTAGGTCATCAACTTTTTTTTGGTGGTTCATATTATATTTTTAGTCCTCTTGTCATATGGACGCCAGCGCACCTAAGAGACGCCAACGTGCCACACTGTCATCCCAGAACCGGGCTTTCGTCCTCGTGTAGAGAGCTACCTGAGGTATAGTATTGAATTCAAAAACTGGCTCACCTCGCCTAAATTTGGATCTCGGGTCTGCAAAGTTATCAAAGGACATTATAGTCCTTATCATTCTTGTCCCTCATTTCAAACACCTTTTTACAGAGAGGTAAGTTAGGGAATCCTTTCACTCTTGGCTCTTCGTGACTTGGGGCCTTGACGTGGTTGGTCCCCCTCTCTTACAATACCAAGAGTAGTTTGTATAATCATATTATTTTCCACATTCATCTATTGCAAATTTTCATCATCTACATCCATGGTCTCCACAATGTTTTTATCTTCAATAGTTATGGAATTGGATGCTTCAACATTATTCATTGATTGGATCCTCATTATTCTATCTCTTTGTCTTTTTTCCTCCTCTCTCTTTGCTTCAATTTCTTTAGGGGTCAATACCTTCCTATCTTTCCTCTTGCTACAAGCTTGTAATCCCATGATTACAAAATTTTGAAGTACAAATGAATGTCAATAGTGAAAGTCTTCCTCCTTTATTCCTCCTTCAAACAAGTAGAAAATGAACACAATTCCACTCAAAAATTGTCCCAATGATGCCTCCTTTCAAAAATTCAATTCAAATTGCAAGTTCAAGACCTTGTAAAGACAAACTCAATAGAAAATAGGAGAAATTGTCGTTGTCGGCCATACATTGTCAAGTTACAAAATTGACAGTAATATTTTACCAATAAAAGTAAAAAAATGGTCAAAAGAGAAGCAGGAATGGGATCCCATTTCTTTTTTCAACGGTTCAAATAATAAATGAAGGAAACGGGATCCAGATTTACAAAACGAGATCCCATTTCTTAAAATTTGATTTTTTGGTCAGGATTTTGCCTTGTTTTTCAATTCGGGAAAAGGCTTGGGGAACCGAACCTAAGCTTTGGACCTTATTTGACCTGCAACTTGAAGGTCATGTCAATGCCACAAGAAATTAGTGACTTTGGACATATGTCTGAAGAGCCTTTTTTGTAGAATTTTTTGATGAAATTAAAACCCATTATAGATGAGATAGTGTAGATTCCAAATATATAATTTTTTTACAATTAGATTATTTTTTCTATTTTTCAATTAATTTATGATGAAACTGGTCCATAAACTTGAAATATCAAGGTTTTTTAGTATTTTAATAATTTTTTATTAAAATAACTTTTTTGTAAAACGAATTGCACGGAAATGTACCTTAGACAATTATTTTCAATTTGAAAAAAAAATCAAAAAACGATAAGTTTAGGTCATCTTATGTGTGATGCACATGATGATTTTTCAAAACAAAAAATATGGCTAATAAAAAATTAACAAAAAAAATATTCAATAAAAATTTATAAAAAATATCAAAAACATGCTTCAGTGAGTTACAAATATTTTCCCAAAAGGATTAGAAAAATACAATTATTTAGGTCAAAAATGGATGACATACACGTGCATGATATGGTAAAAACAAAGTGGCTTTTAAACAATGGTTTTTAGAAACACCTATTGAAAATCGATTTGTATCATCTAGGTATTCAAATAAATTACATATTTAGAAACTAGACTCCAACTACTACATTTTATGATTATTGACATTTTTTAAGATTCCATCTCTAAGTGCTCCAAATTTTAAGGTCAAATGTGACAAATTTTGAAAATCAGGGAAAACACTCACTTTTTTCCCAAAAAGTGGACTCAACTTCTTGTCAGCACCTTGAAACTAATCAAAGCATCATCATAACTTCTCAACCATTACCAGTTGATATTAATGGTCAAACAAAAACATAAGCCTATTGACATCAATGACAACACCAACTACTCATACTTGCAATAGAAACTCAATTATCTTAGCACCTGACAAAGATCCAATAGTGTGACACCTAGGAAAAGAAGGCTCTGATATGGCTCTAGGGGACTGTGAAATCAGATTTGGGATTCATCTACTAGGACATAGTCACCTAGGGTAACTTGGTTCTCAAAAATCAACTTCAAATTTGTATCACATGTGCACGAAACTCTTCTCGGTCTATTTTTGTTCAGTCTGATTTTTTTTGACTTTCTAGACTTGTTGTTTTGCATCAGAATAGTTATTTGCATCATTAGCCTAGTCAAATCATTGCATTTCATTCTAGGATCCATTCTAAATTTGGTCAAGGGATGGTTGACTCACCTTTCATATTGTAAGTCAATCTTATACCTTGTCCAAATCCATCAAACCCTAACTATCTCAAATTCTAAATGAAATATAGTAGGAAAAGTTCCCAAACCCTAGAATCAGATCCTAGGGTTTCACTTTTCCTTCATTTCATACATATACAATATGTGTATATATATACATATAAATATGTGTATATATATACATATAAATATGTGTATATATATACATATAAATATGTGTATATATATACATATAAATATGTGTATATATATACATATAAATATGTATATATACATGCATATGTGTGTGTATATATGTATGTGTATGTATGTATGTATATATACATACATACATACATGTACATATTTACATATACACACATATACAAATAGATATATAGATAGATAGATAATGAACACATGTCCATTAAGAAAAAATAATGACACTTATTCAAGACATTAGATAAAATAACAAACTACCAAAAATCCTTAAAAAACACTGCATTAAACATGGATGCCCTTGCCTTATATATATATATATATATTATGATAAAATATAAGTTCAAATTTTTTATTAGTATTGATTAAAAAGTTATTAATAATCAAATATTTGATAAAAAAATTACTAATAAAACATTTATGCATTGGATAATGAAGTTAATGATCTAATTCCAAGAAATTAAGAAAATATTTTATTTCTAGTTAAAACTATGCATTATAAAAAATGTCACTCAATAAAAAATAATATATATTTTTAGATCATTGAAACAATTCTTTTGAAAATTAAAAAATATAAACAAACTCTAAATGAAAAATATCACAACATTTTAGTTTATATATTGTCCTTAAATATATAATTGAAATCAATTGAAAATATTCATTTTGGTGGGGCAACCCTCTACCATCCCATTGCATTCTATCATCCAATGACAATTTATTGTAAAATTGATAACACCTTTTTAGTGATGTGGTAAGCCTTAATGTGAAATAGATGCCATTTTTTTGTCCTTTAACCAAGTTATTTCTAAGTTATTTCTAGCAAAAAAATATATATAAATATATCAAATTGATATTAGTGTAATTATTTAATACTGACTCACATAATATAATAATATAAATAATAATGAGTCACTTAATATAATACTAGCATAATTTATAAGTTCAATAATAGTACACAAGACTCAATAAAAAGTGGCACACAAATTGTAATAATTTGTAGAAAGTCATCTTAATTTTCAATGTAATTAAAATATATTTATATAGGTAAAAAGTGTATACAAGTCACACTTCTCCTCTTGCGTTGCACTTATTTTTGGTATTGTCTTGAGTACATTATCTTAACATTCAATTTGTCATATTTTGTGCATTATTTGGTCTTAAACCTAACATTTGCACATTTATTGCTATTATTTTAGCTATAGAATTGGATTGGTCCAATTTGGTCCAATTCTTTAGGACTTTCCTCCACCTAGATTCAATCACATGTGTGATTATGTCCCACTTGACATAATCACACATGCGATCATGTCCCACTTTTTAAATTTCAAAATTTACCACTCCTAAAGCTAACATTACTAGAAATTAATTGTTGACTATTGGCTTGCACACCAATTTTTAATTGATCGTCTAAGGTCATGTATTTAAAAGCAAGCCATGTGATAGTAAAAAATATATAAAAAATATCTCAAGCATTGAAGGATTATTGCAAGTTGATGTGAAATAGGTAGCATTACACTTGCATCATTTGTTTAGTAGCTATGTTTTAGTAGTTATGCATCTTGAATGAAACCATTGTGTTTTTTATCTTGTTATGCGAAACAAGCAAAGAGGTTTGACTAGAGGGTAAGAAATTTTTATACTTTGATCCTCTCCTAGTAGACCCTAAAGGTTTAATCAACACAATGTTGGACCAACAAAAATATCATTCATAAGTGTGCTTGTCTTAAGAGTAAGCAACATCTGATGACATTATTGTGGTGTCTTAAACTAAATCAAATCAAATTAGATGAAATCGTGTATAATCATTTTTTAATATAGAGTAGTGAATAGGGATAGGGTTATCAAAGTGTTTTCACTAGAGATCCAATTCTAAAATTTAAAATATGATCATCAAATACATTAGACAATCATATCATCCACATCAAAATCATTTATTTATGTAAACAAAAAGCTAAACTACTACTCATCTCTTATTAATTTTTATAATCTCAACCCCCTATTAATTAAAATTTAATTAGTCATTAATTATTTTATCATTTATATTAATATATTTATAAGGGATGCTTATTTTCCTTCCAATATTAAAGTAGGTTCAAAACATATTTTTAATTTTAATAGAAAATGTCTAAAAAGAAGTAATTTAATTATAAAACATTCTAATATCTAAAAAAATAGTAATTTAATTATAAAACAATCTAATAATTTGTACTTTTCCGGACATCATTTGAAATTCATACAACTTAGATATTATAATAGAATATTTTTCACGTTCCCGAGTATATTCTTACATAAAAATGATTTTTTAATGTTTAATTAACTGAAAGAGATTATTACGAGAGCGTATTTTCAATAAATTCAAAATACCGTATAACAAGGACAAAATATTCCAAATGAATTGTGTACCGTAACAAACTATGAAGAGTTCCACTTACAAAAACATTTGAACCATTTTAAGCTCGGTCATGAGGAGAGGCTGTAACTACAGTTTTTACCGTACATAGTTTAACTGGATAAAACTTGGATAAAATGAAATTGTATTTAGATTTTATTTTATTTTAATTTGATTATAAATGTGATATTAAAAATAATTATATAATTAAATTTTATTTTTATATTGTTACTATGGACAGTGGGAATATTATGTTTTCTAGTTTGTTTCGATTTTTTTTTAAATAAAGTATTTGTCTTGTATTGTATTTGCATATATAAATATATTATGATTTCTATGTCATGGAGTGATGTTACAATAGAAGTGACTTTCCTACTCAAATAATGTTGATTAGTTATAAACAATATGTTTTTTTAATTGTTTTTTCATTGATTATACTTAAAAAAATTAAAAATCTTGATAGTAATGTCATGTTTGTCGATGTGTTTGGTATTTTCTTAGAGTAAAGTCTTTGTATTGTATTAAACATTTATATATAAATATATCATGATTTTTATGTTATGAGGTGATGTGTCAATAGAAGTAACCTTCCTACTTAATTAACAATTGATTGGTTGTAGATAATAAGTTTTTGATTGTTTGCATGGTGCTAATACATTGTCAACTATTTTTGAGCATCTTTTCTACAGTATAGATTTCCATCATATGTCAACGAGGTTAACAAGAGATATTTCCTCTATACAGATGTTTCTGGACAATAATGACATGAATTCTTCTCTTAGATCATCTTAGTTACGTCATAACATTATTGGATAAGATATTAATAGGGTCATTTACTAAGCCCCAAATGATGGTATTAAGGATATTGAGAGTGACTCCCATCTCAAGCAAAGGAATGTTCAGAATTTGGAGCATCCACCTATCCCTAATAAAGACAAAATAAAAGTAGCTATAAGAAGGGCCCTTCTAGTAAAATGATTCATTTGGATGATACAACTCATAGTGTTCATATTCCTCATACTTTACATCCCACAAACATTAAGGTCCCTAGTAATAATATTCATGATTCTTTTATGACACTTGTGTAATACCTTCAAAACCCAATTACCATTGAAAATAGTTTCATCCAAGAAACTCGGCTGGAGTGGTAAAACCTTCAAGATCTCACAGTGGCTACCTATGATTTAATAGATCAAATGGAAATTTTGCCCTTCCATGTCCATTATTTCAATGACAGAGCCAAGTCGTGAAAAACCAAATGAAAACTTTAGATGCTCTTATGACTAATGTCTAGAAGCTTGAAAAAACTCAACACAATCTCCACTTTATAATTTAGAATGCTTGCTTGTAGATCAACTTTAGTCTCACCTTAATGAAAGGTATATTGTTGTGAATCCTCATAATTCTAATCTTATTATCAAATAGAACAATGGCTATGACCTTGAATTCCATTCTAGTCTTTGTCTTTCTATTTCTTTTATATTAGACTTGAAACATTTTCTTTAAATAAATTCCCTTAAAACTTTACCCGAAAAATACTTAAAAAGATACCTTTCCCCTTAAGTTAAAACACCTAGAAATACACCTATATCTCAAAATTACTTTAAAAATCCTCACATCTACAATAAACCTATGTACAGATGCCAAAGGTAAAAGCACACTCAATTAGGCAGTAATCAGGCCCACCAAATTAAGTGAAACCCATGATGCTTATGACACTGAGTTTAAGTTAACAAGCCCTACCAAAAAAGCCTATTTGAATGACGTGAAATTATTCCTACAATGATGAAGAAAACAAGGTGGGCCATGGTTGCGGAAGCTAATTCACACAGCAACATGTCTGAACTCGGTTTGTCTTGTACTGGTTAAGGTTTTCTCATCAGCCAAAATCAATTTAAACAGCCGGACAAACGTACAGCATGAGCGGGCCTATCGCAGTCCAAAATTTGGAGTAAAATTGTGTAACGATGGTCAAATATTCTGGTTTGAAAAGTTACTGCAGCCCAGATTGAATTAGTAGAAAGAAATAATGCCCCCCACGGCGGCGACACGGGTGGCCCCTGCCCAAAAGAAACGAGAGTAAGGGTGGGAAAGGAGGCGGAGCAGCAGACGTAGCGTGGAAAAACCCTGCCTTCGGTCGGTGCGGAGGCGGGCCCACCCTGCTCTGCGGGCCCCCACCTGTCCTACTATGATGCACCCTGCCTCAGATTCCTTCGCCACCATGTGCGGCCACGTGTTTGAAGGACACTCGTCGAATGTGCGCGACAGCCGGGGGAAACGCTCCCTAGGAATATTTGGGTAGTCCAAGGCGCAAGAAAGCTATGGTTTTTCTTTCCCTTTGGTTTAGAAATGGTATCGTTTCTTTAATCCATTTTCTTATTCCTTCCGTAACCTACTGTACGTGGAAAGCTTGCTATCACCGCGCCCCAATGCGGATTATTGGGTCTCTTTCTAAAGCAATAGTACAGGTATGGAATGGATATGGGTTCTGAATGGACCAGTTTTTTGGATTTTTTTTGTTATGGTTGTGAGTCTGCAATTTTAATAAATGGTGTAAGTTTGTCTTGAATGGCAAAGAGCGGTCATGTTTTGTGGATGTTATAAATGGATAGGGAGTTAAAGTTAGGGTTTTGGGTGTTTTGAAATATTCTTGTATTGTGTTTTTTTCTATTTTATGTTGTTTTAGATTTTATGTTTTGTATGTATGATTTTAGCACATATTTTGATGTGTTGATTGATCCAAGATTCAATCCAACATTTAATTATAATATATTTTTCAAATCATTTTTTTTATGATCATAAATATTTTGGATGATAAAATCATATATGAGTGCTAAGTGGATCATTCGTTATCATGAGAGATGGGTTCTTGGGAACCACTACTCATGAAACATGGGTCAATGAGTTTGACCCGAAACTACACGGTTGAATCCTGATAGCAATATCATAATTTGACATGCTGTGGAAAAATACCTCCTACTTATCAATTGATGAGCTAAAGGGGCTCTATTCCGTATGGTTCATAAGGCACAACACTTGCTGAAGGTTTTGCAAATGGGGTAACAACCCAAGCGGGCTTAACCTTGGAGAAAACTCCCTAGTTAAACGCGCTTGAGCTGAAGTAGTACCAGGATGGGTGACCTCCCGGGACAGACCAGTGCTTCACCTCTGTGAGCATCACCTAGATGCAATGAGTGCTAAGTGGACCATTCGTTATCATGAGAGATGGGTTCTTGAGAACCACTACTCATGAAACATGGGTCAATGAGTTTGACCTGAAACTACACGGTTGAATCATGATAGCAATATCATAATTTGACATGTTGTGGAAAAATACCTCCTACTTATCAATTGATGAGCTAAAGGGGCTCTATTCCGAATGGTTCATAAGGCACAACACTTGCTGAAGGTTTTGCAAATGGGGTAACAACCCAAGCGGGCTTAACCTTGGAGAAAACTCCCTAGTTAAGCGCGCTTGAGCTGAAGTAGTACTAGGATGGGTGAAAGTAGTACCAGGATGGGTGACCTCCCGGGACGGACTAGTGCTTCACCTCTATGAGCATCACCTAGATGCAATGAGTGCTAAGTGGACCATTCGTTATCATGAGAGATGGGTTCTTGGGAACCACTACTCATGAAACATGGGTCAATGAGTTTGACCCAAAACTACACGGTTGAATCCTGATAGCAATATCAAAATCATATATGTCATCTATTAACTTTGTTTAGATCATAAATATGATTTAATCTCTTGAACAAGTTTGTAGGGGTGATTATGTCGTATATCTTTTGAAATATCTTTTTTTTGTATTTTCTATTTAAATTTTGGATGTCAAGTGAAAAGTAAGTAAAAATAAAGAAAATAATTTAATAATACATGTTTTTTTGTTAATATTAGATTGTTGATGGGATAATATATAATTTTATAGAAAATCTTGATTTATAGTTGATTTGGATACATATCAATAATGAGTAGATTTTTTTATTGTTATAACTAATTTCTATATGTATGTTTTCTTATATTATATGTTTAGATATTATGTTTTGTATGTATGATTTTAGCACATATTTTGATGTATTGATTGATCCAAGATTCACTTCAATACTTAATTATATCCATATTTCTCAAATCAAAAAATTTATGGCCATAAATTTATTGGATGATAAAATCATATATGTGATTTACTTAATTTTGCTTAGATCATACATGTGATTTAATCTCTTGGACAAGATTGTAGGAGTGATTATGTCCTATGTCTTTTGAAATATATTTTCTTGTATTTTCTATTTAAATTTTGAATGTCAAGTGAAAATTAAGTAACAATAGAGAAAACAATTCTATTGTTAGATGCATGTATGTATGCATGCTTTTTGCTAATACATTTGATTTTAGATTGTTGATGGGATAATATATAGTTTTATAGAAAATCTTGATTTATAGTTGATCTGGATACATATCAATAATGGGTAGATTTTTTTTATTGTTATTACTATTTTCTATATTTATGTTTTCTTTTGTACTATGTTATTTTAGGTTTGATGTTTTGTATGCATGATTTTATCACATATTTTGATGTATTGATCGATCCAAGACTCAATCCAACACTTAATAATATCATATTCCTCAAATCAAAATTTTCTTTATGACCATAAATTTATTGGACAATAAAATCATACATGTGATTTACTTAACTTTTCTTAGATTATACATGTGATTTAATCTCTTAGACGAAATTATAGGAGTGATTATGTCCTATTTCTTTTCTTTTTTAAATTCTAAGGGAAATAATATGTGGATTTGACCATTATCAATCAACACGGGTGCCAAAAACAATTTATTCATTTTGGGTTGTGTGTACAAAAACATCGCCTTATGATACTTTCACATTTAAGAAGATATTATTGAAATGTATCTTAAAAAACACCAAAACATTTTTTATTTTTTTTAACTAACATCAAAACTTTTTTTTGTTAGCATCAACAAAAATTAATAGCTCAACAATTAACAAGAAAAATTTATTATCAAAGTTCACTCTAAATATATTATCTAACATAATCGCTCATCAAGTTGTATCAAGCTTCAACAACAATGAATACTCATCTCTATGCCATTCATTAAACATCACATCAACATCCTTGAACATCCCTTATCACTTTTATATTTATTGAACACAATTTAGTATTGAATCTTGACTAAGGAAAGATGAAGTTATAAACTTAAGCCCTTTCTTAGTAAGCTCCATAGTGATTCTTTGCATCACTGTATTTTTTACTCCTTGAATATCTTTAGTGAAAATGTATTGCATGTATCAAAGATTAAACCCTATTTAGGATATAATCACATAAAATGGGTTAGCATCACACTTGTGGAAAGGTTCATTGTTGTAATTGAGTCTTAAACCCTTAATTTCTCTAATTTTAGTCATCTTAACCTTTTGATATGGACTCTAGTTTCAAATTATCTGTTACATGCTTCATTTGCAACATGACATTAGGTAAACTCACTTTTTTATATATTTCAAAGTATGCAAAATTCTAATTCAATCCATTTTCAATTTAGCACATGCTCATTCATAATCTCAATTAATTGATTTCAAGCTATTATTGATTATACTTAACTTGTATATTTAGAACATTGAGTTTATAATAAAATTTATTTATTTTATTAATTTACTAACATTATATCAAATGAGATTTACTATGTACATGCTTATACTCTATCATGTTTGTGTGCAGGGTATTAAATAGTATCTCCATATCTATTTCTACCTCATAATATTTGATTAATAATACCCCTCCCAATGCACCTTTCTAATTCTAAATATCTCTTATTTTATCATGTATAAAATTTTCCCATTTGTTATGACATTTCCTTTTAATTTCTATCTCTTTTATATTCAACATTTTATATTTATTTTTTTATCATATATTTGAAATGCCCATTTTAAATTTAATTTCAAAATAGTATTAAAGTGTATCAAGATCTATGAAATACTAAATTTATTATAAGGTAACCACTTTTTCATGTTCATTCTTACAAGATAAAATGTTAACATCTAACTATCATATTAATACAATCTACCCTTCATCATCCACATGAAACACCCTCAATCTCATTTACCTTATACCTTTAATTTATTCCTTTGACCCTTTGATAAAAAATGGTATAACAACTTAGTTTTTTTAATAATTATTAAGTCTCTTTTATAATTATAACACCCATTAAATAATAAATTCTATACACATTATATACAAATATTTAAAATCTCATTTTATTTTCATCCACAATATTCATTACATGCTATCTTAAAAATACTCACTTTCACCTGAGGCCCAATAAACCTTGATAGGGAGGTATTGCCTAAAATTATGCATATAAATTGTATACTCCTACTGCTACGACCAAGACATAGCAGTCTTCCATATAACAACAAGAATATAGGTGCATTTAAAGATCATGTTCTTTTACTTATATGTAGTATTGTCTTCAACTTTTAAGTGTTGTCATGAAGAAATATTATGCACTAAGTTGGAGATATCACTCTAAGTTCTTATGATATAATGTAGTTTGAAATGAAAAAATTGTAATGTGGGAAAAAAACTCTTAAATTACTCTCTTCTTTCTATGTTTATAAGGTTAACATTTTTGTAAGTCTTTATTCAAACATTAATAAATATATTTACAATATTTTAACACTTTTTATTTTTATTTAATTTAGTATAAATATACATTTTTCTTATTACTCTCTATCATCATTTAAAATATGTTTTACTAAGAATTTTCCGATTTCTACATGAAAAAATGGAGAGGATGAAACATGACATAAATGTATTATAAAAGCCTCTTATATGTTGTAACACAGTTAGATTTAATATTGAGTCAAGAAGTACAAATAAACAAGAAATTATAAAGTTATACCATTTGTAGTTGTGTACTATGTTAGTACATTTCTCCTTGGTGTTACTATCATAAAATGCCAATAAATCACTACCTACCCATACAAAAATTGCATTGGTAGTTTCAAAAATACTTACATATATATGTAACTTTCGTCTTATTATAGTTGGTGGTTTCAAAACCATTACATGACATACAAAAATACAACCTTACCGCATCAAAGTTTCGACAACCTCCACCATGATACAATCAATAATTTTGTCTCTAACAAAACAATACATTATTTTTCTCTATTTTGTGTTTTACCTCGAAACATCATAATAATCTCAAAACCATCTCCAATCTTTATTAGCATATAAAACCTTTAACTATAATTAAAATAATAATTTAAAAGCGTTTAAAAATATGTTTTAAAACACACATTGTAGGTATTATAACTATATACATAACAAACTCGTTTTGAATGGTCACTAAAACTTTAAAAAAATGTCCTTTCCTTGAAATTGATGTACCTACCTAAAATTACTTCACAACTAAAAAACCACAAAAACCGCCCCTAGCAACTAGAATTGGCCATGATTTGGATGTTTCCTAGTCAAACACATCAACTAAAGCTCATGAATGGTATTATGCCTTCCTTGCCGTGGAAGCCTCCTTGAATTGTTTTAATTTTAATTATTTTTAGGCTTTATTGTAAAGTGCCATGTGACTCCACCAATGGCTTTGGCATCTGCTCACGAGTTTTTTAAGGAATTTACTTACTACCCTTTGGAATTAGGGTAAAAATAAAGTGATGCAATAATGATATTGACTCCAAAGATGGCGATAGATTTGAAGTATGGCATGTAGCTCCTCCTTTAGGTAGTTATACGGAGGCAGATTTTTTAGGGCTATAATATCTTGCCACAGATAGACCAAATTTGATATCTAGTCAAAGTCATGGTATCTCCGTGAAATGTTAAAATAGACTACCCTTAATCTATGTTTAATTTACCAATGGGTTCTTTATGGTTTAGAATTTAGAGTTAAAAGTTAAGAAATAATTTGAACATATTTGTTTTAAGATAGAATAATTAAGAGTAGAGGTTGAGAATGGACTATGAATAGAGATTTAATAAGAGAGAAAGGAAGGATGATGGGACAAGAGAGGTATATTTGTTTTGATAGATGGGGAAGTTACAAGTAATTGGACATTATGTTTTTGTGTCATCACGTATAGGATTGCAAGTGATGGTATCTTGTTTGGCCTAACATTATCCATATAATCAAGATGCAATTTGATATGTGCATTAACAACTTGTATGACCACTCTAGTGTCTAATTAGTACATTTGCATCTCGTATGCTCACAAGAATATCCTCTACAACTTTTGGAAATAGTTTTTATAATAGATGGCATTTTTTGCACCTATACCTACAAATTTCTATTTTAGGGTAATTTTTCATGTGTGACACATTTGGGGATTTGCTTCAATGAACTTCAAAAGTTGATTAATCAAGATATATAGAGACAACTTGAAAATGTGTTTAAGCCCTAAATGGTAAACTAGATATGTGCTATCACAACAATGGAAGTCTTTTTCACGGGGGTGCTTGCTATGTGAGATTGTTGTTGCCTATGTGCATGTGCTCTCTTGGATGCCCTAAGTGCTCATGTGTGCTTGTGTTACCATTTTGAGTTAAAACCCACTTTTTAATAAGGCCATTTGACCTTTTTGATAGTTGGAGGTGAATTAGAGTTTTGGATGTGAAAAAGAAAGAGTTCAAACAAGAAAAGGAAAATTTAAATGCATGAGATGCTACTATAAGTCATACTATCTAGGGGACATGAGCACAATGAGCTAGCATCCTAGGTGGAAGAAAAGGTAGGAATTAATGAGGAAGATATTTGGAAGTGAAAATGTGAATATATTTCATTCAAATATCATCTTTAGATCTATTAAACACAATGAGAAAAATTACCATTTGTAGAAAGCTAACTTGAAGAGCATTTTTTGCATATTTTAAAGTAATTCAACTCCATCTTGCTATTTAAGAAGGGTAGTCATGAAGATGTAGTTGAGTTGGGTCAACCTACAATAGTTTGTCCCACTTTTTGGCCAAAGTGAGACACTGAAATCAACAATTTTCACCAACTTTTCACTTTCTGACACCTATAGCAACTAAACTGTTAACAATTTGAAGATGATGTGAACTAGTGATTTTTGAGATTTTTCTATTGATTATAAATATATATTTTAATTTTTAAGAAATAATTTTTGAGTTTTTTAACGTAACTTTTAATAACAAGTATTTTTTATAGTTAATATTGTTTTTAAAAGTGGTGTTACTTTGGTAAAACATAGATTTATTTGTAGAAAGGATTAATTATAAATTTTTAAACATAGATTTGTAATGTTACAAATCTAGTGCACACATATTTTTTCATAATTTGTTATTGCATAATTTTTTTAAATAAAATTTTGAAGTGAGATTAACTACATAACCTTAATATCATACAATTTTATTAATCAACCACTTCGTGAAAGCTTTTGCTACCTACTATGGTCTGAAATTGGATCAATTCAAATGTTTCAAGAAGGTCTGGTTGGAGGGAGACTCTATGAATAACATCAACTACCTCAAGGATAACCAAACTCCTAGTTGGTCTATCGAGAGCATTATTAGAGATTCCATCCTTATTATTAATTCCTTTGATATGTTATATTTCTCATTATTTTTGGGAAGGAAACAAGCTTCCTAATTCCTTTGCTAAAATTGGGGTGATATCCATGTCTAGGGAAGGGGGTCCTAATGACCCCCCCTTCTTCAAAGCTCTTAATATCTTGAATCATGAAATACAAATGTCGCAAGGGGGTGTATAATTGTTTATTAACAATTTTTTTTTTGGGGGGGGGTTAATCTTCTGATTAATGACAATGGCCTTCCCATTGGTGTCCTCAAAATGATTGCTAAGGACATCGATAGATTTGAATTTTCCTGGCATTTAAAGATTATTATGACTAGTCTTTTCAAAATCAGTTCCACACAGATTCTAGGTGATAATTGGGGCTTTCTTTCTTGGCTTTGGTAGTGTCATTTGTTCATTCTCCTATGGAGGGTTCTTCA